>VZTG01004479.1:207700-414168 GCA_013397845.1 Melanocharis versteri
GACAGCACCGCACCGCGGGGACAACACCGCAACACCAGCGCCAGGACGCCACCGCAGGAACATCCCTCTGCGCACACCGCGGCACGAATTACAGACGCTCCGGTTTCAGCTGCTAGAGACCGTGCGAAATAGAAAATCATTTGTATCTCAAATTGTACGCGAGATTAAGTCTCAGCAATGCAGGTCCCACTTCATTCGCCCTGAATTAGTGATCAAAACAATGCCCCGGGGTTTTTCTTTCGCACAGCAGTGCCCGGTATTCCATCCTATTAGAATAGTTCCTCTTCTTACCATCTCAAATGTTTCCCAGGGTATAAGTTTTAAATAAAAGGTGAAGACAAAACCAGTTCTAAAAAATAATGCGGAAAACATTTACAATACAGGAAGTCTATCGTGACACTCTCACAGAGATGCTTTTAAAAACAGATTACAAGATAAATTATATTAAAACAAAGGATGAGTGTTAATAGGCAATCCTAAGTCCCAGTCCAGGAATATTCAATGAAAGAAATAAATTCATAGGATGACAAACTTTAACCACAGGAGATTTTTTTTTCTCTTCATTTAATAAGATACCCATGAAAACACTTTACATCCCTTTCTAGACACTTCTCAACTTTTCTGCTTTTTCTAATTGAGATTATGTTTTTCTTTCTCTAGATATTTTTTCTTCATCATTTTAAAGACGGGAAAAAGATTCAACAGGTATAAACTTCAGTGAAGGTAGGCTGGCTTTTCCTGTTTAAGGGTCTGATCTACACAGTATTGCACTACAATGAAAATACTGTCAAATCTACCCAGCTTGTACTTTGGTAGAAATTAACAGGAAATTAAAATATTGTATTTTCTATCAAAACTTATTGGAAGTTGAAAACTCATAGCTGGCTACATTGAATCTAAAAATTACTGTACAATTCCTCAGAGAGAATAGAAGGGAACAGAACAGAAAAAAAGACTCACCAATATAATCCAGTCTCTGCCTTTAGACCAGCTGGTTCAGTTTCGCAAATATAATATTTTTGCACCATGCTAGCAAGGTAAACATAAAAACTTGAGCTCCTACAGCATAAAGTTATTCTTAGTCTACACCGCTTAGTACAGAAACAAATGTTTCTGGTTGTTATTGGATGATTTGTAGCTGCTTCTGTAGTAAAGTTTGCAGATAATGATAAAGCCATAACCCACAAGGGAAATTTTTAAATGTCGACCTTTAAAACCTTCAGCTTTCCATTTTGTTTCATGACAATTTTACAGATTCTCCAAGGGGGAAGAAGGAAGTCCTGATCACACACCCTTGAAAAAAACCTAGAGCAAAAATGGCTTCGTTTGAAATTTGGCACATACAAAGTTGGGTTTTTTGTGGTCTAATTCTATTTTCTCTGGACGGATAAGAATGAAAAAGACAATTCTAAGTATTGGGGGGGAAGCTTAACTCAGTGTGTCTGCTTAATTATCTTACAGAATGAAAATCTACTTCAATTGTTCTGTACAATTAAGGAATTAATTAACTAACTGAAGTATTAAAAATAAATTTGATGGGATTTAACAAAATATCTTGAGACTTCCTTATTAATGACCAGAACCCTCAAATTTTTTGAATCACGAGGATGAGCATTCACCTGCGGAGTCATGCGAAGAGGGCAGGGATGGACCAGCTCAGAGGCCAAAGGCGTGCATGGACATTGGGCTGAGGAAGGATGTGCCTGGAAACGTGCCTCCTACCCTTGCTCTGTTAAATATAAGGGCATAGCAAAGATGCAGATGCCCCACCTGCTGCACAGGGCTGCAAGGCTCTCTACACCCAGTACAGCTGCACAAAGGACCTTGGTTTAGGCAGCCTGGTTTCGTCTGGCATGTGGGATAAGAGAGCAGGAGAGCAGCTGCGGTGCTGTGCCGCCAGTACGAGAAACCCTGGAGCATGGGGGCGAGCCCTACAGAGGTGGACGGATGAACAAGCCTCACAGGCAATTTGTTATGTTTAATAGGACGGTGTGTTCTGTCTATCCCAAATGTATGCCATAAAAATCAAATACTTTAAATGAACACTGAAATAGGTAGTCTTGGGAAACCAAGCAGTTTGTGCTTGACTCCATCCTTTTTTCCTGTTTGATGGATTCTGTTTCAATATTCCTTCCTAATCATCATGACTGTTCAGCATACCTCACTGCTCACTATCTGCACCCCACTACTGCCTCTTGGCATAGACCAAGAGACCTCACTCCCCATATTTCTCCAAGTTCCACAGTCTCCTCCTATGCTTTCCCATCAAATTTCAGAAGCTCACCCCATCTCTGGCTAAAGACCATCCATCCTCTTTCAGAAATATATATCCACTAACTTTCCACTTCCCAGTCTGCAGCAATAGACCCAACAATGATGTTAATGCCATCAAATAAGTTAATCAAATAAGCTTTGATATTTGCTGGTTGTAGCTATACTCCTGGAGTTGGTGGCACAGCCAATGCTCATGGATTAAAAAGACGAAGTAGAGCCCAGGAGAAATATTATGGGATGCCAGCAAAATAACATGGAGTTGACCAACTAAAAAACTTCTGAACAACTAGAAAGTTAGTGATAACTACATAAGTGCTTATGAGACTATAGAAAGGCTCCAGCCCCTCATAACATCTTTGCATATTCTCATGCTTGTCAGGAACGTTGCTCAGACATTTTCTCATTGGGTTGCAATTTTCTGAGCAGCACACAATTAAGAACTCCCAGAAAAGCTTTTACTATCGCAGTTACAAAAAAAAAGTGTTGGCTATTAAGTGAGTCACTTAAAACTATGCACAAATGCCTCTCAGCTGGGTTAACACCACTGCTTGCACTAGAACTTTTAAAGTTTCCTAACTTCATTTCAGTGGTTTGATTTTACTTTTACATTACAAGCTCTCTCTCTTTTTTTTTTTTTTTTTTTTGGTCAGATAGGAAAGTAAACAGTTCTGGTGTTCAATAATTTTAGCACTTCAAATGATCTCATTTAGACTTTGAAGTTCAGCTTTCATTAATTGAATGGAATGGGAAAAGAGGAAGTTTCAATCTCAGCTGCAGCTAGAACTTTACAAGTCCAGATTTTATTAGAACACATTTAGAATGGAAGTAAACTAAAGCCAAGTTCTGTAGTTCTGAGCTTTAGTCCGAAAGCACATTTAGGGTTACCAAAAAATAGAATTTAGAAACATGGGTTATAAAAGAATAGAATTTTAGAAACATTTTCTTTTAATTGTTGTTGTTACACTAAAAGCAGCAGTATCCTAGACGGTTTTAGTAGATTTTTGATATGGGATTCCTTTAGATGAGGAATTTGGATATATACACTTAAGGAAGTGCATATACTGAAACAAATATTGCCAAAATTATGCCATAAAACAAAGGAAGCAACTGCATCCAACTAGCATGATGATGAAAATGTTTTACAGTACTCATCCTAGATCAAATTTTGGGTTTCCATTTTAAGGAAAAAAAATCCCAGATTTGTTGTGCCTACATGTCACAGGTAGCAAATTTTTTTCATAGTTTTTGGCTTGTAATTTTAGGCTATACTATTTTAACACCATTCAATTCATTAGTCTTACATTTTCATTTTACATGTCTACTGGCTTATACTTAAGACACTTCTGGTCATTGCATTTGTAAAAGTACCTTCTAATGTCCTAAAGTAAGATTAAAATCAGAATAAAAGCAATGCGCCAAATCATTAAACGCAAACATTCTAAAATTATCTGCCATGATAGCTAAGTGTGATGGTGGAAGGTCTACTCTGTTCCACAAGCCTTGGTGTGGAAGCGCCAGACAACAGTGCTTGTTAAATCACTACCCCAGACCTTTTTTCTATCTACCTTCCCTTTTATTACACAAAGGGAGTTCTCTTCTTAAAAGAATTGGTTATGAGGCTGTGTGCTTAAAAATGAATGCCCAATTTTGTTGCAAGCAGACAGTGTTGTAAAGTTTGTTCCCAATTTACAAAAAGACTGAGCTCACAGAGGTGTCTGTGTACAAGGATGGGCTGGCTCTTAGGGCACTTCTATCACAGAATACATTAAGAAAACCCTTTGTCTAACCACAAAAGGACTTGCATATTAGTCTCAGGAGGAACACATTCCTGCCCATGGACTTTATTTTCAAAAGGATAAAAGTGTGCTTTCTTCATAGGCAGAGGTAAGTCAAAGAAATCCAAGTACTCAAGAGGATGAGGCTGCAACAAACTGCCATGGTCAATTTAATTGGAGGTAGAGCCAGAGGCAACAATAAAACCATTAGCAATACAGATGTTAGGGATCCCCAAGGAACCAAGATGTCACAATGGAAAATATTCTTTGTGTGATATTGTCAAGATTCTGTGACAGGCAGTGACCTTACAGAAACATACAACTGACCAAGCACATCAGTAGGATGGAAATACTTAACATGTGGTTCAGGGTATATTCACGAACAATACAGAAATAGAACTTGGTGGCTTAATCCTGAAGAAGTGCCACATTTACTCAGTAACCCCAGTTTATGAGAATATGTGCCTTAAATGCTCCCTCAAACTGGGAAAACATAAAGATCAAATACTTTTCTTATCGGACATCCATGTAAAGACATAACAACTTCTACTATGTACTGTCTAGTTAAGCATTTTAAAGACTGTTCAAATACACAAATCTTTCATGAGTGCCCCCTCTAGGCTTTGTGCCAACTACCACACACAGAAATTATTATTAAATGCATTTTCCCTAATGGGCATCTATTGAATTGGCCATGAATTATATGGTTATGGAACTTTCTGTTCCATAACCACAGCATGGTCACTGGCTCATTACTTTTCCTCATTTTAGAGTCCAAGCTATTTTTCCATACTGTATTCTGACTAGAGCAAGAATAGCAAAAAAAGACTTTTAATTTCTCAGTTTCCTAAAGCCTTCTGGGTAAAAAAAGCCAGAACCATAAAGGTAGGATTTGCTTTAAAAGCATGAAAAGTGGAGAGAAACATTCAAAGGGTTACCTTTTAATCCATTATAAACAGCTATATTTGAAGACAGTACATCCAATTGTGCGATAAAGAGTTCACTGCCCCAAAGGGACTGTTGACTTTGTTTTTGCTTCTAGACAGAGAGCAGGTTGTGGTAACATGAATATTGAAAATCATTCCTTAATATATCTGTGTGGATACTTAAACTTTTCCATGATGCCACAAACATAATTCTTTCTTTACCCTATGCTTTGTCTTACCTTTAGCTCAGGGTGAAGATCTATTTTCCCTTTAAAAGTACTATCACAAGGCCTTCACTGCTGTTTGAAACTTGCAAGATCTAAAAAAGGGATATTCTCAGTACCAGCAGATTCACTGTGGAGCAAAGATAGATGCAGGAAAACTAAGCCAAATGCTTCCTGAACCCTGCTCCTGAGAGGCATATCCTTAGATTAGCAGAGAAGTTTGCAACACCACCAGTAACATTTCCCCCAGCCTTTTGAAGGACCAGCGAACACCCAGAACCACGAAAACAAAATCCATGGGCTGGCAGGACAGTGCTGGGGAGAGCCATGTAGCCCTGAGGTCAAGAGAGCTGTGTGCAGGAATGCAATACAGCAGCAGAGGAAAAGCCAGTGTCATTGTGACTTTGCATGGGTTGAAGAGCAGGAGGGACTGGCAGAGAGAAGGAAGCAGAAAGACAAGAACATCTGATTCTTCTGTCATTTAAAGAATCCTCTGGTATGAACTGAACAGCAGCATGGGCTGGTTGTTATCCTCCAGAGATGCCATCTGCTCTGACAGCAATGGCTGCTGGCCTCTCTTCATGCTGATGTGGCCGTGAATCCCACCTGAGGTGTAATGTTAACAGGAACAGAGACAGACAAAGTTTTAGGCCTCCTGCATTCATTAAGGTGAGGATTGAGGTCAGGCTGAGAAAATATGGGCACCATACTTCAAAAGCAGTATGAGGTTCAAAGCACTCCCAGAGGCTGGGTAAGTAATGAGCACATCATTCTTGGTATGGAAAAATCTTAAATATGCGTTCACATTCTGGATGACAGACAGTAATTCTGCTTATCTGCCTCCTAAGTTATCATGCCCACTGCTTTGACTCACAGTTATTTTCAGGGTGGGGCAGTGGGCACAAGCCCTCTGATGGAGGCAGCACGTGTCACCTGCTGGCGCTGCTGAGCCACTGGGAAGAGCCACAGGGACACTGACCAAAACCCATCTCTTACACAAGCTTCACCCCCACTGGCTTATGCAGGCACACAGGTATCAGCTAAAGCAGCAAATACTTTCCACTGTTCTAATCAGAACTGGCTTTTATCAGAAAACCTCTACAGTGTTAATCTGTATTAAAATGTTTGTAGCACTCAACTCGTTCAGCATTCTGAGTCTGGGTGAAATTGTTGGGGTCAACTGGAAAAAGGCTCCTGAGGAAACGACATTAAAACTATGGAGTGAATAGTATAAGCAGCAAAAAGGAGAAACACATGAGCTGAAGTATACCAAGAGCCCTGAAAATGAGACAGAAGCAGAACGAACAGACTATAAGGAAATGGGGCATATGCAGGGAGGAAAATGGAGGAGGAGGATATAAGGAAAAGAAAATATAGCTATTTATAGTTAGTTAAAGAAAAAAAAAAGTGTGACGTTCTTTGGGCCTTTGGCAATAAGACAGGCAGGCAGAAGCTCTGAGAGTTAAAAGTGGAACACTCAGAAGCTGTGATATTGAGTGGTCTGAGTAATGTACAAACTTCTGAAGGATCATACAAGTCTAGTTTTCGAAGTTCATCATACTACTAGAATTGACGTATAGTTTCTGAAAATATATTTATTTATGAAGTGCAACGTGTTTTATTGGTCATGTCTCACAGAAACTCTCACTGCTCTTAAAATAACTTTTTTATGAGTCATTTCTTTTCTACATAAAATTCAGGAGGTCTAAGCAGCAGCTAGGAAACAAAGAAAGATGTCCAAAACATTTAATATAGGATAAGTTTTGTCTTACGTATCACAGCATCAAATATACTAAACTAAAGCCTTTTTAGCTTTTACTTTTTATGTGACCCTGTCTAAGTCAAAGACTTACCATCTAGAGATCAGCTAAGACACGTGAATGTTTTTAGGTCACATATTCTTGTTTCACTCAGTAAACCAGGGAGCAAGAATGTCCCCAGAAATTTGTAGCCAAGGATGTATCAAGAAAAGGACAAGAACAAGCAAATAAATCTGCCTGAGCCAAGAAAGATGATGCCAGTAATTCCCAGAAAGGGAGGCTTCAGCTCTGCAGCAGCAGCTGGAAGGAGCACCTGGATTCTGAAGAGCACAGCACAGGAGAGGGGCCTATCTTTGGTAAAAATGCCAGACACCAAAATGAGCTGTTATGTACTGTATAAAGGATAGTGGCACAAAGCTGTAGTAAATTCACATCTACTTCACAGTCCCAAATTCCTTTTTTTTTTTTTTCTTTTGTGCACTCTAAACTAGAATAGAAAATGTAGAAGTTAGTTCAGGACTTCTTGTTCTAAAGTACAAATTTGTTATTTGTTCTACAGGTAAACCTAAAATCAAGTCTCCTGATAAGCACTGTTCCCTTTCTTTCAATTTGAAATGCTTGATATTCAGCAGCCTTGATCCAAACTCTAATGATAATGGAAGTCTCTAATTAGGATCTTAATTTTCAGCAAATTTAGGATTTAGTCTGATGCGCTTTGTCTAAAAGTGCTGCCAATATAACTATGGATGTTGAAGCAACTTACAGTGATGTAAGGGTACTTGGAAGTACTGCATTTCCTCTTCATGTAATTATTTTAAACGTTGTGTTGACAACATAATTTATTTTCAGATTTTTTTACAGCTAATGTATGTATTGATTATGAGATGAACTGCATCCAAAAGACAAACTAATCTCCATTTACAACTTTTTCCATATTATGGTCTTTGTAATAGATTAAGGTAAAGCTTTATTCTGCTCTGAAAAATAGGCAGTTATGGATGCCCATCATTCCTTGGCTTGCATACCCTGAGTGCTTGGGCTTCAGAGAGTGGCCTGGGGGTGGAACGCCCTGGTGCAGCTGCTATTTCCAGCTGATGGTCAGCTGCTACCTTGCACGTGCACTGGGCACTGGAGGACACTCAATCTGAGCCACGCTGGCACCTCTCCTAACTGGTCCCAACATTTCTTTAGTCTTTGATCTCATAGCTGCTAGAAATGAACCTCATTCCCCAAGCATTTAATTCCTTGAAAGGTACACATGATATACACACACACCATGGCTGCACCTGTAGCCTGAAGTCTGAGTGAAATGATGTCAATTAAACAATGTTTGTGAAGTCCCAAAAATGCTACATTTTTCCAAACAAAGAACTAATCACATTAAAAGAATGAAATTAGCCAGATTTTATACCCTTACACCATAGCACAAAATTAATTTCATGGGATTTTTCAGTGCCTTCAAAATAAAAGTTATGTTCATTATTTTTACATAAAATTTTCAGTAAGTTAGCCAGCCAGTGATAGATAAAGAAATCCACTATATTCTTGATCCGATGATCACAAAGCCAGGGCTTTATATTTAAATAATATAACTCTAGTTCTCTATTTCAACATTGAATTTGTTTTACATAGCAAAAATTTCTTGGAAACTACACTAGAACAAAAATTATATTAACAAGGAGGAAATATTCTATCTTATGATTTATTTACTCTCCGAATTTCTAACAACCATGTTTGTAAAGTTCTGCGGGGCTCATTCATTCGAGAAGGAAATAAAACAGCTGTAAAATAAGTGCAGTAATCAGTTGTGGCCTCAAGAGGGCAATATATCACCACGTCTGAAAAGTTTTCGAAAAAGAAGGAAAAAATGACTTTTTAGTAAAATAGAACAGATGCTGTTTGCTTGTGGGCAAGTGCTAAATACATTGACCTCTTCTGTATCACTGACATGACTTCATATATAATGACCACCATTCCTTCTCAAAATCAGAACGTTTAATTCAGCATTTCCTTTTTTTCAAGGCTAATTGGTTAGAAGAGGTTAAGTCTGTCACCTCACAAGAGATATTGTAATTCTCTGACCCATGAACTTGTTTTGCAGTTAAGATTTCTGAATTTAAAAACAGGGAAATGGTGATTGCCACTCTTTGCTAAATACGGCAACACTGAGGAGAGATTAAGATTCACCACCTCTTCTCTTTACTCCATTATTATTCCTCTAGTTTCCTCATTTAGCCTCCTGTTATGCACTTGGTTCCTGTTCACCTGCAGTCTCCAAAGAAATCCTGTCACTATTAGTTCCTCCATTAACTGCTTTTCATTTGCTTCCTAATTCATCAACTTTCCATTTTAGATAGCTTCTTTTTTTAGTGGTCTCTAGGGGGCCTTCCTCTACACCCTTTTTAGACCCTAATTCTGACCATTTTTTTATCCCCCGATTTGGATATATTTACTGAACAAAATTAAAAAACAGTGTCGGGACTTGTTTCCTTTTATCTTCTTTATTTTTAATTGCAGAAGTTTTGCTGTTTCTAACACGTTCACTATATTTTTTCCTCTGGTTTTCTCTACCTCAACAAAGCTGTAAGAGATTTGCAGTGCAGTACCATGACCCTAGACTGGACTTACCTGAGACATTTTTAGGTTAGCTGCTATAATTCTCTTGCAGCTAATGGTGCAGCAGATGATTTTAAACTACCCTGGGTGTCTTTAGTCTTATATAGCTCAGCGAGGAAACATTCGTGTAGTCACATGCTGGCATCAGCAGAGAAAAAGCACTTAGTAATATTAAGTTACTGTGACTTGAACATCCTCACTGTCTACTACCAAAAATCTGTCTGCTTGGTGGTTGTCCCAGTGTTAGCCTGGAGAGACTCCAAACACTGGCCAAAGGAAACCAGAAGCAAATCTACCTCTCGCTTGGGAAGACCTTACTTGACCTGAATGTGAGTCAGCGATCAAAATAAGTCTTTTTTAACAGTTTAGGAAAATTCAGATACAACTCCATTTTGATACATGAAGGATATCTCAGCTGTCTGTGAGGTTTATCATCTCTGCTCCAAAACCTGAAGCAAGAACAAGAAAACATTTTTTTGCCCTTTTGGTTACTTTCAAAATAAAGAAAGAAAACCTGCATAAGCAGGCAGAGAGTCTGAAACAAGCCTCCGAGAGACAGTTTCCTGACCATATTTACCACAAATTATATTCATTCTGATGCCTAATGATGACAACTATGATTTGAGAGCCAGCATGATTTAACAGTTCATTCCTGATCATAAGATACTGGAAAGGATGAAGGAAAGAAAACTCATTGCTGTCAAAATATATAAAGACACACAAGAAGAAAAAGACATGAAGAGATTTCGAGAAGTTATGCAATAATCTTATGTAAGTGGATTTGATCTTTCCTCTCAGGTTAATCCTCTCAAGACCCCTGTTCACTTGTCTTGCTCTGACTCATCTCTAGCATGTACACATTTTAAGTCAATGATGTATTAACAGTAGATAGACTGGAATTTGATTTAGGTGGAAATTAGCAGCAATGTATTATTTAAAAAATTAAATATTTAGAATAGAGCATGGTGATTTTGATATACTGTATCTTTCTGGAATATCCTGTACTTCCTCACAGAAGATAAGTAAAACATGAGTAGCCCAGAGACTAAGTATATTATGTAACAGAACAGCTAGACCTTAAAACATTGTGAAAGGCACATCCCTATGAATGTAAAAAGCAGCAAGCATTCTCTCTCACCCCTTTCTATTTACTGTATTTAAGGGAACATTAGTAACCATAATTTCAAATGTAATAGTTTTCTGTTTAATCATGGAGGCGCCTCAAGGAGCCATAAAATCAATACAGTAAGTAATTAACAGGACAGATGGGAAGTTATCTCAAACTCTTCACAATGAGCCAACTTTCTCCCCAGCACCAGCACCTATAAGACAGCAGTTACAGGTGATTCAGTCCCAAATAACAGAAGATTCTTCTTAAACCACCACACTCACACTGAAGTAAATTCCCAATAGCAATTTGACTCTGTGTTTTGAAAGTTTCCAAAGCTGTTTCAGTGGTTTCTGAGTGTCTTTGTCTACCTCCATGAGAAAACTGAATGTACCACACAATCACAGACAGTAGAGAGTCTCCGCACTGACAGAAACAAGTATATCATAAGATCACCTGGAAGTCACCAGTGATTGGTTGTCCAAATTACACGGTGTCCCTGTTGAATCTGGAGCCTCTGTTGGCTATCCAGGTAAGTCACCTGGCACCCACTGCTCACCTTCCTGCCTATCCTTGGCTGCAATTGAGAGCAAGTCCACCTCTTGCAGTCTTACTCCTCCCTCTCTCCACCTTCAACTCTTTTACACCCATTAACCTATTAGCAGAGATCCTTGGCCAGTATCAAGAAAGTTTCCAGTCCACAAATAAATATCGTGGATGGCTCTGATTCCAGCTTGTGGCTACGCTATGGTGCAGACAATTAAGACAGGACTCTAAGTCATAGAGCCCATGGTCACATAAAGCTGATCTGAGTGACTGCATAAGAATGGAAGTGGAGGGCTCACAGAAACATTTCTGCAGAAAAACAGCTGCTCCTTGGTTCATCTAAGCTGTTTGTAGCCATCCCTGCGGTATCCAACTATGTACACAAAAGGACACAATTATGAGGCTTTTTGCAGCCAAAAGTCTTGCGTCAGACGTGAGCCAAACACTGGATGCAGGCATATCCCCTACCACGAGTTCTAAATACTAGTAAAGACACACCCTCAAATCAATGCTGCTACAGTGATTTGAGAGCAAATTTCTTTCTATTTCTTTCTCTCCCTCTCTTCCCCTCCCTTCCCCACCACAAATTATTTAGAATGACTTGCCAAATCCTGAATGTAAAAAATCCCTGAACTAAAACTACTCACTGCCAAATCATTCTGAGGTCTTTACGTCGGAAATTCGAACCATTCTGAACAAGCATATGCTTCACAATAGATGTGTTTCATTAAGGAAGCATAATTCCTGCAGTCAGTTGTAGATGTAAAAATTCAGAATTTGCACAGCTTAGATAAAAGCTGCCATTTTTTTTGCAAAAATTCCTGGTTACAAACTCACTCAAACTATTTCTGGTAAAGCAAATGCCAAAGAAAAGTGAATGTACTTGGAAGAGCTGTTTAAAATTCAAGCAAACTGTTAGAAACTAAGTGTTTTGGAGGAACAGAGGGCTCATGTATTTCAATATCTTCCAGCAAAGCTCTATTTGTCTCCCTAAAAGTGAGAGTTCCATATGTATTCTACATTATTGCTTAATAATGGTTTAATCAGCTTGAAAGCTAAGGGATGGGCTTTTGAAGCAGGGGAGTATCATCAGACTCAAAACAGCAAAGCAAAAACTTGTCTCTCAGTACAAAATGTGAAGTGACATTTTCAATTATGCTGCACCAAGCAGCAAGACTGCTGAGAAAACTGCAGAGCTGCCAAGGAATTTCTGGATCTGATACCTCTTTCACTTACTGTTTTTCTATAAACTGGTCATCCACTAAAATCAGCATTTCAATCTAAATTGTATGGAGCAGTATGATTCCAAAATGAACAGATTTTGGCAAGCACACTATCTGTTAGGAAAACTATGAAATCCATTTATTTTAAGAGAGCAAATATTAGAAGCACTAAGTTATTGAAAGCAAGAGGAATAAGGGGAGCACTACAACACTTCAAAAATCCTTTATCTGGTAATTCTAAAAAGCCAGTTCTGTGCCCTGTTGATTATGTTTGCTTTTTCCCACCTGTTCTGACATTACTGATTTTAGTTCCATGTTTTCTTTTGTTATTTTCCCTTTGTGTCAGCTCTCCAACTATTTTCTAACAAACTGGCTCTCCACTACTCAAATGGACTTCGAGCCACATCTCCAACACAAATTTGCTGTACCAAGTCCATTAAGCACTTGCAGAAGTCTACCATTTAGTTACTTTTTGTGACTATTCTCTAAAAATGCAAATCTTTCCCACACCAGCAGACCAGCTATTTGTCACAGTAACAAGTTTAGATATGATATTGCAGTCTCCTTTGCAGGATGCACTGATCCTTAGTTCTTCCCTAACAGGAAAGTTATTCCCATTACTCCAGTTTAAAACAGGGGTCTTAGCTCTCTGCTCTCCTGGGGCATCCTGGGTTCAGCTGGGATAAATGGTTCCAGAAGGGTGAGGGGTTGCCTGCCTGGGTCCTGGAAGGCAGTAAAAATTTTATCCGCCTCTTTGCTGTAGGATCCCTGGGGCACGCTGTAACTGACAGCTAAAAAACTCGTAGAGCACCATTATTTTATCTCCTTATCACATCAAGAAGGTGGGTAACCAAGACTGACTGGACTACCCAGACAAAATATAGAGCCAGTGGCATTCAGGGCAAATTTATGAAATATGATGAACTGAAAATATGGGACCAATAGATATCAAATTACTTCTTGCAGAGGAAATTCAGCTGCCTCTTGCAGAAATGGAGCCTGTGATAAAACCAGCTATAAATCTACGTAACAAAAAAAAAATCAAATCAGCAATTTGCTCCATACAATTAACCCTGAGGCCTACAAAGCAAACATGTCTTCACTTAAATGAAGTGTCTTGCAAATGGTTACATTTCTAACCTTTGTAATAGTGCCCTCAAAAAACAAGTAGATGGAGTTATCAGTGGCACAAGGATATCAGTACAATCTAGTATCAGTTTCTGGAGAAAGAGCTAAAACTGCCTGAACAAGGTTACTTTTTTGTTATTATATTTTATTCACATAAAATGATTGAAAATACATTTCTATTAGATCAGTCCAAGATCACTTTTTCCTCCCAATTTTTCAGTTTGCACATAAAAATGGGGGGAAAAAATTATTAGTATGATTTTAAGGACAACTTAGCTTTCTCACAGAAAGCAAACCTTGAAGCATTCTGAAACTGACAATTTGAAGTCCTAGTGTTACATATGAGAAGTGGCAACCAGCCAAATTCTTATAGCAAAGAACTATATTTGTGTTATCTGTGAGAATGCTCTCACATCTCTTCCCCTTTCAGCTAATGTAACAGAAACTATGAAGCTTAATCTGTATTCTAAAAATTCATTTGGGGCAGCTCCTAAAAGCTGAACTAAAACAATGAGAGGACCTTTAAGAATTTGCTATCACTCATTTTCACATTTAACTCCAAAAAGTAATTTCTGAAACATAAAAGAAACAGCCACATAAATTGTTTTGCACCCCAGAATGAAGCTGTCCATTACCAAGGGTACAAGAAGCACGTGCCAAAGGGTTACCTGCACTGCAAGACAAAATATGACAAGATTGCGCAATATTTATTGCAAAGAAAAAAAGGGGCCCTATGTAACAGCAAATGGGGCAGTCGAGCAGAATTCCATCTGTAGACAGATGGGAATATTAACAGCATGATAATGCCCATGCAAGGACATCTGCATAACTTGCATGTATGAAAAATAACAATCAGTTTCTGCCCATGACTATCATTCCTATAACTAAGAAATTAAAAAGACTTCCACTAAATGCTTTAGCATAGGTTAAACAAATTGCTTTCTATCAAGATATTACCAGATTTATTCTAATTCAAAATGATTTCTATAATAATCATAATAAAATACCAAAATTTCCTTGTTTTTCCTATTACCTAGCTGAAATATTACTTTCAATTATTTTGAGGCTGCCAGTTGTTTCTAAGTTTTCATAATCCCAAAATGAAAGACTGAGATATTTTAGATCTGTTTACAATCTTAATAAATAGAATACATCACGCTAGACATTTGCAGCAGTGTAACTGGATTACTAATGGGAATAAGCATGCTGCTTCTGTCCTTAAAATGAAGTTCACATTTCAGGTCTGACTTCTTCAGCACAAAACTGCTGCCAACAAAAGCAGTATGGAATTATTGTTAAGACATATAGTCACGAAATAAGGAAACTCCTTTTTGACTGGATACATCTTCTTGAACAACAGAATTAACATCAGAGCAAATTTATAATAACTGAAAAAAACAACGGCACATTTTTGATTCTTGTCTTAGGGAATTATGAAACAGGAGATCTAGCAAAAGAAAGAACTTAATTGTGACACAGGTATGGTATTTTTACTTAGATTCTTTTTTGTTCACAATATTTCATAACATCACATAAGGGAGGAATTTTCTCTTTTCTTAGTACTTATGTCAAATTAAAGTATCTCAGCAAGGCATCATATTGTCACTGAGGCAGGATTCACCTTGGTTAGAGCTTTTGAAACAGTGAAATTTTTTTTTTTAACTAGTCTTACAAGCAGAAGATTTAATAACTAGCAACAATAGAAAAACTTGGGTAAATAAGCAGCTTGGGAAAAACTTCATTTTCTTTAAAATACTATAATTTTTCTTAAGTATTTCAAAACTTTTCACCTGATTACTTTTAGTCACTATTCAGGAAGCACATTTAGTGAAACAAGAAACTTACTTCTGTGCCGCTTTTAAGTGCATGGAATACTGAGCTCTCTCTTCCTAGCAGTCCTCTTCGCATCTGGTCTTCTTTCTCTTCAAAGCCCTTCTTTTACTATGAGCCGAACATACTTCCTGAGATTATTTTCAAACTCCACATTAATGTTTTCTAAACATTTATCACAACAACAACCACTGAGAAATTGTAGAAAGAGCAGTGTCAGCAGCAGCAAAGTTCCTCAAGTAGCTGGAGTCACTGGCTAGAAGGATTTACTCTGGCCACAGAACAGCTAACTACTTTTAATTGCTGTCACAAGCTCAATCCACTCTCCAGAGCAGGTGAGGAAAGGATGGGTGTGGAGAGGAAGAGGGTGTTCACAGCTGCAGCCAGTTACAGCTGATTCTTAGTCCTCTATTCTGGCAGGACTGAACTGCAGCTGCAAGAAATCAAAGATAGATGCCCCCTCAAAAGAGAACTACCTTTTCAAAAAGTTTGATAAAAATAAATAGGATGATTTCAGAGTATGATACAAAAAGTTTCTCTGCCACCTGTTTCTTGCCAAAAGGAAGTCAGCATCTAGTGGAAGGCACTGGTCCTCAGACACTCAACAATTCTATTCTTCAACAGGCTCTGGTAGTGTCATTTGAAAGACAGCAAGTATTGACAAGCAGCTTTGATGGGCTTTGTTGCTTTCACAGAATGAAGGGCTCTGTATTTGTCAGCTTCAGCTGGACTAATGTTCAACACTACACAGACTTAAGGACAGAAACTATTTGCACTTACTAAGACAGTTCTTTCATCAAAGTCTGGAAGACGAACCCCACCCATGAAGATGGATGGAACAACTTGAATCATTATCACTGGCCTTTAGAGCTGACAGCTGCTGCACCCTGCTTTGTTTAAGAATAAATTTCTCTTTCTGTATTTTCTACCCCGACTTTATACTCACATCTCTAGCTCAACTATTTCCCTACTAGCCATAATGCTTCCTATGCCTTCAAAAGTTACAGAAATTGTTCTTGGTAAGAAGGACTTTCTGGCCGCATAAGACAAGTCCTTCTTTTCTCTCAGCTCATACACAACCTGATAACACAGAAGATATTGCAGATATCAGATTTAGCATTTAGATGCCAACATCACCTTTTAATGCATGTGCTATGAATTTTAAAGCATTTTGAAACCTAATAGAGATGGAGCTTTCTTTGCTGAAAACTTAACTGCCATTGAGGATGGACATGAAATGTTCTGAGGTGAAGAGTTCTCTACAATGGCCAGGAAGACGAATGCATCAGAAAACTGAATTAAACATTTACCGTGAATGTAATCTAAGAATCATATTAGTGAGATGGCTAGGTCTCTATTTGATTATTCATTCAAATTCACCTCCCTTTCCAAAGTTTATAATTTTTTCTCAAGAAGGCTTATCAATGAAGTCTCATCTCATCTGAAGTGTAATGGAATAGTATGTAATTATTGCTGTAGCATATTGCACTAATACATTGCTATTATTTAAGAAGGATTATTTAAGTTAACAAAAAAAAGTTATGCTTAGTTCCACCAACACAAGAGGGAAAATAATCACTGCAAGGGAAGAGAACTAATTAAAAAGAACTGTTGTCATTATACTTAATTTGACAGGAATCAAGATTCCTATTCTTGGACTAAAGCAAATCTTTTTAATGAACAAAATAAGCAGACGATATTAAATATAACTTCATTCAAATACAACAAAGATCCCTGATTCTCTAATGTTTATTTTACCCTTCCTACAAAAAAAAGCTTGTCATGTATCCAGTCCTGGCAAAGAGAAGTGCTGTTGGTAAAATAATGTTTTACCAAGTTTAAAGGCATTGATGTAAGTAAAATAATACAGGCAAATTCTGTGGAGTTAGTTAAAGTTAACTTCAGTCTATTAGAATTACAATAATTGCTGCTCTTCTCTACTTCCAGCAGTCACTAGAAAAGATGATTTTCTGCATTAAGAGAAAACAAAAAAGCAACCCTATCCCTGCCAGCAGCTCCATCTCCACATACAGGCTTCTCAAGAACACAGCAAAAGAATATAGGATTATTTCCTTACCTCAATTTTTTCCCATATAGTTTCATAATTCTCTTGATGTTGTATATCTTGCATCAGTTGATGGATCAAAGCTGATTTATTTGAAGGAGAAGTCTCATTCCCAGTGGGCTGAGTGGCAGCAGTCCTTTCTGAGTTTTCCTCAATGTATTTTTTAGTGCAAGATACAGGCATACAAAGATCTTCATCAGAGAGAATATCACTGAGAGGCCCAGATTCAATACTGTCACCTAAGGAAGACACTATATCACTTGAAGAACTTGGTGAAATTCTACCCCTTTTTTTGTGCTTTTTTGTCTGGTATGTTGGATACATTTCTGAATCTGAGTTCATTTCTGACAGCTCCCAGTCATCAATGTTTTGAATGGTTTCTCTTCTGGGCTTTTGGGGCAGCAACTTGGTCAAATTTTCTAGTTTTAAAGCTAATACTTCAGTCTGTTTGAGATGTGAAGGAAGTGCTAAATATTCGTCAGATCCATACCACACCTCACTGTCCTTACTGGTTTTTTGAGTATAGTGTGGTGTTGAGGATAAGCTTTTATTTTTCTTTCTTCTCAGTAGAGGAGGGGATGAGTTGGAAGGCTCAGAACCAGCTGAAGAAGCATCCTTTTGGCTACGCGTTGGTGAACTGAAGGGCTCAGTTTTAACTTGTGATTGCCCATTTCGATCTCTCTGGTTACAAGAATCTGACGATGCATAAGAATCTGTTTCTGTCTCCTCCAGAGACTTAGAGTTATGAGAACTAATTCCATTCTGTAAAGAAGAACACCCTCCTTTTTTGACTTGGGTCGATGGAGCTGTTTGACACATATTTCCAGGTGCTCTGTCAGTTTTCACCTTCTCCGGAGAATCATGAGATTTCTTGTGCTTTGGTTTTTCTTTACAGGTGTAGAAAGCAGACTTTCCTAGAATTATGGGACTGTCTTGAAAGTGATTATTTATTGTGTACTCAAGATTTTTATCACTTAGTGTATTTAAGCAATCGTATGACTGACTAACTGCAGATGGACTGTTAGTATAGGGTGACTGTAAAGCTAGGCAAAGCTTGGACCTGTCTGGTGGGTCTAACAATGAGGGTGTACTTCTACTCATTTCATTTTTAACTATCTGAGAGATTTGCCTTTTTAAATCGTTGGCTTCCATATAATCTTTAAACACATCATCCTTCAGAAACAGACCTCTTTTTGGCAATGTAGGCTGCGTAGGAGAGTCTTCATTATAGTTAAAGCAGTCTCTTATGGACCTCTTAGGTGTTGAATTTTCACAGTGAGAGTGTTTGATTTTTTCACCAGTGTGCTGTGGTGGATCGCACTCCGGGTTCTTTGATATGGAAACTACTTTGCTGTCAGTAGGTAAGACACCATTTTCAGAGCAAGGTCCTTTAGAAAGAGAGGAATTTGCAGAAGGAGATGCTAATGAGGGATCATGTGATGGTTTCTTGTCTTTGCTTTCTTCTCCATCTTCTGCTGAAAGAGGTACGTGATTTTCTTTCTCCTTCAATGCTTCATTACACTGGGAAGCAATGGAATCTGTTGCTACTGCAAGTAAACCCACACTTCTGATAAGTCCTGGAAATTCCTTATCCATCTCACTGTAGTTCCAGGATTCAAATGATTTTGTTTTCCCTTGACTGGAGGTCATATCATCCAGAGCACCAAGCAAATCCTCACTAGGACTGTAGTCAGATAGTTCAAATGCAGTAATACCACAATCCAGGGACAAGTAATTTTGAGAACATTTGATGGTTAACTGTCCAGAATCATCAACTTCAGTTAAAGAGTCAAGACGATCCTGAAATACACAAAGAAATGGTACTTTTTTAGAAAATTAGTTTTCATATACAGAACACATGAAGTAATGAAAAAAAAAAATCCTGTATTTCACTGCCTAATATCTAGAAAAGGATTCACCACTGACCTGCCTCTTTTTGCAGTACCCTGTAGATGAGCTAACCATTCTCAAGTATAATGGCAGTAAGCTGAAAAATGCTCCGTTTCAGTCTGGTGCAGCAAGCTACCTAAAAACAACAATTCACTTTTCTACTGGTGTTTTCCTCATTTAATTCTGCTTTCAGTTTTACTTTCTGTGTAGGTGGGGACCCATAAATTCTATACAGCAGACTTGAAGTATTTCCTGTGTTAACTACCTCAAACAGGAGGGAGGGTACCTTGGGGGCTGCCCAGTGCACCAGCCTGCTTGTTAATCTTGTTTTCTTAAAAATCCATGCTGTTCTGCAGTCTTTCAGTTGATTGGCAGGATGTTTTTTCCAAGCATCATGTAGCAATGATGGACATTTGTTCCCATAATTATAAGATAGAAATTGCTAATTACATTTCACTTTTTTTGTAGCGCTATCACCGGAAAATTTATTTGCCAGATATTTAGAGCACAAATGAAGAATGGCACAAGGAAAAGAACCTATAGCCAGGAATTTTAAGCCTCCAGCCTGTCATGCTCCCCTGTCAATATTTTCTCAATGGAGGTTCCTCAATCTCAGAAACAGGGACATAGCCAGAGGAGACCATCTCAGGTGGCAAATGAGATTTTAAGATCAAAGTCAAATTAATGCTTATAAATATTTTGGTCTTGTCTGAAGGACAGTAAAAAAAAGTCTGATGAGATTAAAATCCAAAACTGCATGATAAATAACATTCATGGCAAAATTATATTTAGTATACAGTATATTTTCAGTAGATCTTCTAATACATAAACAGGAATTTTGCTTATACAGACTACTTAAAAAAAAAACATCACGAAAGGGAGAAATTCATGTTCTAGGATTCTAATTTTTATGCCTAAATCAGTATACTGGTCTTTCTTTCGAGGTTTGTTCTCATAATAGTTTTTTGAAGCAAACTCCTGAGTATCCACAATAGGTTCATGTCTGAATTATTCTCTGTAACAACTCGTCTCAGTACACTGCCCAAATCCATAGTTTAAAGACTTTTAGAATCATGCTTGAAGAAGGCGCAATAACCATGTAATCTCTCCATCTCACAATAAACTGCTTGGATTTGGTCTGAACAGGAATCATCTCAATAAAGAAGGCTGTTGTTCGTCAACTCCCATAAACATAAAACACACAATATCCGAGCCCTGTACTCCATCCACCCCCGCCCTTTGCATTACTCAAAGTAAAAATAGAAAAAAATCCTCCAGCTAAAAATACTTACAGAAAAAAATTACTAGAAGGGTATTTATCAGCCACAGTCTTGGATACTGAATATATCTGTTCTTTAGCACATTCTATCCAGATGTAGATGCCATGCCACAAATTTGGCATTGTCAACAGCTCAGAATTAAAAGGGGAATTTTCTATAAATCTGTCAAATTTATATATTGAAGCTGCATTTGTTAATGAAAATAGTGACTAAACAAGCTGCATTGTTCTTCCAATCTCAGGAAATTATTAGAAACTGTAAAACCATACATAAATCAAAACCCTTTACAAGGCCCTAAAGGCCTTTATTTTATCTGAATAATGAGCTCCATTCCTTTGTCTCTTAAAAATGTGTTTACTAACATTAAAGAATTTACAATCACATGCATTAAACCATCTTGCTTGGTCGTTTTCCAAGCAGCCTCTGAAATGTGTGCTTCAGACGAGCTTTATTTAACACCAGTATTACCATGTTTTTATTGTTTTTATCTCAGAAAAATACTTAATTTAATTATTTGTATGGCTAGGAGTGCCCTAGTTAAAAAGATTTTTCACTTTCCATGTAATAATGCTTCCTTTAAAGGTCTCTAGGCTGTTTCCAATACTTCTTGTATTTATATTTAAAGCAGTAAAATTCTGCCCTTTTTTGTTACTTTTTCAAACTAACTTATTTAGGGTGTAAAATATTTCTGTTTGAGAACATCAGGATTCACTGTATTTTACCAAAGCCTGATCTTTTTCTTATTTCCTGGTTTCTCAATTCTGACATAAAACTCAGGCTACACGGAACTTATTTTTCTTTCCCTCTTAACTATCTCTGGTTAATTCCTGAAGGAGAAACAGTCCTTCAAAATCTTAACTCTTATCTCTTAACTTAAATTTTTTTTTGTTAAAACCATTACTTTCTTAATTTTGCATCTCCATCACGGCAGACAGCTTGCCTCACTGTTGTCTCTATTTGCTCCAAGCTATAAAACTTTGTGTGCCCTTTCCTGCTGGCATCCTGTTTGGTGTGGCACTGCTGGGATAGCCTGAAGCACAGTTACTGCCTGCCCAGGGATGAGCTGGGTACCCAAGCAGGCCAGTGCAGCCTGTGCTGGGCACTCGTGTGTTTTGGCAGCTACTCTGCCAGTGCTATCCCTGCTGATTATGCTGAGGACAGCTTGTGCATATTTATGGGTGTTACAGCGACAGTGTAAACACAGCCCAGGTGGGGCAGTTGGGCTGTGATTGACTGTGCCATCTATGAACTGACAGTGAACACTAACATGAGGAAACAGTCCCACTGAACACCAAAGAAACCTTGGCATTTCACTTCTTCTAGGGAACTCCTTGGTTAATGTTGGCAGCCAAAGCTGATTTTCAGCATCATGCGGAACACAGCGGACTCAAGGAATGAGCCAACATTCTGTGAAATTACAGGTTCATGAACTACAGAAATGCATAGCATTTGAAATCTGTTCAGATTAAATTTCTGTCTGGCCCAGTATCTTGTTATTGCATCGGTTTGAAACATTTTCTGCTAGCTGAGCTCTAAGACACGGGTATATATACATGGGCCTTCTGCACACATTTCTACCCTCACTCTCAGATTCTACCAACCATAGGGAGCAGCATAGGGATTTCCTCATCTGGAGGTTACAATTCCTCTAATCTTTGCTTAGTTTTCACAATTTTTTAACTTGTTTGCACTTCTAAGTGTCCTACACTAGTGAATTGCAAAATAGAAGTCATTACTGTGTGTGAAATCTTCTTTCTTTTAATTTCAAACCAGATGAATTCTCAATCTTAGGAGACAAACTGTCATTCCTGGTCCATAATCCCAAAGGGGTACTGCAAATTAGGAGGATGATTCTCCAGGGAATAGTTATCTCTGTGGGCAAAGGTTTCTAGATTTGCTCAAACAGACTCACTATTCACTTATGCATGAAAATCCCTAAAACAAAATATTTGTATGATGAGGCACTTACTAGTCCTACAATTTAGTCATGTCTGGGAAAGGATGGGGGGGGAAACACCAAAAAAAAAGATAGGTAAGAGTAAATACAATCGTCCCTACATTATATTTTATTTATTTTTTTATATTCATCAACTAAAGGCACTATCATTATACATCATAAAAGCTTGAATACCTGAAGGTTAGAAACTGCAGAGCAATTTCTGTGAACCTATTCAAACAATAGGGCAGAAACTTGATATCGACTTTGTGTCCCTGCTATTGCTAACAATTATATTTATCAAATATTATTTATGTTTTAATTGGGGTGGATAAAGAGAATGATGTCAGTATATTTTGTCTTTTATTTTATCATGTAAGCCTATCTGGCAACATGTGTTTTCCCTACTGAAAAATAATGTTTCTTTCCCCAGTCAGTCCTTCTCTCTACAGCAAGGATGTTTTTTATAGCAGCTGTAATCAGATCCAGATGGAACATTTCCTGTTTCTTAGTATCTGAATATGCACCTTCTTTATGTCTTGAAATTACCATGTCCTTGTCATAAAATAATGACTTCCCACTAATTCACGAATCTGGATATAAAGACAAGAGTAGATTTCCTTCAGACCTGCCAGCAGTTTACCAGCAAGAGCAAAGGAGAAACTGGATCTGGAAGGGCGAGGTATGTACACGTCAGGAAGAGGGGGTGTGGAAGGTGGGCCTGGGCATCTCTGAGCATTGATTTCTGGACCACCCACTTTGTTGTGCCAAAGACAAATATAAAACCCAACATGGAGCAGAGAAATATTCACATTCTCTTTGAACTTGAGTGATATGAAATTCAGGATATGTCTAGGAGACTCCTGAGTTCCTCTGTAACCCAGGACACAGAATTCACTTCACTGATCTAGAGGTCTCTTTCTGAAAATGCATCTAATCATTACAGAAGCATTTTATCTTAATCTCAGGACCATCAAATGAAAGATCTTCTACATGCTATCTATTAACCATTAATTACCCTAACTATTATAAATGTCCATCTTCTTTAAGTTTAAAAAATTAGGCCAGTAGTGTCCTTCTAAGTTACCTTAGTAATGATAAATTCAAAGGAAAAGGCATTTTAGTTAAATGAACCCAGATTTACAAACTATTTACACGTGTGTGAATTTGGAATACAGTCAGAGTAAACAGTGTATGATTCTTACATCATTGTTTCTCAGAAAAAATGTGTGACTGTTTAAAGGCATAATGCAGAATTGCCACTCAAATTAAAGACCATCCTCTTGCTATAAAGGAATGTTGACCTAGGCTGGAAAGTTTTGGAAACATTTTTTAAGCTTCACATTTGTGTATGCAGGAAGGAAATGTCTAAAATTTCACCGAAGAAATCACTGCACACTGAAATTAACTTTTGAATTGGCTGTAAACCTTAAACACCCGAGTGACCAGATGAACAACTTTGGAACAGATGCACTTCCGTAAGCATTTCAAATCCTTTCTGAAAAATATTTCGATCAAGAGAAAACACTGCTAGCCACTAGCATGACATTTCTGAAAGTTGATCTTAATTTGCACTAATTCGGTTCAGCAAGAACAAGTATCAGCTGATAATAAAAAAAAATTTAAACAAATTTAGCAAAATATCTAGAAGTAAGTCATCCTTAAAACTGTCATCCTAGCAATTTTAAATGTGCAAGAGGGATGAGCTGCTTCAAACACAGATGAAATTCTTTAAATTGGGTTTAGTTACTGTACCTCCTTAGTCTCTTCAGAAAATGCTTGCAGAATATCAGTCTGCCTGGTGTAGTTTCCATTGGCGTCTTGTAGTCCCTGGAGAATACGCTCTCTCAGAACCAGGACAGAAACACGTAGCTGGTGCCAGAGTAGTTGCACTGTATGGATATCGACTATCACATTGACAGAGTAAGACAGAAGCTTCAGGGAAAACTCAGTCTCTAGTAGAGCATGAATTTGTTCAACGTGATCAGATATATCTTCACAAATATCCTGTAATGATAAAATAAAGCAGATATTTAGCTACAGGCATGGTCCTTTCATAGATCAGATCTACTTTTCACGTACTCTTAATTAAATGCAAAATAGATTTTTTCATAGAGGAAATATACTGTAATCAATACGTCCAGACTTTTTTCTTTTTTTTTTTTATTCCTGGCAATGCCACAGCAACTGAACCAGCAGCTGTCCTGTTTGGCAGTACTGCTCAGTAAGTGCAGAGACAGCATACAATAAAGAAGGATGGCACAACAAGATCACATGAATCAGAAGCAGAAAACTAACACCGTAAAGTGACATCCTAGAAGACAGCAATAGGAATGAAAGTGACAAGATTGCCAGGAGCTGTCTCCCTCTCGGCTACGCACACACACCACACACCAGTTAAAATGCAAAGAATCTCGTCTGTGCCATCACCAAAAAAAACCCATTTGGACAGAATTTAAATCTAACCTCTATAACCAAACAAGATAAAAGTCTGGGATAGACTCAATGGGAATAAGCTATTTCTGCTACCCATTGCTGTCTGTGGTGGTGACAGGGCACTGATTTTTGCAGTCTTGCTCTGGGCACAAAACTGAACAGAAGACTGGTGGGAAAGGAGAAAGAGGGAAAACAGAGAAGCTGAAAACAGCTGTGTTGAGAAAGGAGAAAGAAAATATGGGTTACCAGGTCATAAAGCTAAACTTTTCATGGGACGGTATCCCCCAAATTTAAAATTAATGTTACAAATTATTAAGGTTGTGCTGTATACAGAGTAAAATAATTTCAATCTACTCTTCATTTTCTTTGTGAAAGGACAAATCACAATACTAAAGAACATTTGGGCATATGCTATTGAGCAAACAACACGCTACAATAATTCTGTTTGAAAAGTATGTGTAAAAAGCATGTTATATACAAGTTAGGAAATGTGACTAAAACACTAAAAAAATTGGCATTGGACCCTAGAAGTTTTTCTCCTACATCTCTGGCAGTGACTTAAGGTGACTCAGATTAAGGTGGTTAATAGCATATTGAAATCCTAGACTTATTTATTTTAAAAAATATTAATTTAATTCAAACCTTCCGAAATCTCCTTTATATATATATATAAATAAATGTGAGAATAATCATAACTTTGCATTTCAAACTTGCTATTGAAACAATTTTGTAAGACAATTACAATGAAACTTTATGTCTCTGGTGATAGTCTTGGGGTTTTGTACAGCAGTGGCATAACAGGAAAATCAAAGAACTTAATTATTTTTAAATTAATAATACAGTACAATAATAAGTTCAGATTTGGCATCCTCAGTATGAAAGTAAAGACAAAGTATTGAATATGTAATTGCACGTACGTAACGAATTAAACCAAAATCAAATCTCTAGATAATATTACATAATTTTGTACAAGAGACAGTAAAATATAAGCTTTTATCAGTTGCCATGGGTAGGTACACATTCTAATAAAATACTGACAGTTACATCAAGTCCTCTGCAGGAGTAGTTCTCAGAAATGCCAGATGAGCACAAAACTTTGGAGTTTCAATGAGCAGATCATTGTAGCTGCCTTGAGAGAAAGGCAGTATCCCTTCCCCTCTATCCTCAGTCCCCTTGCTGTAACGAGCAGCATCTGTGTCTGCAAGTACAACACACACAGCCTCACCTGCCAACAGGCACTGCTGCAGCTGCTCAGGGCTTCCAATATCCACACACTTCCAGGTGAGCAACTGGACACTCTAGTTACCAGATTAGTGTGGTCACCTAATGCTACAGACACACAGACAGAGCTAAAACTCTCTGAGCTTCGGAAAAAGTTCATATTATCCATTTAGCCAGCTACACCTGATACATGACTAAAAAGCACAGCTGTAATTCTATGTTGTTTCAAATATTTTTAAGACAATATCTAATTAATTAGTTTAACTGAATTTGCATTCACTTCTCCAAGATTGTTAATGGCTTTTTTTCCTCTTGGCCATAATGCAGTCTAATTTTCATTTCAGTGATCAAAAAATAGATTGTGTCCAGTAACTTTAATTTTGTAAATCAGACACAGTCTATAGAAAAGTACTTCATATACCTCCGTTCAGACTATTTATGTGAGCTTAAGGATGTGCCAGACTCCAAAACAAGTTTTCAGTATTTTCCAGCTTCACACACCCAGTTACATGCTGAATTCAACTACCATATGAATTCTCAGTGGTTGAAAACACAAAGCCATAAGAAGAAAGAACTAACAATGAACAAGTGTCTTCTGACAATTGTTTGATAGTGTACTGAAAATATTGGCTAATGAATCTAGATAATACCCTAAATCAAGAATTCAGACCCACACTTCAAACAAGTTTTCTCTTGATGTCCTATTATGCTAGCTACAAAAGCATCTCAAATTGCTGAAGTAGATGAACTTTCCACAACAAAAAAATTTTGTACTGAAATGCAAATCCCAGCGCCACTAGGGGTTTGAAAGAAGCAGATATTCAAGAACATATGCCATTAATTTTTGCATGGCTTGCTAGAAGTTGCTCATTTTCCTCCAAAAGCAAAGTCTGCTTACTTACAGACTGCTGTGGCACACAGCAACACAAGCCAAGTGGTTTATGTACTAACAAGGTAATTAACAGCTCCTTACAGCTTCAGTAACATGGAGAGAACCTAAGCCCGAACTTGGTCACATCCAAAATCACATTCTCTGATCTTATTATAAAAGACTCCCATGTCAGTAAAAGAGAAAGTACCAGCTCTCAAAGGATTTATGTTATAGACAGAATGGGTGGCTTACACAAAGCTTGTAAAAAAAGAATTCAGGCACCTGTTGATACCTCCTTTCTTTGATTTTAACTGTCATATGATGCTGTGATGGTGAAGGCTGTGCCAATGACAGAATAACTGTCTGGTTAACCCGTAAAGGTTAATGCTAGCCTTTAGGAGAAAATAATTACAAAGAAATGCTAACTTTTGCCATGTAAGTTAATGCTTAATAGTGTTCAGCAGAACAGATTTAATAAAGATGCATTCTATTTACTTGCATCTTTTCTCTACACTTGCCTGGCACAAACCAGCACATCAAGATGCACGTCAAATCCAGCTGACATTTTCTAGTAAAACTTTTTCTTATTATTGTACCTGATGTCTAGATTTACATATAATTCAGTAAAATTAAATAATTACACCTAGCACAGCTTTGAATTTAATAATTTTCTGTAATAATTAATGCAGTTCAAATACTGCACAAAAAAGTCACGTTATGTAAGTTCATGATTTTACTGAGGCTCAGTATCAAGACCTGGTACAACATGGTTTCATTCTCATCATTCTTCCTTGTAGGTGACAGTGCCAGATAGAGCAAAACCAGCAGAACAGTGTTTTATGCCTTTTTACACTTTGTATTTATAAATAAAGAACAGCAGTAACACAAGATAGTACCTAAATGCTGTCATGAGTTCCAGTTGATCTTACCAGAAGTGGGAGGTAGATAAAATAAATCATGCACTCTTAAGTAATAATCTACTGGCATCTATTTGTAAATAGGCACAGTTCCAGGTTAATGGTAATAATATTAAGCCTATACATCTAAGTGTGCAAAAACTTCTCCATTTTAACAGGATATTTTTTCATATCAGAAGATATTATAATCTGATTTTTAGAAAGCACCATTTCCAAAACAATTTTTATAATCATTAATCTCACATGTTAGCTAGGCATTTTTATTTTTACACAGTTTCATACCGGTATTAAGGTAAAGATTTTGTCATCCCCTCATGGGCTTTCCTGTAGCACTGACTGTGGAATTTCTCAGGCTACAGGGGTTGTACCCCATTTGGCTGCCAACTGCCCGCTTCACTCAGTCTTCCAGGCAGCTGATCCTGTAATTTGCAGCTGCTGAATCCATCAGCCTGCTCATAGTCAACAAATCCACATCAACCAAAATAGCCTGAACTGCAAACACTGCAGTAGATGAAGAAAAAGTGCATAAACAAACCCTCAAGAGTCAATGAAAACAGCTTTGATGCTGACTTTTAAAAATATTTTCTCTCTGGTCTTCAAGAAATTGGGTTAAGATGTACACAAAATTACTGAAAGATGAGAGGTTGGAATATGTTGCTTTACAGTTAGTATCAGTGACAGAGACGCTATACTGGAGATTTTGTTCTTTGATCTTGCAGTAAAACCTCAGCAGGAAAAACAGATTGCTACTGCCTCTTACAACTGCTGTACATGCAAATATAATCTATGATTTAAGAAAATGTCTATTCAGTCTTTCCTTTTAAGTGCTTTTTAGTTCCTCAGAAGATAAATATTCCAATCAGAATTTACAAATTCTTCTCTTCAGAAAAAAAATATAGAATATATGCCACAGAATTTTAAGATTTGTTACTGTAATTGAACTTGAAAATTATAAATTAAAACAACTCTCTGCACTACTCTTTTATGCTTATGCAGGTATAAAAAGGAAAAGAGAGAGATTTCTATTTCTGAACATCTTTTAGAATGCTATTTTTCCTTTAAAATGCACTCTGACTTCTCAAAAAAATAGTTTCTCATTTTTTTCATCCCTACCTGCTGTACATTCAGTGTTATAATAAGGATAAAACTGCTCCATTATTGGTGAAACCTTAAGAGCAAACGCTACACATATTTTTTTGCAGCTATTTTAAAATAAAACATTAAGTTAAAATAAAAAAAAACCATAAGCGAAAAATCCAGACTTTGACTAAGCAGAATCAACTGCCAGGGAAAGGCCTGGACTGACTTTGAGCTACCAGCCTGTCAAAAAGTGACTGAAGTACTAGAGTGTATGTGTGGCTGTGGCATGCAGTGACTAAGGGAAATTAGTGCATTTTACTGTGTGAAGAATGCAAAGGAAAGCAGCTACCAGGAGGGCTCTGAGATCACTGACCCTGCCTTCTGCTGACACTGACAGCTTGGAAATACCTTGGTCCTCAAAGCTTCTCTGCTCTTCCCTCATGATACTACACATACTACTGATAGTTACTTTTCCTGGCCCACCATCATTGTCTGCACATTATTCTCTTTTCCAGTTTGGCTTTTATTTTGATTAATTTACTCTCATTATTTTAAGTGAGCAACATTTTAATTATTGCAAAATTCCAGTAAGTGGATCTAAGATGACCCACTTTCTATTGTACAAATACTGCTATCAAAAAATTCTCAAAAAATTTTTGAAAATAAATGTTCAGTTTGGTGAACTCTGAGTAGGCATGATTCTACTGTGTTTCGTTATCTCAGGAACTGGTGAGTTACATTCTTATATCCCTGTACTTAGAAATAATGTGAAAGAGATGCCAAATCATCAGTTCTTTGACAGAGCTGCTAAAATAGTAATGGTTTCTATGTGATTGTAACAGACTTGCTCTGTGATAATTTATTAGTCGTTTATGTGTTTTATTATTTTGTTTGTTGTGTAAGTATGTTGATTGACTATTTATTTGCAAGGAAAATGAGCAAGAAGAAAGGAAGAAGTAAGATATGAAATCACACACTAAGCACTTCAGGCTGAGGAAAAATGTCTGAAATGTCAATGGTGAAACTCCTGTCTCAGGATTCCAGCAACTTGCATTTCTTTTGCCATATGGACCATTGCTGGGGCCAAAGGATCAAACATACTGGGAACATGCAAAAGGATCCTTTTGTCCAGAAACACAGCAGTTGCTGCTGGAAGTTATTCCAGCTCACTTGCCAGGACCAGCTGCAGTGTCTTACAAACCTAGGCCAGCCTGTACCTTTTCTGCAGGAGGAAAGGGCTGCAGAGAAGAGAGACTGCTTTCAAATGTTTATTTCCCCTACTAAATTTAATCAGTAATTTAATGGAAAAAGACGTCCTGAACACAGAATTCACTACAGGCCAGATTCTTAATTACAAGGAAGCATTTAGTTTACCCAGGAACCTTAAGACAGCTGATACAAAAAATCACTCTAAGGCCTGCGGTGGAACTGGAGAGTTGCAGGAGAAGTTATGGCAGTAAAATGAGGCACATCAGAACTGAATGAAAGAGTATTGCGTAGGCAAATCTGGGCTAGCCACTTCTAGGATATTCCTGACAGCAGTAACATTGATACGTGAATTTCATTTGTGTAAGAAACCGCAAAAGCAAGGTGAACATGGCAAATAAGTCGCTGTGGGAAGTGATGTGACCTCTGCAATTAATATGGTTTTCATGTTCCTGAATTTCCACTGGTTCTACTGTGCAATGTGCCTACAGCTACAACCTAAAAATCCTTTGAAAGCCTCAAAGTAAAAGATATGTTCTCGTACCCCCAAGCCCACAATGTTTAGAGAATTTTCCTATTAAAATTATCGCTGTACAAGATTCCTTCCATGCATAACTGTGCAAATTTTCATTTATCTTACTTTAAGCATGTTAAAGCAAACCGATTTTTATCAAAACCTAACTTTGAAAATTTTAAAAGAATTAAAACTTAGTATAAAATGCCATATTTGTGCTGATAGAAGTCTGGTTTTGTACTACACTCTGGAAGACATCATTGCACAGGTACTCTAGAACAGTTCTTCATACAAGAAGATAAATAGTACTGAAGTGTGTAATAGAGTAGTAAGTTTTGTTTCTACCTACTTCTGACAAAAATAGGAAAAATACCAAACGCTTATGAAAACCCAGTCAAGCGAGTTGTAGTAAAGGTAAGTTTGGGGAAAAAAAATGCATTTTTCAAATGCCTGTTGATAGGATAATGGTAATTATATATATATATGTTTCTAAATTACACAGATTACTTAAAATCGTAAAAAATAAAAAAATTATGAGGTAGCTTTATACAAAGCATACTCATCATGTATTATATATTCATATCTCTAACTGGAATATCTATTCGTATTTATGAAGTGGAAGAGAGAAGACTTATTAAAACATCCTTCAAATACCCTGTAGTCTTCTTCACATAGCTCTACTCTTCCTGCCATAATAGAAGAATTGTAGGACATATTTTCCAACTCTCTTGATAACTATCTTTGATTCTTACTTTTTTTACTCTCTTTACTCAGCACTTTCTTGCTTTATGTATACCACATACACTAAGCGTAATTTAAAAGCATTTCTAACTATTTCAAATTACCACACACAAATAAAAATTGAGGATGCAAATGGAAGTACATTTTACTCACAGTGAAGATTTACACTCTGCAGTAGCTAAGCCAACCAGTTCTTGGCAGCCTGGCCAGGACTAGGTTGTTTTTAACCTCAGTTTAGAGAGTAGTTCACCGGCTGTGAGGAAACCCCTACTACCATTTCATGCAAGACATACAAAAAACTTAATGCTATAAAAAGTCCTATCAGCTATATGAAGAATCAGAAAGAAGACCACTCCTATTATTTGGTCATAACATCTATAATTTTATCTACAATATGAAATAACTAGCAGAATTCAATGTTATTGCACGAATCATTCAATAATTTTCCAGCAAAACTGGTTATCATTTTGAAAACAGTGAGTCACAAATGTCTATGCTGGCAAACTATTACCCTGACAGCTCAGCTTTGATTGTGTCCCACTCTTCTCTCCTCATTTTTAGTTCAAAGAAGATTTGGAATTACTCCTGGCATAGAATAAGAAAATTTCAATAATTGTTTAAGCTTTCTGCAGGGCCATGGGATCTTCATTGTCTGAGCTCTATTTTCCAGTGAGCCAATCTGTTTTTGTTGTTTCTACAAGAAAATAGGTGCATCTATCTTAAAAGATTTTTTCAGTTTATAGATTTCTTTAGAAAGACTCAGGTTTTTATTAAATTCAATAGATTTAATTAGGGTCTTTGAGAACAGCTGCTCTCAAGAGAAGAGTTCAGGTAAAAGAGAAAAATTTCTTGGGAAAAAAATCTCGTTCTTGAAATAATAGAGTTTTAAATTACAAACAAAATGTATCTCTACATAAGTAACACAAAGTATTTTGGGCAGTAATGAACTACTGAAACATAAGATATAAAAATTAATAAACAAATAAATAAAAGGACCTTCAAGTTCACACAAGAGAAAAATTCAGGCCTTCTGCATAGGCATGCAGAACACAAGAGAAGAACTTTAATCAAAATATTTTGACTTGCTTAAGCCAAGGAATACTAACCCCATTCACTTCCTTTGACTGAAGCTTAGTGACTATAACAGAATTTAATAAAGGATGGTGAGACTCTACTCTCATCTCAAATGAGATATGAAGAGTCAGAAGTGAAGAACTACCATCTGTGCCAGGTCTTCTATAATGAAAATTGATAGCATGACAGGAAGTTTTCAAGATAAGTGGCTGTTTATATCACTGTAGCTAAGCCTCCAAGACCTTCTGTAACAGGTTTTTGAAGTTATTTTCCATCAGTCATTATTTAGGGCAGCAAAAGGGACAGCATCTCTCTTGGTCTTTATTACCAGACTTCACTTTATTGGCACTCTGGTTCTCTTTTATGTTGTTCAATGAATCATAGAATCATTTTTGTTGGAAAAGACCAAAAGCTAACATTTAATCAATGCAATCTTATGGGAATTACTGAGATTTTTTTGCTTGATTTAGAAACATGGAAAAGAAACCTTAGTGTCTATCTTGCATGCTGCTTGATGTTTGCGACCTTCCTGCTCTCTCCTGAACGACAAATATTCAAGTCAGCTGGAAAGCCCTTATAGATCTCCCAATGAGTTAGTAACAATTGCAAAGCACTTAGAGCATCTGGAGGCATTTCCTGTAGTCTGAAACAGCTACCACCTACCCAGCATACCAGGAGGCTTCTTCCATTCTAGATATCATTTACTGTGTTGTAAGAGTCAGGGTTAGAATGTCGAAAGTGGTGCTAGAAAAATTAATTATTCAATTAATTAATAAAGATAATCCCCACACACAAACAAACAAACAACAGAAAAAAAACCACACCAAAGTTTGTTATACTGGTGAAGAACAATTTGAAAGACTGGCAGAAAGCTATTTTACATATTTAACATCTTAGGTGAATGAAGAAATAAAGGAACAAATTTTAGGAAAAAAATTATATGTCTTAAAGACATCTAAAATGTACAAGATTTTTATACTAATTTCAATTCTGAAATTGCACATGAAATTTCTTTATCTAGTTATGGAAAGAACTCTTTAAGCAGAGTAATCAAGTCCCTTATCACAGAATCAGAGGATGATTTGGATTGAAAAGGACCTTAAAGATCATCTCATTCCAATCCTGCTGCCACAGGCAGGGACACCTCCCACTATCCCAGGTTGCTCAGAGCCCCATCCAACCCGACTTTGAACAATTCCAGGGATGGAGCATCCACAGCTTCTCTGGACAAGCTGTTCCAGTGTCTCACCACCTCCCCAGCAAAGAATTCCTTCCTAATATCTAACCTAAACCTATTCTCTTTCAGTTTGAAGCCATTTCCCCTTGTCCTGTCACTACAGTCCCTGATGATTATGATTGCTATTATTCCTGATTAGACATTATATTAAAAATTGTTCTTCATTAATTTCTGATATGAACAACATATGTCACAGAGAGCGTTCCTGCGGTTTTTGACCTAAAATGCAATAAAGACAAAGCTAAAAGACACTCCCCCCACCCCCCCTCCCCCAGTTTACATCCACAAAAGGAAGAATAGGGTAGGGGGTTTTGCAGACTTTTTTAGAAGCAATATAACGGAGATTAAATGAGAAACCTGTATTTATGGGACTGGCATGACATTCAAAGCATATGCTTACATGGGACTTTACATACAAAAACAACTAACATATCAACTAGTATTTCATGCTATCTGATTATTTCCAAATCTCACTGTCATCCAGCATGCATATATTATTAATGCAGATGTATATTTAAAAGTTTGAGTATATTATCTTCTTTTCAAACAAAATCATGTCTATAATATCCTTGAATTTTTGATTTAGATGTAAAAAGTGTGCTGTATAAGTAGCAAATGATCAAAAACTCAGATTTTGCACTACATTTACAGAACATTTGTCAGAAATACTTCTAAGATAAGCTAGTAAAAATTGCCATATCTACAACATAAAGCACTTCTTTAAAATCAAATTGTCTCTAAGGAAACTAAAATTCTCTGTCATTAATAATAATGCTTGTTCTGGCTGCTTATAAATATAAGCATGACAGACATTAGCATTTTAATACTAGAATTGGGTCTAAATATATAATTTTAACGTTAGACATAATATTTTAGTTAGAACTATTCAAATGCACTGTACTTGTAATTTAGAAACACGTTACAACACTGTAGAGTACCTTCCAACAATATATTCCTACAAGGCATATTCCAAGCTGACAGTTCTGAGAAGACAGCTTGTGCTCTGTTAGGATAATTCTAATGGTGGTGATTTTTGGCTTTACAAGAGAATTTTCTGATGTAAAGCACTGACACACTTAACGGCTGTTAAGATGCTGCTGCTTGAGAAGTACTTGTGTAGGACTGAAGTGTCTTGAAAGAAGGAGGAAATGAGCAGTGTTTATCTAAATATTTATTCATTTTTATATATATATACGTGTATATATAGGCAAATATATTTATTACAGGTTGCTAACTGGAATAAGATCCTTGATTTATAAAGCACTTCATAGTCAGTGTCATCTACATCTTTAGGAAAGCAAGACAGCATGGCTTGTGAGATAAATAGTTTCTTACACTGACAGTAAACAGCTTCATCTTTGAACGGGCTTCTTTATATGCCATTTTATTTTCAAGCTAAAGAGATAAGTTATAAATTATCTTTGTCTAGACTGTAGCTTTCAGTGATGAGTGTAACTCTTGCCACCGTGCAGGCTCAATGAGAAAGAGAAAGGTTATTTCCATGCCTGGGCTTGTAAAGCAACCTTTTGAAATTCAATAGCCAAACTTGTCTGTGCAGAAGTTAATGAACCTAAGTGGCTTCAAGCTTCTAATGTGTGTTTGTGCATTTTAGTCATGTGTAAATATTTATACTTCCTGCAAAAATAGTCATCATCAATTTAGCCTTGAACCGAATCCTAAATTTAGACAAAGTCAAATCCTTCATGTTCCTCAGATAATAAGATCCACGATAAATGGCATTGGATCCCCAAATTGTGGCATTCTGAAGTACAGACAGCGAATACGAAAGGTAAGTGGCACATAATTGCAGGTGTTCCTATTTCCATATTCTTGGAACAACTGGGCTGGCTCTGCAGAGCCCTAGCTGGGTCACAAGCTTTCCTCTGAGCTGAAGCGGCCATGCTGCGGCCGGGCTGGATGTGAGCCTGGAAATACAGTAACCCACACTGGAGCTAACTGCCCTGCCAAAGCCTGGCTCACCCTGCCCAGCAGGGCAGCTGCACCGGCCCCACCTCCTGCACAGGCAAGAGAAAATGCCCGTGGGCACTGAGGGACTAACTCTGGCAGGTTTTACTGTACAGCAATCTTGAAAAGAACACTTGCAGCAGCCCTGAGCACAAAACTGTGGTTTCCAGTCTGCAACTGCTAACATCCTTCCCGCCCACACACCCCAAAAGCCTGCATTCTTAGGGGCTCCTGTACCTTTTGTATTTTCAACACATTTCGAAAATACAATATATTTCTGTGCAGGTCATCTTCTACCAAAACATGAAATCCATAAAGCTGTAGAAAAACAAAAAATGTTTTCCTTTTCTTGACAAGCCACAGTCAGATCAGCCAATCTTGGCAAGTTTGAGTAAAACAGAAGGAGCATTAGTATTGTAAAACAATCTTTTTTATATCTCTTACGACTCCTAAATATTGGGGCCTTTTCACAGACACATTTTCACCACTCCTCCATCAAGAATTCTGGGAGACACTGAGTCACTCTGAGCCAATGGGAAGCTTGGTCAGCTGAGAAATTCTTGAAATAGTATTGATAACAGCAAGTCTGTCAAACTGAATACATCTATATATCCCCTCTACACCCATTCTCTTAAAATTCTACCACTGACTACAATTCAATATCCTGCCCAACATTAATCAGATATTAATATGTTATGTAGAACATTGTGATTCCTCTCAGCCATTACTATAAATTAACTTCCAGCAAGAAGACATACTAAAACCCATATCAACTGTTTAGTTCTTTTAATAAGGGGTCGAGGGAGGCCATAGTTCTTAATAGAGATGTGTCACACTCCAAGACTGAAGCATGAAGGATGACAGAACATTACAATTGCTCATTGTAATGACCCGTTCCCGAAACATTAATCTTACCTTCCTCTGAATTTCAAAGTATGAAGAATTTCTAAAATTTACCATTATAGTTTATATTTCATTATGTCTTTTACAATTTCAGATGGGATCAGGATCATCAAAATAGTTAATAAATTTCAGCTGAAGATATTTATAATATATAAAAACCATTTTGCAGACTTAAAATGAAATTCAGGTAATAATCAGAATTGAACTTGACTCCACACTTTCTGATTTTGTGTCTGAGGTAAGCATACTGCAAAAACAAAGTAAACCAGGAAGAGTATTAATCCTGAGAAAGTTTCTTCACTAAGCAGTACAGACAATATGGAAGAGGCAATTACCATACCAACCATGTATGTCATTCAAGGCAATCACATCAACATTAAATGCAAAATCTATTTGCACAAAAAGTTATCAAGTCAGAAGAAAGGCAAAAGAAAATATCACTACAGATGTGACAATAAATGAAACATAAGTAGAGACAAAGGAATTGAGAAAGCAAATTTTAAAAGAAACCTCTACATGGCAAAGACAGTGAGCAATAGCAAGCAGTTTGAGCATGGAGGGACTGCTCTCCAGCATGAGCTCAAGAGTGTTGAATGGGGATAAACAGCAGATCCACTTCATAATCACACTGCCAATCCAAACTACAAATGGTAATATAGACATACCCACAGAAGAGCACCTCTCTAGTTTTTCTTATATGGAATAGAATGAATTCAGACTCCTACTTTACTGATACATCTCAGTATCTGAAGCAGCACTCAGAAAAGGATATGAAATGGAGCAGTAATAGGCACCTACTACACTTAGTCTAGTATTAAGCACATAAAGCTGCAGCAGAATTTTCCACTCCTTCTTTCTGAGCTTTAAATGAAACTTTCACAAATAGCACTTTGGAGAAGAATATGGCAACTGCCATTGCAGAGATGAAAGCACTAACTCGTTTAGCCAGCAAAGTCTAAACAAGAGCAATCGGCCACTGATGCATGGGCAGCTGAAGAGCAAAAATAAAAACCTTTTAAAAGTCAATGAAAAATTCCTATCCAAATAACAGATGCAACTGCTGCCATAATCTATGGGCTGATTTCCCATTCGTCTGGCACCTTGTAGAAACTACACATCAACAATTCTCTATCCAGTGCCAAATTTTGCTTCAGAGAAGTCAAAAAGCTTTATCATCCTAATCCAATGCAAATCTTTGAAGAAAACAGCCTTGAGTAACCAAAAAATTCCTGAACTTTTCCTGTAGAGACAATTTCAAAAGAATGAATAATTTTGCAGAGAGAACAGATGCTTTTAAGCAGTCCGAGCATATTCCTCAGGATACAGTACACACAGAATTTTGTGAGCTGAGAACAAAACTAAAACAAAGGGCCTTTGGAAAGCATACAACTCTCAGAATACTTTTTAAATGGTCTGCTAGACTAGTGCAACTGTGATAAGCACCAGATTGTTCAGGACATTCAGTCTCCTTTTGAAAAGCTACAGAATTTATTAAGGCTCTAATAGAAATAGTAAAACCTGCATATAATTATGAAGTTCCTTGTTTTCTATTACTTACATTATTTTCAGTCTGTTGATTTCCTAAGCCTTTACCAAACACTTCTCTTCACAATGTAGGTCAAAATTGTAGCCAAAGTAATGCAATTATCTTAAAGTGTCTATTTCTAAATATACTGTGACCTATAAAAAGTTAGCTGAGTAATGTCTAAGAGAATAGAGAAGATTGAGCATTAAGTTTCACCTCAACACCCAAAAAAAAGCTAATACCTTCACATGGAAACAGGAGACCAAGAGCTTTACACATGACAAACATATTTTTTACCTTCAGAAATGAAAGGTTTTAATTGTTTAAGCCTAAGATTGTGATTGCAGAAACTTCACAGCATGTAGAACAGCAAGTGAAAGAGACTGAAAAATTCAGAAATCTACATCTACAGAGAAAAAAATCTGTCAGTTTTGCAAGTGAGATTCACAGTGCACAGGAAATGCAATGTATTGTTTCAAACCAAACACATTTAGGTCATGCAATACTTCTAAAGAACTTAAAAACCAACTGACTTACTAAAAAAAATTCAAACTGAAAATTTATTGCTTTACACTTTTTTAACATTTTGCAAAATATTTCAGCTTGATGGTTTCTTACCTCATTTATACTGGAAGGAGAGATTTCAGTTATCAGGACTGCAAAAAAAAAGACTGTCCCATTTCCTTTCGTCAGCTAAAGGAGTTACATGTAACTAGCAATTCAAAAAACATATGTCTGTTTAAAAGACAGACAAGTAAGCCATAGATGATCTGTAACCCAATCCATCTTCAGTGCAGAGTCAACAGCTTTTGTTTTACATTAAATATAGAGAATTCTCTGCTGCCTCTACCTGTGTTATTGTGCAGATCAAGTTTAGGCCTGTCTGCTCTTCCCCTGCACGTTCTGAGCTACAGTAGAGATTTCTCAACATTCAGATCTGCTGTGTGGCAGCTCACTGAAATTTCAGCCGACACTTGGAGACTTGCAATTAGCAAGGTTATTTTAAGCACTGACCTAAGTTCCAGCAGAATGTTTGTGGCATTATGACAGGAAGGAATCCAGTATCATATCAGTCACTTGGTAACCCTGTAAAGCTGATCTTGGAGACGAGACCCTCTAATTCACAGCATAAAATTAAGTATCTGACCCTGAATTTACTTCAGCTTTTGTTTTTAAGCTTTGAATAGAGTGGAAATGTCTACTTGGTTAGTATTAGGAAGCTTAGAACTTATTTTAGGACCTGGTAGATCATATGCTTGGAACAAATGTATTAATAGGAAGTTATTACTTCCCTAATGGAGAGATTCATTGCTTACAAATGAGAGACTGTTACTTTTGCAGTGTTCACATTTGTAATAATTATCTATTGCATTCTAAATGGGAGAAGAAAATAACTTAAAGTTGTTGAACTTATTACAGCTGGACTCTATAACAATAACTTCTAGTTTCCTCTTGGTTATTTTGAAAAGGGCTCCCTCTTCTGTACAGGACTTTGGCAACCCTGGAATTTGGTTTGCCCTGGATTCCTTTGGAATTCTCTGGCTGTCTAACTATTTCTAAGTCATGTCTAAAGGCTCAGTCATACCTCCACACCCTCATTTGCTGTTCATTCTCATTCCTCCCCCCTTTCCCTCTCCCCCTCTTTCTTTTTTTTTCTTTTTATTCATGGATCAGCTTTATTGTTCCCACCCATCCTCATACTTCCAATAGTGGCAGATCTAACCTCACACAGGGAACCACGACAGACAGCTCCTCTGACTGCATAAGTTAGAGCTACACTGGTCAGCCAGCTCATCTGTGAGCACACACACCCGAGAGAAGCTTTTCTGAAAGCACTAGCATCAGAAACACTATTAAATGAGAGAGATTTGTTTAAAGGAGAGTAAATGAAGGGAAGAAAAAACAAACCACAAAACCATCCAGCCAAACAAAACCCAAGAAAAGCTGCTGCTTTTGCAAATTATTTCGTAACTTCTACACATCACTTATCACAATGAAACTGCTCCTTTGATATTGTAGCAAAAATCACCAGAGGCAAAATGTACTTTTGAGTTTTAAGAATATTAAGAAAACACTAGTGAAAACAACATAACCTCCTGTTGTCCTTTTAAAATATCAAATGTATCCTGAGTTACATACAAACTTGAGATAGCATTCAAAACAATTAGCAACAAGCTAACCATGAAAGGCATCCCAAATAGCAAAATTCAAAATAAAATCTAGGCAACCGGCAAAGTCTTCAAATATATCACAAGATCAAGAGCTGAAGTTTTTGAATGAACTGACCATTCATATACTTTTGAGATGGTCAACACTCAGAAGGACACTGCAGTCACCCCAGACAGTACAGTACCTGAATGCATACACACAGCTGAACTCTGAACATAAAGGCAGAAACGTTATTGTCATTATTACACAATTACCTTCCTTCAGAAAAATAATTTTATGAGAGAAGATTTCCTACGAAATACCATAACCTAACCATTTGAAGACATCATTAAAGCATTGGCTTGCTACTGCAGCATAGCTTCAGCCAGTAAAAACTCTAAGTTAAGAGAAAAGTTGGTTTTTTTCTTGCTCGGACATCCTCTTTTTTAAAACTTGGGAACCACAAAATCTGCATTTAAATAAATATCTTTTCCACTTTAAATCTGTTCCTGAACATATAAATAGGTTGACCTCTGTAGGAGCAAGCAGAAGTCTTAAAAAATGAGGGTAAGAGAATTTGATTGAAAAATGGCAGTAAAATCACCAGTAAGGCAATTTTTTTTTTCCAGCCCTTAGTAAAAAAGCAGATTAGGACTACTGACCTCAGAGTAGAGGGGAGAAAAATTTGACTGTAACAGTGTTTCCAGGTTTGGCCACAGTTGCTTGCTCTGTGCTCAAAGATTATATCCTACACTGCATTACCTGCTTTACTCAAGTCATTTGAACACTATTATATGAAGATTTCTGGTTAAATTTTTAAAAAATCATTGTTCAAAATTATTTCAAATCATTTGAGTTACATTTTTCTTCAGTTTCAGCTTCAAATAATTCTGGTTTTGGAAATATTATATCTTTTCTAGGAAAAATGTCAGTTTTCATCAGTTGCTAGTATTTAAACGGGAATCTACATAGGCTACAGTAGATTGTATCCTTTTTGCACTATGAAATAGATTTTCTAAGTTAATTAAAATTGTAATTTTATTTACAGGCACCAATAGCATGATACATTGAGATGCTATGATTCTATAAGGGTTTCCTCTGGTTCGGGGCTTAACTTGTAAAATACTGAGAAAGAATAACTGAGGGTCAGTGGCTCAGTTCTCCCTTTGAAACTTGATCCATACCTGCCCAATAGCAGGAAATCCATTTCCTCCGAATATCTCAGAATGTTGTTTGCATTGCTAGGTAGCGTTTTAATTGCTGATTGATTCCTCCCTGTTCCAAGAGGGAATAGTAGATGAGTCAAGTTGGGTGAGAAAGGCACGTAGTGTACTGATGGGCTGGAAATGGACTACCGTCTTAATTAGGAAAACTATAAAAATCCTAAAATCAAACCATGGTGAAAGAAATATAAGCAGAATAATATACATTAGTTAACTTTAATAATTAAACACTGCAGAGTAGGAGGACAATTCAGCAGAGATGGAAGGTTTCATCATAAGTGTTTGAAAGATCTTTATTGCTAGCTCTGCAAAATGGGGCACATTTTCAGCAAGTTATTCAGGAGATGTAAAAGAGAGAAGGCCAGAAGGAAAATATCTGAGGCTAGAATTAATGAATGAGTCATATGTTTTCCCTGAAACACAAATACTTTTGAAAGGATTAGGTAAAATGCAAACATGCAATGAAGTGACACCTATGATCAATTTCATCACTTGTGTTGACTGAAATAGTCTAAATAGAATTACTGGTGGGTGGGGATTATTATTTATTATTATTATTTGTTTGTTTGTTAATAATGAGGGGTTTGGCAGTTATCTTAGGGGAAAAAAATGTCTTCTTGTTTCAGACTTGTAACATCACTGTAACTTCTTCCAATTACATACTTTTGTTTGAGGCTTAATTCCTATGCTTTTTCCCTTGAGCTAACATTTACCAACCAGACAGCCTACATAATTTGTATTATGAACTCAGCATTTTTTATCTAAAAGACTAAAAATGCAGTCCTTTTTTGCACCCAACTTGATCTTTTATGAGTATAGCAAACAGACCTGGATAAGAAGAGTTAAGCTAGTTTCAAATTTTCTAGTTAAAGAAATCTTCACTGGAAAAAAAACCCTATTACTTTAAATCAAAATTTTGTAAAGAAATTTTGACTGGAAAAGCTTCTCAAAAGCAGAATAGGCTTTCTCTCCATGATATCCACTTTGTATAGGTGACTCAAATGTGTATGACCAAAGAAAAGTGTTTCACAGCCTCTTACATTTCTGTGATTTTCAATGGCAATAAAAAAGACCAAAATTCAGATCTCTTTTCTACTTGGTATTTACTAATTCATACAAATGTAGCTATGCTTGGAGTACATCAAAGACCTACGCACAATAATTTAAGGTGAGTATCACGAAAGTGTTGGATGCATGATCTTTTCTTCTTCTAAAATTTTTAAGATAAAATTAAATTTGTGGATTTGAAAATACCAGACTAGGATGGTTTTATTCTCTTGCAGGTAATATAACCTAGCCTAAATACAGGAGTGGAAATGTTCAAACTTAATGAAGATTCAATTAATTGATAGTTTTTATTATTTCCCCTAAAATTTTCCCCAAGCACCCCACCAAGTCATTACAAGCAGAAAAAGAAAACATTTCAGTTAGAAACAACAAATAGATTGAAAGCAAAGCAGATGAATTTTAACAATAGAATTTTCATAGTCTACGTCCATAATTAAAAATTAAAGTTTAACAACAAATCTGTCTAAAGTGCCTGTCCAACTGCCTGTATTTGCATTTATTTAATATCTCCAAAATAACTACATGAAGAAATGCACCCATGTGAGGCAAAGAGAGGTAGCAGACATTAACCTCTCCTTCCGATAAAAGAAACATCAATGAATACTGTCTTTGGCATTTTCATCACTGTAATTTAAACCGAGTATCATTGAGAACCACTTTTTTCACTGCATACCTATTAGGTACCCCTTTGCTGCAGCCTATCTTCCATTTGCACCCAGCAGAGACTGAAGGTTTAATCTATTCCTCCCTACACTTCCAAATTCCTTCTTTCAGAAAACTAGGAATTAAATGGACCTGCTTGGAGTGTACACGTTGACTCCCTTGTTATTCTAGCAAACAACTGAACTGAAAACAGTTGGAGTTGCAGATTTCACTCACACCATTCAAGCATAGTATCCCATTAAAAAAAATCCTCAATGCATTATCATTACGAAGTATGACTTGACATATTTAAAGATATATACTGCAATTCAAAGACTCTAAGTGGAGTCAGACTTCTCTGTTATAACAATTCATCATCCTCCTGACAAACCAGAAGATAAGTAAGGTTACTGCAGAGGAACACTTTTTCTAAATTGCATTTCTAAAATTCCACAGAGAATAAATAGGTTGAACAAGGACAGCATTTTTAGTCTTTTTTATATAAAAAATGTTGAGTTCATAGTACAAAAGCAGTTTTAGATTTTGCTCTGAAGAATTTAATAATGAAAAACTCTAAGCATGGTCTTTCCTAGGAAGTGAAAAGCTGGCCAAAACCGGTTTTCCTTCTCCTATTCCAAGCAACTGATTGTCACATTCTAGACATTTCTAAGCAATGGAATTACATCATTCAAATTTTTAAAAGAAAACAGCTGTTACATCCAATATTCATGACCTCTAAGTTTTCCATATCAAGTTATTCAGCTGTTCTTTCTGTCCGTGTGAGTTGCAATGAAATGAAACTGTGCAAAAGACCAAACAGTTTTATGCCATAGTTAAATGAATGCACATATTGTTCCAAAGCAACAGAAAGAAAATACAGCCTACAAAAATCTTGGTCTTATCACCGTTTCAATGGACTGGAAGCCCCTTATTCATCTGACACAGAAAATCAGCACAGTATTTTGTTGCATATTTCACATTGCTTCTTATTAGCATTTCATGTGCACAGCTGTATGTGCTATGTGTGAATAATTCTTACAGAACTTCATAGATGGAAAGAAAGGAAGGGAAAGCACATACAGAACTTCTATGACAGAGCACAGATACTTTTGAAGATACGTGCCAGTTCTCATAATCAGCTGCTTCAAATTCAGCCTCTTACATCTTTTTCACTGGTCTTGTTTTGGATTGTTTTGGTTTTTTCAGTGAAGGAGAAGATAAGTACATTTGGGTAAAAGGAATTTATCGTGTTGCTATTTAGAAACATATTTAGATATTAGATATTTAGATGGTCATAAACTTATCACAGGAAGTTAAACAAAATCCATTAGTCTCCTTAATGCAAAAGGACATTTCTCATGCTAAAATTCTAACATGCTGGGTACATCAAGTTTCCAGGATTTTGTGAAATTGATGTCTGCACCTCTTCCAGAAAACTGATTTTGTAATAACACTTACCACAAAATATAAGTGCTCATTTTGATTTAAATAAATTGTGAACTGTACGCAAAACAGTAAGAGACCCATGCTGCTACAGAGAGAGAGCTTGCCTTAGGGGCTGCCAGGGAGGGTGAGGGGGTGATAACAGCAGTGGTCTCATGGATGGGTTGAACTGCAATAACTTGCTCTTACCACTGATTTTGCTGCCAGTTTATTTTGGACATCTTCCAAGCCACGTTGTGTCTGTACGGTCTGCACTATGTCAAGTATACAGTGGGTGTGCCGTGTAAAAAACTTCAAAACTGTATGCAAAACCAACCAAAATATTAATTTACCCAGTGACCCATGCAAACCTGGAGAAGCTTTAATTTTTTATCCAAACAGAAAGGTCTGGGGTTATAAGTATCTCCATCTTCAGGGATATCCTTAATTTAAGCACTGTCTCCTGTTGGTGGTATTACCAACCTGGTATTTCTCTAACATAGAGAAATAGCAGAAATTCACTGTAGATATTGAATGTTTCAAGGTAGCAAGAGTATATACATTTATAAATATACGTACATAAATATACACACATTTCTCTGAGGGTTCTGTGTCAGCTTTACCACTACAAGATCAAACATTTTATTTTGCAAGTATGCAGAACTCGACACATCAGTAAAGACTTTTGTTTTCAGATAAATATTAAAAAAACTTGCCAATTACTATTGTAATGCTCCAAAGTTCTGTGCGTGTGACAGCAAACTTTTCCCTTTTCCCATCCCTCCCTTTTTCTCTTTTCCCTCCTCAGCAGCACGGGCAGCAGCTGGGCAGCTCCTGCAGCACTAGATGGTGCTGCAGCACAGCCGCAGCAGAACCTGCTGCCTCTGAAGCCCGCTGGATCTGAAATGTCTCACTGCTCTTTTTAATATTGAAGTTACTAAACATGTTACTGAAGACTATTGCCCATGGCCTCTGGGCTTTCCTGTTGTTTTGTTGGGGTTTTCTTTTCCTTTGTTTTAACATAAATTCTAGCTTCCTGGGACACTATGCTTTGCGGTTTTCTTGCCCATGCTGTATGAATAGAAATAAGGAACAAAAAAAATTATATGCATAATAAATGCAATTAATTACACACAAAGTAATTTTTAAGCATATAACTTACCTACTTTATCTTATACAGTGAACTAAGAAGACAAATAGCAACGATTTTCCTACAATACTATGAAACAAAACTCGTAGCTTGTGAAAGTAATTTTTCTAATAGAAATACAATGAAATAAATACAGAACTAACTAAACTAAGTACAATATCATAAATATGTTATTTACACGTTAAAAAGTCATTTAAATGTGTTATTAAACTCCCTGTTTCTGTAGTTCCATACAGTTCAACAGCTTCCCAGCAGTATAAAGTTGCCTATGTGCACATTTGCAAAACTGTATCTTAAACGTCCACTAGTTTCCCGGCTTTCTTTATATTATTAAATGCAAAGATTTTGACTTTGTGTATTTATTTTTAATTTATTATTATTGTTGTTGTTTGTTGTTATTGTTATTTTTATTGTTATTATTTCTGTTCACTTGGCCCTGATAAGTAGACTTCCATGCACTGGGTATTTTCCCAATTGCAACTGGTTCTGCAAGAGAGCAAAGTCCACTTGCCGAGAACAGTTTGATGAAGTGAGGCCTTCAAAAAAGACTTGAAGCATTTAGTAATTGCTGTTTAATGGAGAATTCTTAGAAATTCTTGTAGTTGTCTAATTCGCAGCTCCTCCTCATTTGCAATATTTCACTACCAAAGTTAAATCACCTCCTTTCAATAAATGCTAAAATCTATATTTCTTCTTCAAGGACAAATCATTCAATCATCAAGGCAACAAAATCATTAGTCGTTCAATTATAACAACCAAATCTTCATCTCTAACAAGGAGACAAACAAAACTGAACATAAACCTCCAGCAAAATCAGCAAGGTCAGATGCTAGTAATGCAGGGCTTTGTCAACACAAAGCCAGCTGCTGACTACCTGGATTGCTGCAGGAATATACCACGACCACCCTCAAAACTGTTTGAAGTAAAAGCAAGTCCTGCACCCTAATGACCTATGCATTCATTGATTTGAGAATACTAGAAAAGGTATTAAACACTTTAAACTGTTGTTTTTTTTTTACACTTTTATGGTCATAGACGTTACATCGGACCAGATTTCAAAAAAAAAAAAAATGCTCTACACAGAAGTAAGGGCCATGTGTAGAGAGCAGTACTGTCATCTACTTCCCTCCTCCATTTTTAATGCAGTAAGTATTCTTAAACACGTGCTCTGTCAGGCTCCTGCTCTCTCCACAGAACGTGGCATTGGCCCAGGTTAAGAAAGCAAGCATGGCTTTCTGAAGCAGCACTTCAGCATGGCAGCAGATGACTCTGCATTGTGCTTCAGCGAGGGACAAACAGGAAGAAGAAAATTTAAAAAGACAGAATCAGATGGGAGTTTTGAAAGACAAAAACTTTGAGAGAAAGAACCTGAAAATAGATGAAAGGGAAATAGAACAGAGGAGAGAGGCTGGAAAATACAGCTAGTAACCAACATCTAGAATGTAACTTGCAACCTAACAGATAAAAGTCCCAAGCCAATCTGCACCAACGCGTATTCTTGTGAAAAGAGGAAAATGTCTTTTTCAGAAGTTCACAAGATACCCATTTAAACAGGATTTTCCTCAGTAATTTTCAATCAACCTCTTTAATAACTTACAGGTGCAGCTCTTTCATTCTGATTTGCTGTCTCCTATACAAGATAACACAGTAGCAAAGAAAATCCATCTAAAAATTCAGAATTGGTCAAAATTCACAAATCACATCCAAATACTGTAACTACAAACCTGAGCACAGTAATTTAAATTGCAGTGGAGATCACCATGAAGTCTTTGCTGCTCAAATGCTTCATTTGGCGATCTAGCTATTCATTAGCTTAAAAAAAAAGGAAGCTGAAACAGACATTGAGAGATACTATACATATTTCATCCATAATTAGGATCAAAAATGAATTTTGAACAGATTTGAGACAGGGAAGTTATTCTTGCAGATCTCAGCTGAAAATCAAAAGCATACAACTTAAATTGTAATGTGGTAAAAAAAACCATGTTTTCAGTACTCCTTAGTCTACCTGAAGTTTGAAGGTAAGACAGCACGGAGTATTTTGCGAGGTTTTTTGAAAGCAAACAATCCTATTCGTAACCAGAAATGCTATGTTCCTTTGGAGAAAAGAGAGTGGCTCCCTTCCCATGTATTCTTCTATTTACCTCTGCTTTAATCCCTCGTACTGAACTGCTGGTCTTGATTCATATACAAGGTGGATACTTAAAGTGCTCTTTGAAGAGAAGGTTATATTTGTAATAATACATATGAGGTCACCCACATTTCCTGGTAATGAACCGTGTAAAATTAGGTATTTTAATTCAATGTATCAAAATTATCTATTTCAAGTTAAGATCCTAGTCCCGTGTGAAAAAGGGATCCTGTACCTGATAGCAGATAAACAAATGTGTAGCAAACTTTTTTGTCTTCACAGTTAAACCAGGCATCTGAACTTTCAGAAAGTCCCCATAAATACCATACGAAAGACATGCAGATGACCTTAGCAAAGAAAACGTAGACTAGCTTCAGTGGTACCATGACTGTACAAATCCTACTGTATCGCCCTTGGAAATACCCCTCTTCCCTCAGTTTTATCATCAGTCTTACAATATCTGATAATATTCTTAATCGTCCATGTTGTGAAATTCATTTATTGCCTAAAAATCCTGGATTTAATGAAAAGGATTTTAGCCTTGCTTTCTTCCTCAAAATACCTGTGGAAGAGCAAGTAAGAATGTTCAGTTTAGTACCTCAGCTTTATGATTTTAGAGCACAGTTGGCTAATGTTTTTTCAGACTTCTATTTGATGATTTTGTCTGCTTGGCTGCTGGACAGTGCTGGGATGTAGAAAGAGATGTCAGCCATACCTTTAATACAAGCTGATTATGTGGTGTATTAAACCACTTTGCTCATCCCACACAGCTTAATGGTCTTAAAATGTGATTCTATTTCTTCATTCTGTGGGGTCTTTTGGATACTTTACCGTATCCAAAAATACAGATACTTGGAACCATTTAAAATACAGCATTTCTCCTTGACTATAACTTCTTTTTCCCAAAGGGAAACCATACTCTGTCACATCAGAAGATTTTATTCCGTCAGTGTATAAACAGACATATAGACACAGAGTACTCCTCAATATCTATGACACACAAGGTGAACAGCAAACACAGAGGTCTTATACTCACACACATTAATGGTGCATTACAGCAAACTCAAGTGTAATTGCTCTAATATTATGGGGCAGGTAATTCAGAAGAATTTTTGAGAAAAACCAGAAATGCATGAGGAATAAGTGCATATGCAAATGCTGAGGTAGTAGTGGCACTGTATTTCTGTTATGGATCTACAAACATACACATGCAAATATACTTACACATGTATATGCCCATACTTGTATGTCAGTTATAAAAACAATATATTTCTTAATTTCAGGTCAGAATCCCACTGGAAATGCACATATAAAAATCACCTTTTCTCTATACATTAGCAGATTAACTATGATTAAATCTACAGAACCTATTCTGAAGAAACTTGCTTTCTTGCCTGTGGAATATCTGCATCGTTTTTTATCAGAAATAAATGTATTCATCTCAGCACAAAGAGATGAAAGGCCACACCAAAAGAGAAGACTGTATCTTGAAGTTTGCTTCAAGTCCCTTTTGAAGTATGCAACCACAGGGAAGGACATGCATGGCTCCAGAGCCAGCTGAGTAGAATAAAAGAATATAGCTCAGACATTCATATGATACCTTTTGTCAGCTAACACAGATTATGAAAAGGAAGTACACCGCTCAGTGGGAAAGGGAAATTGCAATGTATTACTACAGTAGATATTCTATTTTGTGAAAACTTACAAATGTTCTGACAGAACTTTGGAGTGCTATGATTGCTGTAGTAGTAGTGCTGTAATGCAGTGCTGCTTTACGTCTTTTGAATTAAATGTGTTTTTCAAAAAGAGATGGAAACACTTCCAAAAAAAAAAGTGCTCCGTCTTTTGAATTGCAAGACATAGAAGCATAACTGACTACATGAAAACTACTGTCTTTCTCCAGGGAATCATTTACAGGGAGAAACTGGCAGGTATTAGTTCTCCTTTTCCTTTCTCCACAGGAAAATACATAGAACCTGTTTGCTTTGCTGATTTACAAAGGAATCGTATCAATTCACAGCAGGGTTTCTAATTGTTAACTATAGAGAAAGGGATTTCATTCTGAGGAATAATTCACATAATGCAAGAGGAAAATATCCAAGGATGTTTAAAAATCGCCAACTTTCAGAACCTGCTCTTACTAAAACACAAGTCTGTTATGCTATTGAGATATTCATGTTGCATTTTTGGCATTCAGACAGCAATCATCCTATAACCTGAAATTTCTTCTGTTAACTCTCCCATAATAAAAGCCCAAAAGGAAATTTTAAACATAATGTAACAAACTAAAATATTCCTTACACTTCGTGCAATTTTCTGTGCCTGTGACTGCTCCCTTATGACGTAGTACAGTTCTTGGATATCTATTATAAGTGACATGTAATTATAAATTGAAAAAGTAACAAACCCCGCCCGTATAATGACCAATAAGAAATACATCCACAAAGACTACTGAAATATGCAAAGCATGAAAACACCTATGAACATCATAGTCCACAACGCAGATCAGAAATAGGTGACTGCTATAATACATCAAATTTTTCTACCTTGTAACATATAGACTCACAAAAATCAGCAAGAATAAAAATCACCACTAGGATTTATGTGGCACTGCTTTTGCTTACACACACATATATATTTGCATAGATATTCACTAAAAAAAATTCTTGCAACAGCTATCATAGCAAACTCCCATTGGCACCCTTACTTTTGAATGAAAATAACTATATAATGTCAATGCCCTCTCATTTTAAAATTTGAGAGTACTGAATCTTACTCACACCATTGAAATAGTATCAATTTATGGGTTTCCAGGAAATCTGAACGTCCTTATGTGCTATTATCATCACATACACAAATATTAAACAACAAAATATGTTCTCTCAGCAAATATTTTTGTTAATGAATTTGCGCAATGACCTGACATACAAAATTTTTTCATCATCACAAAAACTATTTATATCATTAGAGCAGTAAACATTTGTATTTGAGTCAGACTAGGGTATAAGCTAGAGCAGACTGTAATAGGTAACATCTGTGCTGGAATCTGATAGTTACTTTAATGTTTCTCCAGAGACAATTGGTAGAGCATATTAGGTCCTTTTCTACAGCCCGTATTAACATATTTTAATGTAGAAGCAATATGGAGTGTGGAGAGGAAGAAACAATAATTATATTGGGTCAAAGTGAACTTACATGCATTCATGTATTGCTGACATTTAAAACAGAAATTTTGGAGTAGTATATATCTCAAAAGTGTAAATATCCAAATGAAAACGAGATTTTTGCAGAATTTTTATTTTAGAACTAGAAGAAATTGCAAGTGGTAAAAGCTCCACCTTTTTCCTCATCATAGGCAAACGTTCACCTTTCTTCTTCCGAGTCTCCTGACTGCTGAACAATCTAAATGTCTATTTTAGGACAACCTTAAGACCTCCACAGCACTGCAGATGCTACTGTACTCGTATCTGCAAACTCCCAGAATTACACATCACCCTTCTAGGTCCAAATATGTCACTGAGAACTAATGAATGCATCTCTATCCTTGGAAGAAATATCACAGGTTGCAGAATTTTTGCTCAGTGTGTTGCTAGGCATTTGCTTAGTAGAAACTCAAGCTGATTAAAGGAGCTGTTCATATTGCCCCTTTCTTTAAGGGGAGGGCTTAGATACTCCACACATTGTTCAAAATTCCTTTCCAAAGGCCATGTATATGGACCTCAAGTGAGTCTATCAGGTAACAAGGTAACATATGCCTTGTCTTTTTTCTTTTTTCTTTTTTTTTTTAATCTATTTTGCCCAAACTCAGAAGGAATATCCACAGCTGATGTCTTACCACTCCAAGGAATATTCAAATCCCTTTGTCACAAGAACACTAATTCCAACAATTTTTACTGGTCACCCTTCCTGGCTCTTCAGAAAAAACGTCCAAGCTTTAAAGGGCCCAGAATGCTGTCTGCAACATTTATTAATTATTCATTTATCCTAATAAATTATGCAAGCTAGGTCTTCCATTATCACTGAGGTTACTGGTTGTCTTCTCCAGCTTTTAGCTATTTTTATTCCCTTGATACATAAATAACAGCAGACTAACCAAGTAGTGCTCACTTCTCTACTCAGAAACAGACAGGAATTCCTTCCTATCATATCCTTGTTTCTCAATTTTTTCTACTTTTTATTAGCTCCCAATCCTTTGAGCCTCTTATTTTATTCTAACCAGCAGCCTTCTATCCAAATTTGATCCAGCTTTCTTTAGAAGGCAACTGAATCTCCAGTAGAACATATATGTTTTTTCTGTGTTCATACAAAGCACATTCCTGCATCATCTTGCTCAGTTGCCATTTAGCTTGTATATGTCTAAATACCACAAGACCACCTCTGTTGCTCATTTCAGTGAAAGCATTCAGCTGCCTAAAATGTTGCATTTCTGAGCCCAGACTACCATAAATCCTGACAAGCAGCTCTGCACCCAATTTCTAAACTTAATTAGTACCTAGAAAATTGACTTGACCATCACTTCCATCCTTGGAGGCTCTGACCTTGTAGGCAAGTGACCAGCATGTCCAACGCCTCCAGGACTGCACTCCGCACAGAAAGGCAGCATTAGCCTCTGGCTATGTCTGATAACACACGGCAAGGGATCAGGACAATTTTTGAGGGATGTAGGAAAAATTATTTTTCTTCTCTTAGGCAGAAGGGAAGTTAGCTTAAGAGCTGCAAAACCAAGATGACTTTTAGAGGTGTGCTGTTATTGTAATAAAACACATTAGGACGTGGTAAACATGTCACATCTTTTTCCATACAAACTCCAGTCTGAGCAAGATTGTAGAATTGCCAGACAAGTTGGAAGGTTTCAAAGCAATGGGATTGTTTGACCAGATAGAATTTGAGAAACACTGATCTATTTCTGCTATTCTTTGATTTCCATTTTGACTTTTTTTCAAATCAAGGAGTATGCTTAGGCCACAGGGGAAAACTGAAAATTTTAAAAATGTAGGCCTACTAAACTACTCAGAAGATTAGAAAATGCTAATTAAAGAGGAGGGGATGAGAAAGATATCTACCGTACCCTGGGGTTTACATTTTTTCAAACCGCTCAAAATAATAACAGGAATAACCTGTATCTAACTGCATATATATTACGCTCTAATACCCTTTAATATCTTTAATATCTTGCTTTGGTAATTTTTCATACTCTCCTCTTAGCCAGGATTTAAATTCAAGGAAAAAGAGCAACTAAAAAGTCTTTGTCCCTCAAAAAAGTAGAAACAGAGATAGTGAAAGGATAACGGTTATATATTTGATCTCTATCCAAAGTTCATGAAAATTTTGTGGTAGGAATCACGAGGAAATATGAGAGATCTAGTCAAAAGATTTTTTGTTGTACATGATCAATACCCAGGTATCCTAGAAAAAGATGGCTGAAGTCTCTTCACTTGGAAAGAGAGAAAACACAAGTGGTCTGCAGAAAAGACATTTCCATAGCATAAACTGTGTTTGTTTATACGTCAATATATAATATATGGTTCAGATATTTAAGTTACAAAACAGGGTGGAGTGCTTTACTCCAAAATAAGCTAGAAATTAACAGACATCTCAGATACAGAAGATTATACTAGATCATCCAAAATTACTTTTTTTTTCCAGAAAGAGAGAAAGCAGTTATCAATAATTTGAAACAGTAGGCCCTTCCTCGTGAGAGTTAATGGATATAAAGTAAAGCAGAACAGGAGTTGAATCCAAGTTATACCTCAGAAGGATTCCAAGAAAGCTTTTGCTGTAAAAGCAAACATATTTTATTAAAAATATAAAAAACTAAATGGCTCGTGAAAGCACCTCAGCAGTTTAAGACAATACAAGGACAAAAAGAGCATTTCTATATTCACTTGTAGCAAGAACGTCATTTTTTTAATCTCTTTTACAATATTCGCAATTGGTAACAGCCACACTGAATATGCTAGGGAGATGTAAAAGTATCATAGAACAGCTTGAATTAAGAGTGATGCCAGATGAACTACTAAAATAGGGCATTCTGGAATCTGAAGAGTTACAGTTCATCCAAGTGTCTTCCTGAAGCACTCATGTGAAGCTGAGCTTTCCAGGAAATTTCCCAAGGGACAATACAAGAAAAACCTCCCACTCATGCTATGTGGCTAGCTCTGAGAAAGGGCATTGCAAAAGTGAGAAAAACAAGTATTTTCAAAGGATCAGTGGTGGTTAGTAAAGTCCTAAGTCATGTAGCATGAAAAGGGACTAGCAGCAAACACCAAAACCCCTAGGGAACAAGGCACAATAAAGAAGCAATGCTCTTGATTACAGAAAGAGCAGAAGGACAGACAGATCTGCAACTGAGATACTGAGAAAATTCTCACAAGAGAAAGAGATGGTCTGTGTGCTGAGCAATTTTTCCAAGGAATAGTATAAGGAGTCTGTTACAGCCTGGATCCTCAAACCAGTCTTATCACCACAAGCAAACTGACAGCCAGAGGAAGGAAATCAACTCTAAGCATCCAAAACAAATAGAAAGCTTCAGGAAAATGGAATCAGACATCTCCTGGCTGAGAAAAACAGACTATGAGAAAATGAAAAATTGTTTGTCTCACTGCTACATTTGCTTTTTGAAAATTATATTCAGAAATCATTATGCTATAGACTTTTATCCAGAGTCTGTATAAATCATTTTTCTCATTATGATTTGGACAAAGAAGCAGAAAGAAGACTTCCTCAATTTGCAAATGAAAACAATGAGTGTGCTTGGAGGAGATACTCGTGGAATGAGATAAAAGAAAAAAAGTTTAATAATGGACAGAGGTAAAATCCGACATGTAAAATTTCACCGCTAAAATGGGTAAAAGAGGTGAAAAACCCATATTGTGGGAAGGCAGATTGGGAACTACAGTGAATTACAAGCTGAACTTGAATCAACCATCTCCCACTGTTTTGGAAAAAAAGAAAATACTAAACTGGTATGTATTGTTTGAGAGATATGTGAAGCACTTTTTCCAGTCTACTCAGCAGTGGTCAAGCTTCACACCGAGCCCACTGTCAAGCCTGGGCGCAGCAGTTCCAGAGGGACACACATCATTGGGAAGTATCCCCTCAGGAACATTATCAGAGGATGGAAGAAAAAAAAAATATCTGTATCAAGTTATCGTTGGGGGTTTTTTTTGTTTGGATTTTTTTGTTTTGTTTTGGCTTTTGTTCAGTTTTCATTAGTTATATAGTAGATAAACCATTCAAAAGATATCTAAAGTCTATATTATACCATATAAAATAATTTCACAACACTTGTTTCTACAGTCATATTTCTTTTTGTCTGTATACAGATTTAAAGGTCAGCAGGTTACAGAAGTTCTGTATTCCTAATGTGTTTGTTAAAATTTTGCTTCATTTGTTTACATAGACAAAACCCTTAGGAAAGTATTTTATGAACTCCCATTGACTCTTGTGACTTCACAAACTCTAAAAAGAAGAAAAATCATGAGGAATGCTATTCATTCACTGACTTCCATTTATAAAAATAATGTGTTAGTGGACATATGAGGGTGAGCTGTACGTACACAATATTCTCATTTCGTAAGCAGGCACAAATCAGTTCTGCTTGTGCTCTGAACCAGCCCACAGCTGTGGGCAAACACCACCCACAAGCTCCACAGACCTCCAGTTTCAGCTCAGCACTGCGCTGATACAGCCACAAGCAATTCCAGATCAGACCTAGCACCAAGTCCAGCAAGTTTCCTCATGTCTGCCTGCAGAAATACCTTTTCATAGTATCTGCTAAAACCTTACCACACATTGCGGATTTAGTCCTTTTTTCTCGTCAAAAGCAGGCAATGTCTACCCTAAATTTTTTAGAAAAATGGTGGGACCATTAAAAAATCAACAGCAGCTCTCTGTTTGGCTAGGACTGATTATGGTAAAATCACTCTGGTTAGAGTTAGTGTACAGTGTTGTATTTTAAGACAGCTTTCAGCTCCAGTCCTAAAATAAACACAAATAAAATACCATTGCACTGAGTATGAAGGAAGACTATGTTCACATAAACAGGCTTCAGAATGCTACTCTGAAGAGACCTCACTCTGAAGAGATAACATTTGTGCTATTTTTGGAGATTGCCACCTTCAAAAGCATGTTTCATCTGCTGCAGCAAACCAGGCCATGCAAATTAACATACACTTACAGTCCTAGGCACTAATTATTTGAATTTTGCCTTGAATTTCCTTGATAACTTTAAAGATTTAGCAACAAAAATAAGATCTGGAACCAAGACAGAGATAATTGTTTAAAGAAACTTGAGTTCAGTTATCGGGTTGGAAGGAGATTGTTGCTCTTAAATCTTAAACATAGCACATGTTTTTGGGAGACAAATTCCAGCCTTGCTAATGCATTTTCTTGTGGGAAAAAGAAAGGAAAAAATGTTGATTTACTGGTTTTGACTCTTCAACTTTCATCACTTCATAATTCTCACCAAGTCTCTGATCTGAAAAAAAACTTTTCAGTATTTAAAATTTGTATGTAGTTCCACCTGAATTCAGTCTTCAGCGGAATCTTTCCATAAGTGAAAGGCCAGACATTAGATCACCTGTGTATCCTACTACCTCTGAAACTTGCACAGTTTTCAAATGAGTGGCCCCATTTACTGGAATGTTAGGAATTTTACTGGAATTTTATTTGGGAGTTTTAGGTACAGGAGCCCATTAAAATCAGTGAGAATATATCTGGGCACTTGTGAAATGTCCAGTCAGGTTACTGCTAATATTTTATTACCTGCTTTTGGAGTGTGAACATGTTCATGAATATGGTTATGACTGTTGAATTAAGTGACGAGCAAATAACGTTGCAAAAAACCTGATAATTAAGTGGTTTCTATTATCTCCCTTAAAAGGATTTATTCACTTTTTAACACAGGCTGTCAGACATGCTTCAGCAGTTCGGAAAAGCCCTTTTGGTTATTTTACTAACAGCAGAGTTGAATGAGACACCTTCAGTGAGGAGTCTATAAAAATTCGTCCTACCTTCAGCTGTACTAGGTGCACGTCCACATGCTTGCTATCCGAGTCCTGCTGGACGGAGTAGGTCAGATCCCGGACTCTCTCAGACGTCATCCTCAGCCAGGTCTCAATTTCTGGCAAGTGGAGAACAATCTTCCAATCAGCCCCAGTGTGTAGAGGAGGAGGCTTTTCGTACTGCTGGCCAGAGTCAAGGTCCTTCATGACATCCCCTTCCCCACCTTGTTCCACTGTAGGAGTCATGTTTATGAGCATGGGGGAGGCATCAGACGGCATCGGCTGCAGCTCCTGCGCTCTCATGGGGGAAAGTGCTACATCCATGGCTAACGCGCAGAAGTCTAAACCATACTTCTTTCAAAAATAGCTGCAAAGATAAAAAGAAAACAGGCTGCTGTTTTAAGACCAAATTTAGCAACAAATGTTCAAAGACAAGGAGTAAATGACAATGTCTGAGATGCATTGCACATCTAAATAAATTCTTCACCCTAAAAGCCTATACTGGAAGTTCAAGGCTGAATAGATTTTTTCACACTAACTTTATTGATTTGAAAAAATGAGATCTTTCTATGAGAAAAATTAAAATTACTGCATTTCTCTCATTGTAATTTCCAATTGTAATTTCTCATATAATTTCCAATCACCTTGGAAATTATAGTTTTAATTAATGAAAAATATGTTTTGATTTGTTACAACTGCAACATAAATAAATGAACATTGACAAAGTCAGCAGAACTTTACTGAACTCCACAAGTCAATACAAGACTGGTATTCATAAACTAGGACATATTGGAACATATTCCTTGGCCTGAAATTTAAGACTAAACACAGAATATTTCAAGATTTATTTCAATTTCCCAACTGTCCACTCAACTATTGATCATGTACAACAAAAAATTTGCAGGCAAACTTGAAGCAATTATTGAGGACACTCAGTTGATTTATTGATTTTCATTTTGAAGTTTAAATTCTAGTAGTTTTGTTAGATTAAGAACTGTTGCAATAAGAAACAACTCTAGCAAACTGTAGATATAATAATTCCTAATGTTAAAATATGAAATTAAAACAACATTTTACAAAGGGGCTTTATGAAAGCCCAAATGCTATGTCATCAATATACACTTATGAGGACCACTGGAAAAAGTAAATAAGTAAAACTTTTTATTTCTTCCTCTGTATGTTCTAGTCACATGTATTCTACACATGAAGAAGGCTGCCATAAACCCTATGCATAAAAATACCAAAAAAACCCACAAAAAAACCCCAACCCAAACAACTTTACTTACTTAATATAAAAACTACAAGATTGTAGAAAAAACAGTGCCTTTCACTATTAAATCAACTACACTGTGACTACTGAGTTACGTTCCTGAATATTTCACGTGGAGTCTCAGCATCCAGAGACTACTCCTGCAGGCAGTGAGAGTATCAAAGAAGTATCCAGTCACAATTTCATTTATCATAGACAGGAAAGACAAAAAAATATATTTTATGTTAATTTTATTTTATTTCCTACCCTGCTACTACTTAGTAAATCAGCGTTTGCACATGTATCATGCTCACAAAACAATATATTTAAGTTATACTAAATATTAATACTAAATATAAATTTGGCACTTCAGAACAAAATTTTCTATCAGTGCAATCAAACAAATGGAATGAAAGAATAACCCGAAGATTCTCAGTGCCTGCTGTACAATTTCCAACTTTTAGCTCAAATTTTGAAAAATCGCAAATTAAATGCTGTTAAATAAAAAGTTCCGCAGCAAGGCTGGATTAAATTAATTTTTCAGGATGCTGAGTATTTTTTAAGTTCATCTCTTTACATTGCTTATTTATCAACTTAAAACTCTGTTGCCATCAACATACATTGTTAGAAAAATCAGTAGTAATATTTTTGTCTTAGACATTTATGATCACAGCTCCAGTTCTAAAGCATAGAATTCACCTATTCTAACAGCCAAAACTATCTCAATATTTTAAACATATTCTTTACATTATTTCCTCCTGAAAGTGAAATTTTGGCGAAGCACATGTCATCCTTATTTCCGTATGTTTATTGTTAAACACGCCTATCAGCAAAGCAGTTGGTCGTGAATCACTAAATGCTACCAAAGCACAGGAAGAGCAGAGCTTGCTTCGTAGTTTTTTCACAAGAAACAACCCCTGGCACTCTCACAGAGTTTTTCAGTATGACTCAGCTCCAGTAAGGACATTAAAGCAATTAGCGGACAGAAATGAAAACACGCTCCTGCAGAAGCAAACAAAAGCTGGTCCATGCTGCATGCAGAGCGTACTCGCAGCTTTCATACACTGAGTGTGCAATTAGCAACCATTAGGAACCTGCTGACCTGGTTTTTGTTATGATGTGCTTGACTCTGTAAGAGTGGCTCTCCAGCATTACAGCTAATGCCTCCTTAATCCTCGCAGCTCTTACAGTCAAGTCCTTTAAATCCTCTCCTTTCTGCCAGATCACGAGAAGTTGCAACACTTCAATTAAGAATATGTGGAGAAATTTTAAAATAAATAATCCTTTTCATATTCTTGAAAAAAGAAAAAAAAATCTACAAAATTGAGGAAATACGCTGTGGATACTAATTAGCAAGGTCTGTGAAAGCTTTAAAAAGCTCACAAATGCTTGAAAGGAGAAACTTGCAGCTTGAAATGACTGAATCCAAACACCAGGACACAGATTTCTTTAAATTGATTCTTGGCAGAATAAAAAGGCATCATCATCCAACTATGCTGCGAGAAAGGACAACCGAGAGGTTCCCCTGCGCTCCCCAAGGACACTGGCACCGAAGGAGTGCGGTCGCACTTGAGCTCCTAAAACCCCAGGAGAAACCGAAAGCTCCGCGGCACCTGCCGCCCGCCCGCGCAGGCACGGCGCGGGGAGGCTCCCTGCGGGCACCGGCACGCCCTGCCCGCGGAGGGAAAACTGCAAAATCCCCCGTGCAGAGGTGTTTGCACACACATTCTAACGCTGAAGTACGAAATGGCAAACAACACGGCCCAGCGGAGGAGCCAACCTCACAGACATATCTATTTTACGTAATTTAGGAGTTATGAAATTTGCCTAAACACTCTTGATCGGAAGTAGGTTCTGCTGAAAAAAGGGATAAGAAGGGATGATCAAGTTAAACAATACTTTGGGGTCATATATTGATATTTTAGGTGACTGATTTAAACGCTGGCCTTAAATTTTGTTATATTTCTGGAGTATTTTGTTTTTCCAGATTTTGTGAGATTTACAAATAGTGAATTGTAAACCACTACAATAAGTGTTAGAACATATATCAAAACTGAATCAATTTTATTAGAGCTGATTTTTATACCTTGCAAAAATAATTTCTGAAATCAGGTAAAGAAGGGAATTTTTTTCCTCCTAAGCAGGACTTCTATCACTGTCAAAAATTTTTTATAAAACTTAAAAGCTATGCTCAGTCTCATTTTCTACATCACAAAATCCTGGTAGTGTCAATGACGGTTTTAGGTGGGCAAGCCATACTAAATCACATTCCAGTTTTCTTCCAAACCAAACCTTTTCTGTACCCAGAACAGTTGTACAAACCAACTGGTTTTAAATTTGCAGGTGAACAGACGAAAATGCAGTGTCAAATGTCCTGATCAACAAAAAGTTCATCTTTCAATATTTTCAGGGCATAACCTTATTTTCATCATCACAATCAGACTGAGAGTTATGATACCATTATTTCTGAAAGATACTCCTCAAATTATTTATTTCTACCACTTCAAAAGCTACTGTTTCAGTCTGCTGAAGGACACATTTAAGAACTATACAATACAGCTACCAGCTTGCGTTCCTTCTGGTGGGAGAAAAAATTAGATTAACCAAGCACATTTTTTTGCCTTGCGTTAATTCTTTATATACAGCCTTACATTGTCACGGATATTTGTATAAAAGGTGAGAGATCCTGTGTGAGCACGTGCACACATATGCTTTCTATCTTCATCTTTAGTAAGTGCATTATGCCTAACAGATGGCTGATTACCTTCTGCTGATCTCACAGACAATCTCACTTTCCCTGCTTTTCCGCTCAGTCAGATGCTAACACTCTTATGCAGGACGTAGAATGTCTGTGTCCACCATAATATAGTTTATCAATCACCACGAGCCTTGAAAGGCTTCTCATGCTCATTCTGCTCTCCAGTTGTTCACATTTCCCTTGTTTATAAAGTGCAGGCCACGTTCGCTCTGCCAGCCCTCAGATCATCCACATTTTCCTCCAATCCCAGTTAGTTCCTATCAAACAAAGAATCATTAAGCATTTTAAGCCAGAGAGTAGTCCAGTCATTGATCAGTGGTGCAGACACTGGGTCGAATGAATGTTAATGAGCTCTAATTTCCCTTACTGTCACATATTGTTAAAATCAGCAGTAATCACTATACAGCCACCTGTCTGTCAAGTAAACACTTTATTTCAATCTCAAAAATGCTACAAAAAATCCCAGAGAAACTCCATCACTAAATAATTTTGTCTGCTTGCTGACTTTGAAATCTAATGATGTAAATTTTAACATCGGATTTAATGAGCTCATTGACGCTGAATTTGCTTGAATAGATACAGTGAAAATGAATGTCTCACACAGACAAGTTATATTATAATGTCTTTTCCATTTCAGTAGTCTCAAGAATTCTCTGCCAAGTTATAAGGCTCATTATACTTTTCCTTGAAAATGTAATTAACTGTATCAACTAGAAAGATAAACTATGTCAGTGCACAAAAACCCTGAAATATATCATGTCAGTAACATACAGAGCAAACTGAATTGAATATCACAGTAACTCTATTCATGCTACACTGATCCTGTTGCTGATATCCTATATGATTTAAGAAATAAAACAATTTCAAAAAGCTTTGAAAGAACTGAATTTTAATGAACCCAGTTTAGGTTTTTCTCTTCATATCATTCCTCATGAACAACATTTCAAAAATACCTCCTTTGCAATTACCTTATTATTACATTTAAAATTCTGAAAAATTTGGATAGTTTTTCATTTAGGACTGCTTCACCTCCTATTTCATACGTGAGACTCTTAGAAAGTATAGCTGATAGGGAATAGGATGATGCCTCAATTCCTTCAGGATACAGACCAAAGAGGCTTGCATAGTAATTTCAATATTAAACCTGAACACTAAAGTGAATCATGATTACAATTTTTAATGTGGCTGATTTAAAGTCCATTAAAAAGTCTGCCCCCAAGGCTTTAATGGCAGCAAAGCCAGACCATCAATTTTTAACTGTGGAAATCCAACCACAGACATTCGAGTTCCTGATTATGTGAATAAATCAGAATTTAAGACACCACAATGACCCAACATAATCTTTGCTATCTACGGTTTCTCTTTCTAATACAAGGTGAAGGAAAATGTGGAACTTAAAAGGCAAGTGTTCAGCCAGAAACTGGAAATTATTGTGGCAAATCAGAGAAAGTGGAAATTCTACTGGAGGATTTAGCAAAGGATCCGTCTGAAACAGTTGGCCTAGCAGGAGAGACTATGAAACAAACCAACATCTAGGCATTATATACCCAGGCAATCTGCAAGAAGCCACGGGTGAAATAGGCAAATTGCTGGTTGTGGTGTGCATGATCTTTCATCTGGAACTTCGTTGGTTCTTAGGATATCAGACTGTAAAGAAAGGTTCCACAGATCCTTTCACGTGATGTTTATGTCCTGAAAACTACTAGAAACTGTAGCAGAATGAGGCAACACCATTTTTTTTAGAGGAAGACCCCCCAACTGCTTCTGAAAAGCACACTATTGGTGTTTTCCAACAAAATGCTTTTGGCAAGATCCAATGCCAAAGGCTAAACGAATCTAAATAGCCATGGTACAAGGAGGAAGGTCCTTGATTGGACAAATAATGGAAACATTAAACAGTGGAAGGAAGAAGAAATGCAGACCACAAGCAGGGTTTCACAGAAACCTATGCTAAGCACTGTGCTTCTCAAAAAACTGATCAATGACCTGAAAAATGGGTGAAAAATCAAGCAGAAAAAGTCTGCAGAAGGTACTGAAATATTTGGGACAAATATAAACTCTGAGTAAATGAAAGATGTCACAAGGCAAAAAAATCTAGTAATAACATATAAGATTAAACTTAATATAGACAAATATTAAGTTATGTGTATGAAAAAAAAACCAAACAGTCCAACAACAAAAAAGTGAAGTCTTGCCCGAAACAGTGTATTAAATTTATATGCTCCCAGCTCATATAATTTTATGTTCTCACTTTTAAAAAATCAGGGAGACTTGCTGGAAATTATCCCATTAGACAACCGCTATGAGGTACATCAGAAAAAAATTCTACACTGAATGTACAGGCATTGAAAACAATTGTGTAGTGCGAGACTCATACAGACAGAGGAGTGTATTCAGAGAGTCAAACATATTGTGACGAGCAGTAGTGTCTCCTGGTCCTTTCTAACTCAGTACAGGTTTGCCCTGCAGTGAGTAACAGTGTCTGGGAGATGATGTGGTACGAAGAGATTAGCATTAAAATGGACAAAGACAAATTAGCTGCTTCATGTTAACTCATCATTACTTCAGCATCCTTTATTAGCTAACTGCCATACACCACCTTAGGCTTTTGTTGTCCTAATTTTCACTCCAGAAAGCCAGCAGTACACAGCAGCAACTTTTATATGCTGATTTCTCAGCACACACATGAGTGGGTTTTTGTTGGTTTTTTTGATTTCTGCATTTGGGCAGGTTGTTTTAGCTTCCCTGGATTAAGCCATTTTTGTCATTCTAGTGGCTAAGAGTGAGCCAAACATTAGCAAACATAGAATAATTTTTCCCTTCAGCTACAAAAGTCAGATGCTGAAGGATGCAAAATAACTATTCTAGCAAGAAGGTGACATCCTGTTCCAAAATTTTTCTCTGAAGAGATAGTGTGAAACATCTTTTAAATTGGAAGAGAGCAAAATCAAGATCTGGCTTGGATGAATACTAATCTGGATTTATAATGGTTTTTCAGTACAGACAGTGGCAGTGAGATATAAGTGAGCACGTCCTGAGCTGTTTCAAAAGAGGATCTGATTATTCACTTGAGGGTACACACCAGAGGGTCCTTCACTGCCTACCAAATCTCACCCTTAACCCGGCAGGTAGGAGAGCAGAAAGATCTGCAATTGTTTGTATGCATTTGTATGCACAGAATCTTAAACACTTCAGTCACTAAGAAATTCTTCTGAAAAGTCACCCACCATCAAAATATCAGATTATTTCCACGCCCTAAAAGAAACTATTAACAAACACTGCATTTCCTTTCATATCTGCATATGTCACTTTCTTGTTCATCGACTAAAGAGCACCAGGGCTCCACCAAGCGAGTGGTGGAGGAAGTTAATAATCTTTTCTTACTCCAAACAAGATTGCTCTTAATTCTCTTTAGACGCAGCTAGCTTGGTAGCTCTCTAGGAGCTGCTGCTGCAAAACATGAAAGACCACTTGTTTTGCAGCACTAAATTTTATTCCAAATGTGCATTGAAGGAGATTTCCTCATTTCAACATTATGAAAAAACTCAACATCTAGTAATATAAAAAACCACCTAATTTAGTTTCAGCTACCTGAAAGTATCTTAGCAAATCATTCACAGAACCCAAGTTCAAGTTTGCGTTTTTAATTATATATTTAACTGGTGGCTGGGAACAGGATATTTTTAAGTGAAGGTTAATTGATTCTGCAAGGCTGATCTGCAATTGTAAATTTGAGATAGAAAAATCCTCATATTAAAATTTTCCTAAAAATAACCTCTTTGAATTCTTAGATCAATTATATAGCTTTTAAAATTTTTCATAGAAAAAAAAGGTGAGATTTTTCTTGGTTGTCACTTTTTGCCAGTTGTAATTTTAGTTTGGTGTTTTCTGACCTTTTTTTAATAAAATCTTCCTTTTCTTCTCCAAAATAGAAAGTAAGAAAAAAAAAATTTCAGCAAATAATGGCAGTTTAAAAACACAGTGTTTTGATGCAAACAAATTTCACTGAAAATTTCCAACCAGTCCTATTTTTTTTCCCAGTTATTAGCTCAAAACCAGTATTTTCAGGATTTCTCCTATCACAGCAGAATGAAAGGAATTGGTGCAACTCTTAGCTCAAAGTTAGGGCAAATAAGAATAATGTTTCACTTCAATTTCACACTCTAGTTTCATTGCAAATAAATGCTAATCACTTACAAGAAATCTTAACGTTTTTTCTGGGAAAATTTTCCAAGGGCTAAATGAGCTTATGCTTTTTATTATGGAAGCTGATTATAAGAAATTAATTACTTGTATCAAGGAGCAATATGACCTCATAATAGATCAGATAAGAACTTTCTCGCATGTACTGTACAAAGTTTGTCAGCCACAGCCAATGTCTCACTGCCGTGCAAGTCTTATATCTTTCTCTAGCAAAAAGACCATCATTTCAGCTTCCTCCTTAAATATGTTGCAGGTACTGCAACGCTGGATGTTCCATCAATCAGTACAAATGTTATTTAAAAAAAACCCATACCAACAACAATCTACCTGCAGAATTCTTCAGGGTGCAATATTAGCAAGTCAGACCCAACAGTGCGACTTGAGGCATTTAAATTACCCCAGCCCCAATCCTAATGATAAAATAGATCAAAATAGCCACAAGACATGCTGTCATTTCTGAAACTAGTTTTGTTACACTAAATTTTAACAATTTTATGATAAGAAAGACAGACTTTTGAAGAAACTGCTACTTTTTGGAATGATGCACAATGCAGCTGCTGAGACCAGAGAGCCCCTTTGAAAATCAGTATTTGATGTTATTTGAGACACAATATTCTATGACTAGCTGGCCCTGTAAATTCTCACTATCATGTAAAGTTTAACCATAAATAATTTAGCTGTTCAATGTAATATTTTTTCAGGTCTTCTCTAGAATAACACAATTGCTTTTTTTCCCATTTTGGGGACTCACAGAAATAGATGAAGTTCTTTGGAGCACAAGCTGGTTTTTTGTACTAAGTCATGCTCATGAAAGGTTCTGCTATAACGTTTTGGTTTATGGTGGTGTCTCATGTCAGTAACACACTATCAAATGTGTGCATTCAGTTGTTTCAGACATTCAGCTATCACAGTAATAGTGCATTGTAAAATGGTTTCTTTATTTTGGGGATTAATTTTTAAAATACATTAAAATAAGATGCTTGGTGTACTACAAGGATTAACCATGGCTTCAGTAACTATTTTGCAAATTCTTTCTTCTTCAATTGCAATGTGGATAAAATCCTGCCACTTAATGTTGACTTACTGGTCACCTAAAAATAGATATCCAGTCCTGTTGTGTAATCAGTCAATTGACGCCAACACATAAAATTAAGGCACAAAGGTTTTTACCCTTTTAAGTAATTCTCATATATAACACTGCTTTCTTTTGCCATAAACTTGAACAGGTACACCAAAATTAAGTTAAGCTAGAAGAGGAATTAAAATTTTTATGGTTCTGAAAATTCATGGTACAAAATTATTTCTTCAAAACCTTAACTAGGTAAAAGATGTTAACATAACATTTATAATATTAGTAGTTGAGAAGTAACACTGATGCTTGTGGTACAAACATCAGCTATTACACATGCTCCAGGAGAGAAACTATAGTTCTGACACACATTGTTCAAAGAACAATCCCTGAGGGGGAAAAAAAAGGAAGCATCTTTGTTCACCTAAGACAATGTTTTACAATGGAAAAATGACAGAATGATAGAGACAAAGAATGACAGAATGATAGAAAGGGTGACAGAAAGGGTGACAGAAAGATCAACAAGAACGAACAAAAGAAAAAATGAACGAATGAAAGCATGAATGAAAGAACAAAGAAAGAAAATAAGAGAAAGAGAGAAAAGAGAAAGAAAGAAAGAAGGAAGAAGGGAAAGAAGGATAGAAGGAAGGAAGTGGAAGCAAGCAGGCCTGACCCTTTATCACCTTTATGTAGGTACATATCGACAATCAAGCCATTTATAGTGTTAGGGGCAAGCCCAAACCCTTGCAGTTTGACTGCACTCACAAAAAGAAAAAAAAAAAAAGTACTTCTGGTAAGTTTCTTTTCCAATCTGGATAGATATTGTTTCAAAGATGCTATAGAAGTGACTGAAACGTTTCATAGGAAAACTATAGATTCTTGAACAAAATTTTTCCAAGGAAGCTCAGTCATTGAAGAACGCACGTATCTTTGAAGGATTGGGGATAAATGATCCCAAAATTGGTTTTGATGTGACTTTTGTATTCTGTGAGCTAAGCATTTCACCAGTGCTGTGAAAAGAAATAGATTGACGTGAAAGTCCAAGGACTAAAGACTGGAGGAAAAAAGAAATGAAAGATCAGCAGGAGCTACAAGAAAATAAGAAGCTTAAATATGGGTGCAAGACAAACAGATGCTAGGAAACAGATTGAAAAAGCCAGTAATCAGAGTAATAGGAAATTGAATTTTAAATACATTTTAGCTGTTGTGAAAAGAAAAAAAAAGGAAAACATGCATGCAGGAATAAGAAGGGATTTATTATTATTGTCAGTTCTAGAAAGAAAAAAGTTTCTGTCAGATTGAGAACTAAGACCACTGCTGATCAGCATGAACTAGCATATCACTGCACTGTACTTACTCCACAAGTTCATCTATATCAACATTACAGCCTGCACCACCTCGAGCACGGTGAAGCACGGCACTGTAATGGTGTGCCAAGGCATACTGGCACATTATTGGAGGCACTTTGCCCCAGTGAACTGAAGAGGCTGAGTGTATCTGAAACTGCAGACAACAGCATGAATGGGAATGACTGGAACGACTGAAGGAAGACATTGGAGAAAAACAATACTACTGGAAAAAACCAGCAGGAGGGCAACATTGGAGCGAAGGCTTAGGAAAATACAAACATTCAGTGTCATGCCTGATGGTACTCTCTTACTGAGCATCCACATGACAAAATATCCAGACTTCAGAACAATCCACTAAGAACAGAATATCATCAAACGAGAAATGGATAGGCAGGAGTTTTCACACATATACCTCCAGTGGTCTACTGACATATTTCCTACCATGAACAATTCATCCTTGCTATAGTAAAGGAGAACTCAGCCATTTGCCATTGTTCATGAAAAGCAGCATGTTCATGCTTTCTCAATCAGAACTTCTTTGGGAGAAAAGTATTCCTTATTTCTCAAAGTCCCAGTCAAGTAGTAAGGTACTTATGCAACCCCCTAAATTGCAACTTGGTATGAGTAAAAATTTTGGTTTAAAGATGAACCATACCTGTAATTACAAATTTTTAAGAAGGATAGAATTCTTTACTTCCTAAAGGCAAGCACAGGAAGGAAATCAGTACTATTCAGCATTATCTATAAAATTATAAGGTTGCTTTCATTGTTTTTACACAGTGTCTTGTCATCACAAGAGACACCTGCCTCTACTCTAAGGCTTTGTATGGTGGACTAGATGATATTATGAATGTACTCAAGAAGTGACACAAGAACACTAGAAAATACGGCTTGGAGCATCAATTCTGTCTGTGTGAGTGTTGGACTCTGGTTTGGAAAGGAAAGGATATAGATTTAAGGCTTGGAGTTTCACTTCTGGGAACAAGGATTCTGAATAGAAATTCCACTTACTCTGGATAATTTTTTCTTTCTTCCTGCCTTCCTCAATGATTTTGAGCTTATTTTATGATAATGGGACAAAGAGCCACCCAAATACAGAAATTTCTCACTGAAACCAAACAGATAAGATGGTGAAGAGATCACCTTACAATAGTAAAAAACTATCTCAAAGGTGACCTTGCACAATGGGTCCTGACCAAACTGCACTATAAGAACAGATATCACAGAACCTGACCACCTCCACAGTAGGTTGCAACTTGGTTTTTATAGTCATCTGTGGGCTGGCACAGAAGAGAAAGGTGTCAGTCTCCAGCTACAGAAGCTACTTGTAGGTGAGAATAAGCAGGTTTGGATATTTCTGATTCAGATCCCTGAAGCCCTGTAACTCAGAAAGCATTGCCTTTGTTTTCTTTCTCATTATGACTGGGCTACACAATGTCCTTCTGCACAATGAGAATGTACAGACAGCTATGGTTGTTCATTCTGATTTATCATCTTTTTCTCCTGATATAAAAAGTACACGTAGCATCACGTTCTAAGATTTCTCTGAATGCTTTCAAGCTCAGAAGGTCTCCTACAAATCTGACTGGGGATTTATGTTAAATTTTCCAGGACCAGAAATAATTATACTAGGCAAATAGGAACTTAAGATACAACTTTCTCCATAAGAGTAGCTCGAGAACGACAGATCTTATCCCGTCTGCTGCCACCAGCAGGTGATATTTGCACCAGCACATTTTACGAATAAATGAGCTGCAAAATCCCCGTTCTCCACATATATATGGTGTACACTTTTAGTCAATCTGTACAACTCACATAATTTTCTTATTATTTTCAGAATTTTACTGAACAAGTTAATAATATGAATCAATTAACAGAGATGCCATAAAACAGCCCACAGGAGGTCCATTAATTTGCTATCCAAATACATTTTAGATCAAGCACCTACACAACCAGCAGTATCTAAACACTTTCTGCAAAACTGAAATAATTATATGAACTGGTATTTTTGTTTGGTTAAATTTCAAGTCAGTATGTGTAAGTATATATATATATATATAATTACTGGTATTTCCAGTTCAGCAACTTTTCCATCCTACTACCAATTATGTGCAAAGCGCACGAAAAAGGGAGAATATAAATGGGCAGAATGGAAAAATAGTCACTTATCCAGAAGTAATAGCAATTGTTGCCAATGTTATTCTTCACAGTTTTATTCTATATTTTCTTATTCTGTTTGACCTTCAAATTTTGTACATAAAATAATTGTCCATTATGATGGAATAGCACCTACTAAAAAAAATACATTTCTATCACTTTTTTAAACATACTGCCACAAGTCAATCATATGTCTTCAACTTATGGGGTATTTTTTAATTATAATTTTTGCTCAGGAAAAGCAAGTTAAATACACAAAATTTGTTCAGACACCTGTGTAAACATACAGCTGTGAACTGTATGCATGTGTGATATTTTTTATTCTTCCAGAAAAAATTTTAGTATGGAAAAATACTAAAAAGCAGAAAAATAATGCACAGTCCTTTTAGAACTGTATGCATGGTACATGCAGATATATGGTAATTATGGCAATCTCAGTAATATTTTTTAAAGCATAAAATGATTAAATTTATAAAAAGTCATGTAGTTATCTATGTGCTTTCCTAACCTCAAATAGCAAATTCTGTATTGAAAATACTATGCATCTGTTTATGCTCTATGTAGCTCTTAGCCTGGAAATTGAGATTGAAATTCCATGAGGCTTCCTCTCACCAGATGTCACTGCTTTATAGGTTTGAAATGTTCACAAAATAGAATTTCTTCCATGACACTTATTTGTTCCTGAACTAAACCAAGGAATTTGGAGGCACATAAAAGGCTTAAAAACCCACTAAAAAGTTCAAAACATGTTAAACTGTTTTCTCAAGGCTATTCTGAAATAGATCTTGTAGAGTTTCAGTTTAGTTACTTGCTGTTGCCAACCTATGGTGCACTAAACCATGCAGCTGTGATGACTACAGTAATAAAACAAACATAGATTTTCAGCATAAGTTAAAATACCAACTTTTTTCCTGAAAACCCAAGTTTTTGTTCAGAGAGATGGAAAAATGAACATGATTTTATGGAACCTACAGCTACCTGAAATTTCAGGATAATCACTTGGGAATGCTCAGACCTTGATTCCAACAACTGCATTAAAAAAAGTTGTAAAGTAGAATTAAACTGGAACAATTGAGCAAGCTCCACCCAAAACACCTCATAAAGTTCTGTTTAAGGTGCTTTCTTTCTCAGTGAATGCCAGTTCCTAAAAGTAGCAGGAATTAGAGCTCTTGCTTTAAGATACCTGCAACCATTTGTGAATGGAAGAGGAACTATCATCACCACGTTTTCTTTCCAAATAAAAGAAGTGGTTTTCCTCCAGGCATGAGGCTTCACATATAGCAAATTTGATCTGTGTGTGGCAAGTAGTCAAGTATTCAGTAAATTGTTCAGTTGCACAGAAAATAGAGGAAAAACAATATTCTGCTTCCTTGTTCTTCATATGGAACATGGAACTGGAGGAAAACCATCACAGAATTCTGAATTGCACAACATATGTGACTATTCTTATTAGGACAAGATTTAAGACATATTCCTGTCCTTTCAGCTTTGTAAACTCCAGTCAGGGATAGGTCTTTAGGAACCTAATTTAGCAGGTAAAAATGCAATATATGTCCAAATTTAATTTTTAAAGAATGTGTTTTGTCAAAAATATCTAATGACACACTCACTGCTCTGTTTAACCCTCTGTTAAATTCCAATTTACACATGTTATTCTATTCTCATGATATACACACATGTGATGACTAACTTGAAATTAGTTCTGACCAGCTGTAGGGCATATGAAATGGCATAAAGTCTCAGAATTAAAGGCCTTAATTTATCTTTTCTTCTGCTGAAATATCCACTGTTTCTTCAAAACTAACAGTACAAAGTGCATTTTCACTTATTCAAAGATGCATACTTTATAAATCATTACACCAGTACCTATTTCTATACCTCTTTCATGCCAGTGGGTCACTTCAATGCATTGCAGGTATAGTAAAAGTCTGTAGAAACATATTAAACCAAAGCCTTAAAGAAAATGATGCTATTAAATACCATTGGATTTCCACATTTCAGTCATCCCATCATTTAACCAGTCCTTGGGGAGTGGAATTTCTTTGGATCTACTTTTTTTCTTTCTTTTCTCCTGGACTTTTACTCTTCTGAGAAATAGAGACAAGAATTCAAAGAAATAGTACTATGACTCAAAAACACACCAGAACTACATTTCAACAAGTTAGTGCAGGATCCCACCTAAATATAAATTATATAACATATATATGTATGTATTGACACTATAATATGAAAATGAAATGGTCAAAATTAGAGATTAAAACACAATTAACATTTAACACTGATTGGAACATATTTTTTGCACGAAAATCTCTCTCTTACATCGTACAAAAGTAGTCTGATGGGTTTAACAAGAAAACAGACAACCAGTGAAAAACATTTTTGTCTATTCTGCTCCTCTGCTCTGCTGTGGTGAGACCCCACCTGCAGTGCTGCATCCAGCTCTCGGATCCTCAGCACAGGAAGGACATGGACCTGTTACACTGAGTCCAGAGGAGGCCCAGCAAGATGATCAGAGGGGTGGAGGACCTCTCCTAAGAGGAAAGGCTGAGAGAATTTGAGTTGTTCAGCCAGGAGAAGAGAAGGCATCAGTGTCACCTAATTGCAGCCTTCCAGTACCTGAGGGGAGCCATGAAAGGGAAAGGGACTTCTTACTGGGCCATGTAGTGACACAAAAGGGAATGGCTTCAAACTGAAAGAGAACAGGTTAAACTAGATATTAGGAAGAAATTCTTTACTGTGAGGGGGGTGAGGCACCGGAACAGGTTGCTCAGAGAAGCTGTGGATGCCCCATCCCTGGAAGTGTTCAAGGCCAGGTTGGGCAGGGCTCTGAGCAACCTGGCATGGTGGAAGGTGTCCCTTTCCATTGGCTGGAACTAGATGACCTACAGTTGTCCCTTCTAACTCAGGCTATTCTACGATTCCTCTAAAGTCTGTTTTGATAAAAACAGCTTCAAGTTGGTAATTTCAGGTTTAGGACTATGTTCCCTTCAAGCAGAAAAAACCAACACATCAAACATCGGTTAGCTGCTTGAGCAAAGAGGTAGTAAGGAAACAATCTGCAAAAATAAGTTTAAAAAAAAAAAAGTGGTCTAGCTCATAAACACAGAAAAGACTGTGATGAGCTTCAGTCATTCTAGAGCCTCGTGACTGAAAATGATGGACTGGGATATTCCAGCTGTCAGAAAGCTATCAAGAGAAACAGTGGAAAATACTAGAAATGTCTGTGTTCCTAGCAGCTGTGGAATTATATGCTATTTACAGAGCCTGCCACAAAGGATAACATTTTTTCCAGAAAAATCTTGAAATCTGTGAAAAGCTAAGAGGGAGGGAGGGAGAGGTGAACAGTTTGCTGGGAAGATAATTTCCTCTGCAGTTGCCAAAATCTGACACAGTTAAGATGACATGGATATTTTCTGCATCACTCTTCTAATTGGTAACTACACGCCCTGAATGTTTTAAACAGAAACATATGCTCCTGTCTTAAAGTTATTTTGTAAAGCAAAAGGGAAACAGAACCATGGACGAGTGGATCTGTTGGTCTTTTATGTTGAGAAGAATTGATTTTGCAAGGATTACAAATACTTTTTCATGGAATGAAAACTATGACAGCTTAAAAACTCCTCTGAGCTTAGAACAGTAATTTATATAAGATAACGTAAAAAGAAAATTGTCCTTCCCAAGCTTCTTCTTCCATTCACTGATAAACATTTTTAGGTGGAACAAAATCATAATACAGATGGAACATATCATAGGAAGATAGTTACACAGAAAATATTTTACTGCTCTAGTGCTGTCATCCATGTTCTCTTATCATGTAGATGAAGAACAAACCACGTCAGACACCTTCACTCATTCTGCATTTGTTGAATAAGTAAATCACATCCCTATACCTCCGTTTCCATTTTTGATGAGCAGATCCCTCAGGCCAACAACTCTTTTCAGTACACACCAGAGGCAAAAAAATGGAGCCAAATTAATATATGGGAATTTTAGGCATTAAAGGTTGTAAACAATAACTTACAATGAAGGAGAGGGAAAAGCAAAGCAACAGACACTGTGGACATACAAGTCTTACACTGAACAGAGGCCTTTTTCAAGTTTGTTACAAGCAAATTTAGGTCCCAAAAAGTACCAGAACTGCAAAATCATTTCTAGATTTGCTTGATTCTGTAATTCACTCATGTTCACTGCTCTGTCATTTTCAGCCATTCCATGATCCTACATGTTTATCTTTCTTTGTTCCTTTGAAGAGCACAGGTAATAGTGTTATGATCTCCTCCTTGAGAGACAATCATACTTGTAATGCAGGTAAATAATGATATCACATGCTTCTTTGTTCTAACTTGCCTTTATACAGGCCATAAAAATGTACATAATTTAAAAATCCTTCTAGTCTGCTATTCAGTAACTCTGCAATGCAAAATGGTTCTAAGCAGTTGCTTACTAAGTAAAGGGAAGGTCTGTATGAATAAGACAATAAATAACTGGAAAAAAGTTCAGTCATGGGAGCATGAAAGAAAGCGTAAAAACATGAGTGAGTTTCAGAAGCAGCCCTAATATTCACTTCAAAAAGAGGTTTTTGTTTTATAGACTTTTCATAGCTGCATACATAGTTTAAAATTTGTCTGTAATTATTTTGAAAATTCTCCATGTGATTTCATGCAAGCTTAGGCAACAGTGACATCCAAAATATGATTAGACTGCAGTCTCATTAAACATCTATGACTAAACAGCCTTTTACCCCTTTTCTTGTGATACTCCTTTCTGATTGAATTAACTTCTCATTCTTATAATTAGGTTAGGTTCTTTTACAACTCATCTACAAAACCATCTCATACCCAGTAATTCTTACGTTGGCAACCATTTTCCCTACCAGTATCCACCCACTAGGTATGGAAGAACTCAACTCATTTATTCAAACACCATTGCCCAGGCCATATCTTTTTAATATCTAGGATATCAGCTGTGACATAGGAGCTACAGAAAAACTGTGATCTTCAAGCCATAGGCCAGGCAGAGCATTCTAGGATGGTGCAGCTCTAGTCCTGGAGGCAGTCCCATTCCACCAGACCTTTACAATCTGTGTTAGAGACATATTTCCCTTCTCACACCAAGTATGAGTTGCATGTGTGCCAACGTCAAGCCTTGCATGACTCACCAGAAGCGTGCTGCCTGTTCATTCACGAAATAACATTAACTGAATGCAGCTGGATAGTTACCCTACAAAAGTAACCCCAAGCTTCAACTTACTACTTCATCAGTAAGAAACTGTCACCCCATACATCAAAAAGTAGTTTTAAATGCCAAGACATGCAATTCTTTTTGAGCGAATATTCTCTCTGAATATTCTGAAATCTGGAAAAATTTACTCGGATAGCTTATGCACCACTATGTAACAGAAACATATAGATGAAATAGAAATACATAATGAACTAGTAAAGTGGTTTTAGTGTGTAAAAATACCTGCATGAACAGTAACTGCATTATGAACTTCACCTCAATTTCATTTTTTAAATATAAATAGATATTCACAATGAGGACGATATAACATTGGTAAAGCAAGAGGTGAACTCTGGCATCTGCTGTTGCTGCTTGTGGGAGCTCTAATGCATGTTCTGTTTCAAACATCTTTGTTTTTGAAAGCATCCTTTTGCATTAACATGGCATGATAGTAATTGGCATTCTCTTCTGTAACACTAATGACCCTGTTTTATGTTGTTACCAAACAGTTTTAGTCAGAATAGAAACCAGCTTCTTGCCTACCAGAGAACAGAGATAGAGGATAGTACTGAACATTAATTTAAAAAGTTAATTGAAACAGTAACTCTTTAGAGCAGCACGCACTGACAATCTTTGCCGTCCCTCTGCTACCCTGAATCTCTTTCTGGCTGAACAAATCTACTCATCTTTAACTCATCTCTTCTTCCTGTGGCACGAGTGAGGGCCTGTTAACCCCAAAGTCATGCTTACAGTGAGGAAAGGTAAATGCTGATAAATCATGGAGTGTTTTTTCAATAGAAATAAAGCATACACCAAAAAGAACAAAGATGTGGCATGCTAGCTAAGGGATCGTGGGAAGAAGCATTTGGTGGGGAATCAAACAAGGCTGTTTTGAGTGAGATCCCACAGGGATTAGCAAGGCCCAATGCTATCTGACATTTACACCAGTGATCTGGAGGCAAATATTAAAACACTGCTCATAATTCATGCAGATAGACAGACTGGTGGAAAGCTAAAAAATTATCAGCCCAGCTACAGCAAGAATCCCCCCTGCTTTTCAGAGGAGTCCCACTGGTGACTAAGGTCATGCTTTTTGAAAACTAGAACAATAAATAAAATGCATTTTAATCTAAACAAACATAGAGTTGGACACCAATGGCCAAGGAATGCAATCAATACCTAACATATGGGAGAATCCTGGGAACAGTAGGAAAAAACTAGCACTGCCCCTGAATATAAGGAAGAGTGAGAATGGAATGCTGTGTGGAGGTGTGGGATACACATTCTAAAAAAACAACGTTGAAAAACTGGAATGTGTGTGATAAAAGTCATTGAAATAAAAAGAGAGATGCTTAAAAACAGAGAAAAACTCACGTATGAAATTTGAAGCCAGACAAGTTCAAATTGTGAAAAAAGTCTCCAGCAATAAGGGCAATTAATCATGATAATCAAATTACTGAGAGAAAAAAGGGGTGGATTCTCTGCCTGTTGCTCATCAAGGAAGAAAGATAACAGTTAGCCAAATGAAAATTACTTGGCCCAAACATATACAAAAATTCAACAATTTTAAAAGCTAGAGACTGTTCAGGAAATTAAAATGTCAGAAAGGTTGCTGGAACATAAATGAGGATTTCTGCAGTCAAAATTCAGACCCTTGGGTCATGCTACATTTCACAACACTACAGTAAAGAATGCTGAACAACCAGGAAAACAAGGATCTGATTCCTTCTGATCATGCCGTAAAGAATTCTTGGTTTATTGTCATTACTGTTCTGAATATTTAACACTATTTTACTGCTATTTTAACCTCTCTCCTGCCACCAAATGAAGTGATTAATTTTTTTAAAAGTGCTGTTTTGTCAATAATGAATGTTGCCATCTGTTAGCATTTCTAATAATTCTTCTGATGTGACAAATCGAAAATTTTATTTCAAAGCACTTTTGAAGGAAAAAAAGAGACTGAAGAAGCTTTCCAGTAAAAAAACTTCTTAATATTTATGGAGGCTATTTTTTCTTACTCTGTATATTTCTATATTTCTACAGAAAATTTATTTCTATACTTCTATAGAAAATTCAGTGTGACCAATTTAAAAAAAAAAGAAAACAAACTTCGATTAAGGATTTTTCTTGAATCCATTAAATAAATTATTCCAATAAACTTTCAGACACTAACTTTTTTCCAGATTTTCAGAAAATAGACAATGAAAGCATCATCTTCAGGACAGTCTAAATAAATGTTTCCTGAAGTAGAGCTAAAGTAACATGACTGATAAAGCAGCAAGCCTATTCTGGGTGCCTTCCTTTAGGTTACATTACCCAATGCATCATGCTGGTTCGATTCAGTCTACTAGTAATAGAAGCTTCTGACAGCGAAAATAAGTTTCAAAAAGAGGTGTTTATTATAAGCTACAAAGAATAGATCTGCTTCCAAAAGTGCAGAGTCAGAGTCGGGAATAGTCTGTATATTGCAGCCCTTGAAAACACAGCCTGACAGAATGAGGAAAATAGACCTCTTGCATTACTTTTCACCCATTTCATGGAACGATTTAATTCACAACATACCCAAGCAGAATCTGAATGTTCTGTACTTACACGCATAATCATTTCAAACATATTGCAATATATTCTGTAATTACCACAATATCCTATATAGCTTCAGTCTCTATTACTCAAGGTTTCACTCTAGTAGATATTTTTTTCATTTGACGTGTAAGCAATTGAAAATTCACTGACTCACGGAACTGCTCCATATTTGAAGAGCTGCTGAATTGTTTACGTAAATATGGTTCCATGAACAGCAAGTCTGTCTGCAGTTCCTGTAAAACTGCTGTGACACGCCATGTGATTGTTGTCAAACCACAACCGTTACGTATATTATAGACTCAGTCTAACCCTTTCCAGAATGAGGGATTTATAACCTCACTTATACACTCCACAACCTGCACATCAGATCTTTTCTGTTAAGCTTCAGAGTAAAAGAATAGCAAAGCATGACTCACGGCCTTGAAAAAAACATGACCCTCTCTTGGGGAAAAAGTACACGCAATCTCTACGGGATCTGTGCTGACGCCATGCAAGAGAAGGCTGGTATGACTAAACAGTCAGAATCTTTATCAGCTGTCATTACCACAGCTTTTGTTTGTATAATATGAAATATGGAGCTGTCAATGGCTAACTGTTCGCAGCAGGTATAAACAGTCCTGTTGGATTTTGCATTCCAAGCTCGTAAGTTTTGCATCCCGTATTGTCAGTAGCTGTTCCAGCAGAGCTGCTCACCCTCCAGAGGGAAGTGAGTCTCAGCCTCTCCCAGGCACCCCTACCACATATCTGGGTGTGCAGACATGTGTGCTACCATGTAACTGAACTTTCACCAGTGACACAGACGGCTGCGCACGCATTCCTCACGATCCTGAGAACTGATCTTTATGCCTGACGGGCTCTTGACAACCATGCTGACAGTTGCTTGTGTAAGTGACAAAATCTGTGCCCCCATGTCCAAGGTCCTTTTAAGAGGGAAGGAGGCAGAGGGCAGCTGGCAGGGCCAGGGGACAGCTGATCACAGCTTCTCACCTGCTGGAAACCTGCTCCAGCATTTCCTCTAGGACATAGAAACAATAAGGGGGGAAATTTCTCCACTATTCCAGACAGAACAATCAAGTATTGTTACGCTACACTTCACAAAACTCTTCCCCAATCCAAATAAGGAAAAATTAATCATTTGTGTACGTGATGTGCCATACAAACGTGGCCTGACAAGGGCATTGTGGGTGGTTTGCAGTCTGGTGTTACAGTGCATAAAGTGAAACCCCAAGCTACAATGTTAGGGGCTATATGTCCCTAGTACTGCCCAACACCCTGCTTCCCTAGCTCCTTCACACTTCCAGCTGTGCAGGCCCCGGTAGTTGAGACTGCGTGCCTGCTGCAGACTCTGCTAACAAAACCCTAAATTTGTCATTTTACCACACTACTTTGAAGAGTCACAACAGATTTGCTCAGTTTTTCTACAGCATCAGTGTCATTTCTTCAGAGGGCCTTTATAACTACAGGTGTCAGCTGTTCAGTTACCACTTTTATTAGATCGTTATGTTACGGGCCATTAACACAAGTTCTCTTTATTACCTCCTTTGCCCATTTTAAAGTTCATGATGTATTATACCTCTTTAGCACAATACAACCACTTTCACTATGTTTAACTAAAAATTGCCCTTAAGGCCTCGAACATATAAATCACTGCTTTCCCTTCCCTGTTATTTTGTTTAAAAAAATGTATGTAGACATCCTACAATCTGAGTAAAGCAAGCAAGGGTAGCAATGAGAAACAACTAAACTTTCATTCAAAAGTTCGTTGGCATTCTGCACCATAAACAAGAATGGGGAAAAAAGCCAAAAAATTTCTTTAGCAGTTACTTTACAACTAATACTACATGCTATTTTAGAAAAGAAGAGGCCAGATTAAATTCATATTCACAAGCAAAATGCATCAGCTACCAATTCCATCACTCATACATTGTTCTTGTAGCCTATCTCAACACTCACGTCAACTCAAAGATTTAAAATTTTTCTTGCAATATAAAGCAAACTCATGAGCAAAGGGATGGTGGGGAGGACAGTTGGTATTTGTTATTCATTTTCTAAAAACAGACTAAGGTTTGTGTTCTTACCTGCAAAACACTGCTTATGCAGTTATTTCAGAAACTTCAGTTGTGGCAAAATCAGATCTAAATGTTTATACAGTGTTGTCTTTTTCCTGTTTTTTTTTAACTTCCTGCTGTTTTGACAGTTTCCTTTCAACTTTTCATTATCAGGCCACCTAGCTCTACATTAAAATGCTCAGGATCAATGTGCCACTGCATATTTAAATGCTCACTCACGAATACATTGGATGTAAAGTGCAGAAGCAAAACCAAAACACAGCGTCATAAGTAAATTAGGGAAGTTAATACATTCTAAGCTGTCGTGCTGGAGTACTAGATGAAATATCAGCACAATCTTACTTTAATACTGATAGCACATTATGGATACTATGTCCTAACAAGAGTTTGCATCCACAGGCAGAAATAAGCAGCTAGCTATCACCTAAATAGACAAGAAAGTAGACATCAATAGACCAATAAAATGAGATTATCATACTTGCTTCTGGCTGTAATAGCATTTTGATGAGTAGTTAGTAGATTGCCTGAGACTGCAAAATTATAGGAAGGCCACACAATCATTATTATCCAAAATTATTTCAAATCCCTAGGAAGTTCATGAGATTCAGAGCAAAGTACTTTGCTTACATGAGTTTAGAGTTAGACTTTTATTCAGGTGTCCAATTGTAACATCTAGCCGCTAATTTATATCATCAAAACTAACTCAGATGAGTGTGAAATCCCTAGCATCCAGTAACATCTCTGAGGAGATACAGTCTCGTTCTGGAGCATGTATTCAGCCATCTAAATCTGTTCAGTACTCACTGGTCATCTCATACCAAGACCCCAACAGGATCCATAAATTCCCCAATGTCCTCCATAAGAACCTGCTTCAGTGGATGTGGTCAAAATATGTCACTTTCAGAGACTGAACTGAGGCCTCTTTTAATCAAAGTTTGAGTTTAGAAAACATGACTAGAGTTGCTTTTTGGAAGGTGAGACAGACATAAATTCCCATAGTGGAGGAAGGATTTGAAGCCAAATCTCCAGCTTCCCAAGAGAGAGTTTATCCTCTAAGTTACTTGGCTTGTAGTCTGAACTCATCTTTTAAGCTGTTTCACCTGGATGCAAAAATTAAATACACACTGAGCCATCCAACGCACAAGAACTGCTCCCCAGCTAAAGGTTTGAACAACTCCTATAGGAGACTGAAGATTTGTATCTCATTTCCAAGGTAAAATTGATATCTTAAACAAAAAGGACTAGATTGCAGCATGAAATTTTTTAGTCCACCTCCTGCAAGATGACTCCAGCTATTTCTCCACTAAGACTATCTGTACATGGTGTGAAGTCATCATCTCTTATTCCGAGGCAGAAAAAACAACTGGCTAAATGCAAAGCCACAGGTGTCTGAGGAGAGAGGTATTTGAGCTAGGGGAAGGAATGTGAGGTCATGCTTAAATTATAGCTTTATGTCATGCTGGCCTTGTTTTGGAGGGTTGGGAGTGGGAGGGGGTGGTGGCTGTCAGTTTAAAAAGGTCCTTGTTTTATATGTTGGACTACATCATATACATGTCACTCCTCCATGTAGCTGGAGTTTAACTAGATGTTATTAATTCTACAGGGTAGGAAGTCCTTAGAAGTTACATACTGAACTCGAGCAATACTGCCCTGCTCCTTTTCTGGTTCTTGACAATGCTGTTACCTGCTGCATGGTGTCGCTATTAACCTTTTCAAAAAATATACTTTTTTTTCTTTTTCAAAACCCCCTTATGTTATGCTCAACCGTGCTTGTACCTGCCACAACTCTGCATGATTTGTGAATAAACATTACCAAGCTTTGCACCAAACGGGAAAATTGGAGGGCGAAAAATACATATTTGAAGCATCTTTTTAAGACCAGAGTCAGCCATTATTATTTAATCAAATCCTCCAAAGCTAGAATCTGATACTAAGAAATTCTTCATTCTACTTTCAGGTTATAAGTGTGGACTAAACGAGTAATTCCTCTGTTTATACCACTTACCATGCTTCGCATGGGGACAAAAAACTCAAGATTTTCTGTGAAACAGATAAAATGAAAGAATACTTTTTAAACACAGGCGGACAAGCACACAAGTCAGAAGCATCTTTTAATAACTCATGACAAGTGTGAATGCGACTGAGAAACTTCATACGATCAGATGACAAGCCTAATTAGGAGCATGCTGCTAAGGCAAGAATTGCACATTTCACAAGATCTTAAAGAAAGAATATTAAAAGGTCTACAGCAAGGAAAAATAAAAATCCTGACAGAACACCTTAGGCTACAGCTGCAGCTTTGGGTATCTCTCCACATATGTGCCTTCCAGAGAATCTCTTGCTCTTTTAAGAGATTTCACTGAAAATTGTCAGGTTGTTTTCAAGCAGTTAGGCCTAGATTTTTTCCCAGGCTGTTCACAGAAACAAAATCCATACCATGACAGAGATATGGTCTGGTAAGAAGCTGTTTGGAGGTTGTGATCTTTTACTTCTGCTCTTCATATTTAACATACACCTACATCTACAGAAGTGACTTGTGCAGGATTTATGAAAGTGCAGGGTGAAGGGTGGTTGCTTTTTTAAAAGCAAAGATTGAAAATTAATAGAAGCACAATGTGAGATAACTAGTGCTCCAAAGACAGCACTTTAGGTACCTCTGAACAACTACAATAATACCACCCAGAACCATTTTCTTTCTGCATTCATGGAGCTGTATGGTGACCAGCTACATGTCCTCGAGACAAACACGGGAACCCACAGCTCAGGAGGACCAAAAATTAAAAAGCACCTTTGTGGTGTCTTTGCATTTTTCCAAGTCCATATATTGTAAGGCATCTTCAGTGCCCAGAACACGTAACCCAAACAGGTGACCTGTTCAAGTCACAGCAGCCTCCCTGAACTGAAGCACTGCCCTCTTTCAGCTGTTCTCTGATACAGAAAAAGGGTCTCTTTTATAACCTTTACTCAGCTGGGGTTTCTTGCTTAACTGCTTGTTAATCCTGCAGAAGAACCATGCATCTGACTGGGGAATGGTTTGTTTTAAAATCAATGGCTCTTTGTTTACAAGAGGAATATTCACCAGTATAGACTGTCTGCTAGTACCTTCTCTGATTATGTTTTTTTGTTGTTATGAATGATCCTTTTTTTATCCTTTCACAGACACCAGTAAAAATGCAAGAGCTGAAAGGCTAAACAGAAGCAAGTAGAGCACCCTATGGATGTTTTTCAGTGGGGGAAAAAAAAATCTTACTCTCTGAATAGAATCACCATGGCCTCATAAAGAGAAACATGGTGGGGAAAAAAATCACCTGATTTTAAAAGCTTGGATCAGTTACTCACAGACACTGAAATTTCTAGAAAAATCGAGGCAAAATAATATTGCTCCCTTACATCTGAAAATAAGAAAATGCAATGGTTGCCTGGCTTGCTACATCTCTAGATTGCCCAGTAGCTTCACCTGCAACCTACAGCAGGTAATACCGTGACATAAAGTAAATTGCTGGCCCATGATAGTGAGTATATTCAAGATACTCTTATGGGCTAGAGCATAATGGAAGCAAAGGTGACATTTGTTGCAGAAAATCTGTAAAGGAAACAGTAATAGCTGGAAACAGGGCATGGGGTAGAAAACTCCTTTACTGTAAGGATAAAACCCAAATGTCAGTGGTCTCAAGCTGCAGATAGAGAGCCATAGGAGCCGCTGTTTGGGAGAGATTTCACAGGGAGAAGGAAAAGAGATCCCAATCACACAGAGAGTAGTTTAACTGCTCTGCCATGACCCTCACTAACTCAGGGACAGCCTGCCTGCAGGCAGGGTCTGCAGGGAGGAAATGGCTGGAAGTTGTTTCCTGCAAGTGCAAGTCTCTGAAGTAGTAACAGGTGCTGATGGTCCTCAGTCTTGTGACCCAGCTGTGAAGACCAGTTAAGAGGTTTTGTGTTCCTCATATTTCTCCATTTAGGGATGTTCTCTTAAAAATATACATATGTACATATACATATATATATGTGTGTGTGTGTATATATACATGTGTATATATATATCTCTTTTTATTTCTAAATTAATGGAAGAAACTGAAATACAGGCTGAGAAGGAGACTATAGTGTGCATCGGAATGGAGCACCCTCTGCAGTGCATCTTGCTGCTGCTGTGTAACAGAGTAACACAACTAATAAATGTGATGTGTATATTGCAAAAAAAAGAAAAGAGAAGTGAGCCATCTATACAAATATTTTGCATGCATTAACTATATGTTTGTTCATATAAAACACATTAAAAGATGCCAAATCTTCTTGTTCCAAGTAAATACACAAATCTGTTTGTTTAGATTAGCAGCAGACTGACTAACATAGTTTTGACAAAACTTTTGATAAGTGTGTTGGAATGCACAGAAAACCAGCACACACACTGGTCTATGTTTGCAGTAAATCTTTAGGAGAAAACATACAAGACTTTGCATAGCTGGTAATTTTTTGGGCACACCACGCTCTCAAAAACACATGATCTCTTAGAAGTCCCAGCTGTCTTCCTTTGAACTCCACTCCTCTCAAATGAGAGAGGATGATATGCCACAAATAGCACATGGTAAACACACCAAAGAAAGAAAAAAACAACCCCCCAAACGAACAATGTTTCACTTCACTCTGGCACAAATAAGGCATGCTTTGATGCAATTGCATCTTATCTTTATAATTTATGTTCAAGTAGCTTGCAGCAACCAGAGTCAAATTAAACCAAAGACCTGAACGCATGTAACTTAGACTTAAAGCGATAATAAGGATAGCTCTTTTTATGAGCATCATAAAAAGCAGTAACCAAACAATCACAACTGACTAATGAACTGATCTGGGGTCTCGGGAGAAAGATTTCTGTAATAAATACTGGAACTACGACACTACATTGTAATGCTAATTAGGTACACAACAGTTGGTAAGCAAAGCACTTCTTTTATTCACTTCAATAGTACAAAGAAGGGAATGGATCCCCATGGCTTTTCTTAGGCACAAGCATAATTTGAAAAATGGGAGCAATTCTGTAAGTACGATTAACCAAATTAACCATTTGTTTTGGACAAGATCACAGGCAAGGAAACTAAAGAGCTCAGGCTACACAGGAGTGCATAAAACATCTGCAGAGATATGCTTAACTAATATTTAATGGACCTGATTTTTGAAAATTTGTTGGAGGTAGACCATGAAAAACAGCATGTAAAACTAATTTGGGCACTACTTTCTATTTAAGGTGCTTTTGGAGAAATAAAGCAATCTATTCATATAAGGGTTTTCAATCTATGATTGGCGAATCATTTTGAACCTGTTTAACAGTTGAAAAGGAAATAGAGATCTTTTGATAATTGAACGTTCTGTCATGATGCATGCAGTCTGAAGCTAGAGCACTGTTCTGTGATATGGGAAACCCTGCTCTTTTTGTGAACCTTTTGTAAATCCCCTTTATCTCTTCAGTGCTTGCAAAACTGTAGAGAAATCATCAAAAAACAGAGGGAAACTATGTTCCTGGTCTCATCTTCATGCTGAATACAAAATTTACCCTTCGAAATTTCAATAAGCAGTGCATGGTAAACTGCAACCAACTGCAAATCTCACTCACATGAAGAACTTTTCAAGATAACATCACCTGACTGACTGTTGAAGCAAAAAAACATGAAGATAAGCCTCCTGCCAATACCAAGTTCATCTTTTACAGTATGCTTCAAAGTCTTTTTTAAAAGATACTAAAGCACCTTAAAGCACTCTATATTTCTCTCATACTTTGCAAAAGTGCTGTCTCCCTCTCCCAAAAGAGCTCCAAAGAAAATTCAGCCTGAGGTATTTACCCATCTGGAAAACTTCATGTCAAAAGTTACGCATTCATTAAGGTCTTACACACCACTTTACACTGATCTACAGGAAAAAAAACCACCTGCATATAAATATAAATTCATTTACATCTTTATGTGACCTTCCAGACACAAAGAAATAGGTCTCAAACAGAACAATATCTTGTCCACTAGATAGATTGTATTTTTCCCTGAATGAGCACAGTTTACAAGCCTCCAATAGTTTCCACATCGTAAGTATTTTGCTGTGACCTACTTATTCCTATTCTTCACAGTCAGAGAAAAGTCACTGGATGAAGGAAAGTTAAACAGCCATTATATTAAATTTTGCAAACCTGCCAGGTAAATGGTGGGGGGGAATGGAAGAAATGCAGGAGAGAACAGGAAGAATCTCAAAACAAAGCACGTAAGCCACTTGAGGTTGACCATCAGACCCAATTAGGGTTAATAGAGTTATACTGATTTGCTCCAGTTGAAAAACTGGTTCAATCTGTCTGTTCAGAGATGCAAGAGAAACAGATTGTACCTTGCTCCTAGCTGAGCCTTGGTTCCAACTGTACCTTATTCCTAGCTAAATATATCGTGAAGAACATGCCTCACACTCCTGTCACTAGAATGCTTCCGGATATTTCTCCCAGTACAGTGGTGAATTACTCTGATCAAATGTCTTAGTCGTGGTGTTCTTTTAAGCCTTCCAATCCTAACACAATATTCACATGTCTTTGCTTCTCAATTCTGTCTCACAGCTCTAGCTGGAAATTAAATCCTGCACACATAGTCACCTTCAGTGGTTTCTCAGCACTTGGCTCTTCAGATGAGTCAGAGATCATTGCTCTGAGAGGTATCCAGCCTGCATCATGGAATTACAGAATATTTTAAGCACAGAAACAGCATCTTGGATTGCCATCATGGTACTTGTAGGTATCGAAGAGCATTAGAAATATACGTATGCTGTCAGCATTTTTACCCCTTCGGTTTCTAGACTAGTGCAAGTTGTACATAAGTATCTCAGTGATTAAAGTGCTAGTGGCTGGTCTACATCAATGTTCCTAAAAAGCAGGGAAATAGTAAGAGTGAAATAAATAAAGACTGAAATAAAAAACGTCTGGTGCCCCTAAGATAAATTTTCACTCCAAGTTAATTATGGTTTTCACAAGTCTTCTCTAACTTCTCTGCTAGCCAATAAAAACACCCAGATCCAAGCCCTAGGTAAGTCTGAGAGAGAGATTTAACCTCGGTCTACTTGAGTACAAGTTAAGGATTCAGGAGCTGACTGCCCTCCAGTGCATTCACTGAGGCTCCCCTCCAGCCCAGCTACATTCTCCTGTTTCCTCTTTCTGCCTTTCTTTATCAGAAATGCCTTGCATTAGCTTGATTTTTACATCCTAGGCCACTCAGACATATTTCTACATACAGGACATTTCAATTGAGAGGCTTGACCAGGCAAGTCCTCCTCCTGACGTGCTGCCCAGAAGCAGAAAGAAAAAAAATACATTAAGATTCTGGACAACCTTGTAAAGTGATTATCAGTGGGGCTCTTGACTTTGGAGAGGCATCAGGATGCAGCAGTTTCACCCAAAAATTTCAAGCAACAGCAGATAGTTATCAGAGGATGCCTCTTTGAGCACATTTAAAAAAAAAAAAAAAAGAAAAGAAAAGAAAGTTTTTCCGACTGCACATAGAAAAGCTATGGCTTATAAATTCAAAGGAGTACAACAAGGACTCACTATGAGGAGTTTGACCATTTCTCTTTCTCACTGGCTACATTTAGATGTGAAAGCAGAGCTAGTGAAGAAATAGCAGTTCCAAGAACAAGTGAAGGCAAAGATGTGGGGTTGGTGTCCACACCCACTCTGCTGACAGATTTATGGCTCAGAGTTTTTTAAGAATACAGTGACAGAGAGAAAAATCAGAAGGCATTAATTACTATAGCAAGGGAAGAACCATGTAGGAGCTAAATTATAACATAAAGCAAATCTTGCTTCTGTTATAATCTCATTTTGCTGTTGACATTAAACCTTGAAGAATTATGGTTTTCCACTCTTACCTCCCAGATATTCAAGAGAGATTGGGAGCAGAAGTAAGGATAGAAAGAGAGATGTCGCAGAACCACCTGCAACAAAAATACAGGTGTACTTGTCTAGATATGATTTCACTGTGCGCAGTTGCTGACATTGAGACCAGTACTGAGTAATTTTAAGAAAAAGCCAATGTATTAAGGCCATTATAATCTATGCCACTATTCAAATGAAGAAATTTTCAACTCTTCTGGTATTGCAGGTCTGAAAATCTACCAAATGTTGACAGAGCATGACAGAAAGATTCACTTGCACTTCTATGCTTTTGTTACTCACAAGACTTCTTAGAGCTTAAACTCTGTATAAGTCATCAGAAAATACAGAACACTTCAAAACAAATGCCTGAAAAGCCTCTTTCCTCTCAGTATGGGCCTTGAAGAATGTGACACTTTGGCCACATTATAGTGCAATTGATGCCTCAGCTACTGCTAGGATCCTTTATAGCTACTGCAGGGTCCCTGCCCTGCTTCTGGATTAATTGTTCCTAATTTCTGTTTATCACTTCTTATCCTATTCTGTGGTTAAACTAGTTGGAGCGGTTTCTGAGCAGAGAATCTAAGCCTATACCTCAAGTAAATAAAGAGCTAGCATTTCCTCTATTCCGGGACTCAGTAACATCAAGGGAAAAAATTTCTTTTCCACATTCAGACAGAATAATAAAATACCGTTACATTGCTTTTCACAAAACTCTGCTTCAGTCAAAACAAGGTATGTCCACAGGAGTTAGTGTGTGTCAGCAAAAGGAACAAGAAACCTTGAAGGAAAGAGAAGTGGTTGGAGGCAAGCTGCTGCAGGAGCTACGGAGAGAACTGCCAACAAGCCAAACCAGCTTCTAGACCAGCACAACAGCCAGGGCTGGGCTGCAGCTGAGCAGGTGCTGCAGGAGGCTGCAGCAGACTGCACTGGCCATTATCTCAGCAAGGAGAGGGGGGAAGGCAGTGCTGATAACAGCTAAGCAAACTGCAAGCCAGGGAAATGCTGAAGCAGCTGCCGGGCAGCAAACAGCAGCAGAAAGTACCCATCACAATAAAACAGAAATGCGTGTACAGAGTTACTCTATCGTATTCCACTTCCAATTCACTTTCTGCCTTAATTAGAATTAATATTTTAAGGTCCTAAGAGAAATCCACCTTACACACGGCTGCTCTTGCAGTAATAAGGATTAAATCAATCCTTTCTTCCTTCAGCTCCCCACTGGGAGCAAACATATGGCTTCTGAGAGGGTTTGACCCATTTCCCATCTGCCAGTGACCAAACTAGAGGTAGTGAAATGCAGCATCAGCACCCATCTATGAGAAGATGGAAAGACAGCTCCTGAAATTAAGGTGAACTGACTCATCAATCAAAGATTTTGAAATAAAGGAAAGCTTTTTAGTATACCAGAACTCATTAATTAGGACAGTTACACATTTGTATGGGTAAATTAGGGTTTCATATAAACCTATCAGTGATGCTATGATAATGCAAATTCTTCCATACTGAATATTCAACTGAAGTTATTAGTCAGTATTCAAGATCCCTTTCATCATTATTTTAGCTGCTTGTAGACACTGCATGTGGATAATTTTGAAGTGGACACTGTTGATCATCCCTACCACACAGGATGCAGTGAGGGGCTTCTCAAGCTTGTGAATTTGATGACTCCAAAAGTAGCCATATTACATTAATAATAAGCCAAGTTGATTAATATATCTATTATATGTATTTATATTTTTTATATGTTTATATTTTTATATAAATACTTTTATTGATTATCTTTATTTAGTGGAGTAATCCACTAATGCAGCCTTTCTGTTTCAGTGGTCAGAGTCCTCTGCATCAATGTGCTACATGGTGCAAAGCTATCAGGTTCATTTATTGTTGTCTCAGGATTTCTATAGCGCACTTCATCGTGGAATTGCCAGCAGCAGACCTGTCCCAGGACTCTCGTCCCAGAATAAATAAGGCTTAGTATATGCACTACAGGTTTTTGGAGCTGTGGAGCATTTTTGTTCATATCCCTATAGTCGCTCATATCTATCTTTTAAAAATATGCTAAAACACAGAGCAGATATTTATTTCAATATAGATCTTTCAAGCAACAACCAGCCAAAGCTTGAGTATAGGCTTTTTCAGGTTTGCCATCATATCAGCTTTGAAGGAATCCAGCTCAGCATTTGTACAGTTTAGGAGCCACTTATTAAAGGTCCTTTCCTGCTGATCCGTTCCTCCAAATTCTCTAAAGAACCTCACCCCTTATAAAACTTTCATAAAAAGCAATGCACCTAAATTTGTATTAGTCCCACTAACAGTAACAAGAGTTATCAAGTGCTAGATGAGTCACAAATTTAGTCTGCTAACTCAGTTATCCAATGATTTTCATTCTAGACTGCAGTGTATTTTGTTCCTGTCCTCATTCATTCATTAAGCAGTATCCATCACCTCTTAATTTAAGGAATTAAACAAAGAGTACTTTTGAATGAAAGGTAGGAGTTGTGAAAATAAAAATAAAGTTTTTATCTCTAAGTTAATTTCTACTCATTCAGAAATTATGTCTGCTACTTTGATTTTAGGAGAATTGAAGTTCAGTGTCTGATCAAAGCCTCAAGAGTTCAAAAATTTAGAAACATTTTCTTGGGCTTGGTAACCAGCACAATGTTTCCTAAGGTAATTATCTTCACTGATTTAAGTTATGGTGTTACAGTTATACAGGCAGTAGACAACAGACACCAAAAGTATAACAGCGTTTTCTAGTATTTAATTTTTCATTTGGGTCACGTCAGAAAAGCCACGAGAGTGTGTTCCCAGAGTACTGCACAATTTCAAAATGCAGAGCAAAGTAGGACAAAATGTCCCAAAAATTCACATCACAAATTGTTTTGAGGCCCAAGCAAGCACCTAGGCTAATCCACATATTAGCCACAGGAATGCTTCCCTTCCCTTCTGAGAAGCCTGAATAGCTTGAGAAGACCAAATAACTCAAAAAGACCAATATCTTTCCCTATACTTTAAAGCTGCGGTGTTCAAACCTACCTATTTATAGCTGCATTTCAATTTCTCACCTAGATTTTAACTCTCTTATTATATACAATACATTTTTCTTTAAGAAACTGTCAATGAAAGAGACTGGAATGGGTGTCAGATTTAATATTACCTTTAGTCTTAGTATTAAAATTTCATTTATTTTTATGTCAAAAATATTTTATTCTGAAAACTTTATAATTCTAGAACTACATACAATTCTGAATTAATGTGATTAGAGAGATTTTTTTCTCGGAGAGATTAGAAAATATGAAAGGGGTTCTAAATACATGGCCAGGGTTATAGTTTTTGATGCTTCTATGTTTAGTCCGCTAATTTCAAACTTGTCACAATTTTTTAGTCATTTCAACACTGATAAGAAATTTCTCTCATCAACATCAGAAACTGTCCCTTTAACTGCAAATTATCTTCCCTTATTCTTTAAAATTTATTTGTAAATTTTGAACTAAAAGCATACTGGGAAACAAGACTTCAAAAAATATCAGCAAAATGTTGTATTAGCTTTGTACCTACATTTCTCAAAATAAAGTAGATCAAGTTATAGAATGTTTCTAAAAGGTTTTAAAATTTTGAAAAATGGAAAAGCTCTACAATAAATTATTCTCTTTTTTCATTTTCCTATTACTTTGATCAACAACTTTAAAATGCTTTGCAATACAATAATTTTTAGTGATTTTCCATACACATATGTTTGTGTGAATTTAAACATATATTTAAAAATATAAAGAATAAACTCACTAAGGCAAAAAAGAACTAATGGAAATATCTGTTTTCATCAGTTTCATGTAAAACAAAAAAAATAATCACTCCCATCTCTTACATTCAAAAGAAAAAAATTAATTCCTGTATAATGTGCTAAGATAATTTAGTTATGGCACATATCTCTTAATGAACAAGCTGTGACAACCTCACCACAGAAAAATCTAAATTATGGGAACCAAAGTGGCTTTTTCAGTCTTGTTCCAGGATTTGTGGGTTTTTTTACCTGGGGAGGCATAAAGAAATTTAAATTCTGGCCGATGTCATTGTATTGAAAAAAATTTCCTGGGTCTCACTCCAGTCTATTGATAGTTCTGCTTGCCAACTATGGTACCAAGTCAGTACGTGTCCTTTTGAATACTTTTAAAACCATAGCAATCTTCAAACTCCTGAAGAAAATGCCTTATTTCCCAGAGAAAAGAAAATCACTTGCCTATTAAGCTTGTCTACCAAACTGGTTGAAAAAAATATGCCTAACCTATGTGCTCCAGTTGTAAAAAACCATGAAATTGTGGCTCTCATTTAGTTTCATACAGAGAAAATAGAACTTATACCAGAATTTTAATTTAAGTCCTTCGGTGCTATTTTAAAGACAGTGTTTTATTATGCTTGGATTAAGGAGATCATAATTCAGTACTGTGATCTAATAGTCATGGGGAAGAAAAAAGGCAAAGTCAGCACTGATTAAATTGAGCTACATGCTAGAAGGATATAGCTATTATTTTCAGAAAGTAGCACACCCATTGGTATTGTCAGTTGTTTTGCAGAGGCAAGAAGCCTAATCCTTACAGTATCTAAAATATTAAATGTAAAGTCAGTAAAAATACTTTGTTTACAAACACAGAGATCTTTATAAAATCACAGCACATAAGATTTTTTTTATGTGGACTGATGCTAAAGTAAATATAGGACAGATCTATTGTTTCATGACAGATGTTCTAAAGCAACACCAATTTTAGCCATATTCTTCTCTATTTACTTAAATTATATTTCATTCATCTACGATAAAGCATTGACATATAGACAGATTTAACGGTGAAGAAAACAGATGCACTAAGGCTTCATTAGTTAATTGACTGAATACCTCCATAATGTTTAGTGGATGATCCATCATTTTCAAAGGGTTCATGTAACATTTCTGACCCCAAAACACCTGTCTAAACAATAAAAAGACCAACTGCGAGTCAATTACAAATACAGGACCAGCACCAAACACAACCAAGCTTTCAACACTCTGAGCTTGTAAGCCTAATCAATTTAACCATTTTTAATTATTATATTAAAACATAAGACAAATCTGGCTGACACTGGGCACAAGTATAGATGGGGAGAGGAGTGGCCGGAGAGCAGCCCTGCAGAAGGGGCGCTGCGGGAGCTGGCTGGCAGCTGCTCGGTGTGAGGCAGCAGCGTGTGCCCGGGCAGCCCAGAGGGCGAACCCCACCCTGGGCTGCACCAAACAGCATCCGCAGCCGGCCAAAGGAGATCACCCATCCCACTGCAGGCAGTGCCGAGGCCTCACCTCGAGTCTGTGTGCAGCTCTGTGGCCCCCCGTTCAGGAAGGATGGGGCGGTCCTGGAATGCACCCGCAGGGCAGCACCAACGCCGGGAAAGGACTGGAAGGCGTTTCTTATGAGGAGCAGCTGAGGACTTTGGGCGTGTCTAGTTTGGAGAAAACGAGGCTTACAGGCAACACCTGGTTGATGTCTACAACTTCCTCAAGAGGGAGAGTGCGGTGGGGTTGAGCTCTTCTCCCCGGTACTCAGTGACAGGGCAGGTGGTTCCAATGAATAGTTCTTTGAATGGTTCAAAGATGTGCCAGGGGAGGTCCAGACTGGGCGTTAAGAAGCATTTATTTATTGAGAGGCCCTGAAGCAGTCAATTGGACAAGATGATCGTTGCAGGTTCCTGACAACTGAACTATTTTATTCTACATTATTAAATATCAACTAGTAGAAAGGTTGATTAATTATCTTTTGTTATTCTTGATATTTCAGACAAGAGAAAGATAATTTTTTTAATCTCTGCAAATCAATAATGTCTTATTTTTAGACAAAAATTGTTCATACTTAAAAGACTACAGCTGGTGTTTCAGAAAGCTCATTCCTTATTTTGCAGCTCATTACATTATACAGTTTCCTTCTTTTCACCCAGAAAATAGGTTTAGTTTATGGTTTCAATGTAGTTCTCTGCTAACCCCTAAAACACGGAGGGAGACGATGTCTTTCTGGGTGGCAACGATACACAAACTAAGTTTTTCCTAATTACAGAAGACTCTGTCAATTTATTTTGTCAATGACTGGCTTCAGAGGTTCCCCAATGTCATTAAAAACTGTGGTGGAACTATTATTGCCTCTTTTGACATATAACTATGTATTAAGGACTTACTTATTACCTGCAAGCTTTTTGCCAAGAGGGTAAGGATATAGACCTAAAAAGCTTTGTAATGGGATACGAAGCATTTCACTGTTAAGCCATTCATCCACATCTGGTCTAGCTTAGCAGTGACCTAAAATCATTACCGTATGAAGGCTCCTTCCTAAGTTATGCAAAAGGAACCATTTTGTCCAGTTTTTAAACTGAGGAAATATCCACATAACAAAGGACCCATTAAAACATCCTGCAGAGTCTCCAAGGATTTAAAAAATGAGCTTGTGTAGCCAAAGTTAAATTTATTATTACTATGTTCTTAAATTGCTGCTGATTCATTTTCTGCATGCTATAACCATACAGGATAAAGCCAGTAGACATATTTTTTGCATATTGTACTTTTTGACTTTTTAACCTTATTCCAAACATGATTAGAAATAGTGCATCATACCCATTAGATGGCCACAGAGGAGTTTGCAACGTTCATGTTATTTTGACAGGAGCCAAATAGGAGCCAGGGCCTCTGGGGTCTTTAAGCAGCACTTCTGGCCTGTTAATTTCAGTTGTTACCTTATTCTCCCTCAGCAAACCCATTCAGCCTTCAGCAACCCAGTTTTCCCCCCTCTCTTCTGCTTGCGGTAGCTCTGGCTAAACTCTCTTCCTGCTCTGTGCCCCTTCTCTGAGGCTTTATCCAGGCTCTGACTCTCACAAGCCAGAGTGCTCCCAGCTGCCTCTCTGCACCTCCCCATGCAGCAGGAAGCCCTGATGCCACAAACACACCCTGGGCACATTCTTTTCTTCCTCACAAGTCCCTTCCCTGTCTGCCCAAGCATCCTAAAGGGATCTCGCCTCTCATGTTTAGCACTCCCCACATATTTCTAGTAGCAAGGATCACTTCTCAAAAAACAAAAGGTTTTTTATAGGTCATGTAGGAGGTCATGTCACAAATCTTTAACACCCTCTCACATTCTTGCCATGTTCCTGGTACATAACTTTGCGGGCCTGCTCCCAGACTCATGGTAGCACATGGGCATTTGAGGTGGGGAGGAGATACCTGGGACTTTTGTGTGCATCTGATCATGGGTTCGCATACAATTCTGTCTGACAACATTGATAATAACAATAAGCATAGAAATATAACACTGATACCAAAATGGATCACAGTACTGTGTTTGGCTTATTTGTTTCTAGGATCTACAAAAAAAACTGGCGTCTACCATAACTACTGTTGACTTCTCCAAAATCAGGTTGAATTACATCACCAGATGGAGTTGTGAATTTTGACCCTAATGTTCTCACTGCCTGTCTACTTTGTCACTATTATTCCTGCTTTGGCATTAAATAGGACTTCTTTTCCTAGGGCTATCATAAATACTTCCTATAAATTCATGTTATAAGTTTACCACCATGCTTCAGTTCAAAGAATTGGCTGCGTGAAACTTTGTTTCCTATACAACAAGGACCTTTTATTTTCAGATTCAGTACTGGGAATTTTTTTATATTTCGAATAAGAGCAAAACAAAATCAATAAAATGCAAAGACATTATCAACCATTATAGTCCATTGCACATAAAAATCAATAATTTTTTCAATCTTACTTTCAAGCCATGAATACCTTACTTGGTCCTTTAGAAAATAAAGTCACATCTTTCAAGCTTTTGATGCATTCCTGAAGATTTTGGCTACTTTACCCTTTTAAAGCTATATTTAAAAAATTGAAGCCAGGATAAAATTTGGTAAGATTTTTTATCATCTCTCAAAAAGACAAAATACTCATGTTAGCTTATTGAAAAATTAGTTTAAAACCTACCTGCATAATATTACTGGTACTCAGATCATAATCAGCTTTCCACCATACAAAAAACACTTTAGTGCTTCACAATACTATAATAGCAACTGGAACTTTGCAGACAAATCTAATAACATTTTCATTTTTTGGCAGAAAACTGAGGAGCAAGATTATTCCCAAATCTTTACAGTCCCACAACCCTTTATCAAACCTTTCAATCTCAAATAAGGCACATACATTTCAAATGTTTTTACTTCTTCCAAGAATTCAGCTTGCCTTCATTCAATTTCATGACAATTTCCTTAGGGAAATCACAGAATCAGAAAAAAAAACCCCAAAACTAAAACCCACACAACATGGAAAGATATGGGGCCTGAAACTCATTAATGACTCTAGTAAGCCTTGAATAAGACCTACAGATTTATGTTTCCATTAGAAGTGAAACATGAGAAGTCAGGAGGAGTTGAGTTAGATCTGCACCAAGAACTAAGCAGCACCGAGGCAAGATTCAGTGGCGTGCCTGTGGAAGGTGCAGCAGAGAAATAATCGTAAGAGAAAGTGCTAAGGTATCTTCAAGAATAACCTAACGCTGATATTTTGGAGAAACTCCAGAATATAGTTTATCAGCATGCAGTATCATCACTGGTAATAAACCCCACACACTGCTGCTGTGCTGCAGAGCCTGCTCCTCCCAGCCTCTGCACAGCTCCCAAGGGAACTCTGATAGCCTTCCTCCTCATCACTGCTGCAGGAATTATCTCACTGGGAGCCATTAAAATACCATTATGCCTTGTTAGCTCCCTCACTCTTATTTTAAAATTTTAAAAAAGCACTCTCAGAAGCTTAGATTTTAGGAGGGTGGGGGGGAGTGTTAATCGAGTTTTCCATGCTGTGTTTCAATATGTTCTAGATTTGTTACTTGGAGTCAACACCCCCGGTGAACACACATCTGTGTCAAGTGAATGCTTAAATATCGGTCTCCTTTCCCACTTTGTACATCTACTCCTACAATCTCTTTAAAGAACAATGTTTTTCCTCACATTAAAGAAGGTTATTATTGGTATTGCATTACCACCCAGAAAGTGTAGTTCTGTAACTCTGTGATTGATAACATTATTGGACTTTCCAGATTCTCAAGATGACAGAGTTGCTAATTGATTCACAATGTTTTATCAAATGGCTGGTATCTGCCCTATATTTACATATTTATCAGCTTTCTAAGGGGTCACTGCACAGAATTTTGGGGTTTATCACATTACCTGTTTCATCCCATTTGAATTAACTTTGATTCTGTGATGTCTTTGAAGATCTCTTAGAAGAAGAAAGCAAGCTATCTTCTGCTTGTGGCCCAGCTAGCAGTTATGAACCATCAATCAGAAGAGGAGGACTTAAATAGAGTCTTATGGCACAGATTTTATTTTCCTCGCTTTCAGTAAAATGATTTTTGAAAGTTTGGAATAAAGCACTGTGCATCCTGGCCCAGGAGATAACCACCTTCAAGTATTCAATACATCCACCGTTTTTCTCATAAAGGGATTTATTCTACCAAAAGACTCTTTTTCTCGGCTGCCTGCAGGGAGAACTGAAATGCTGGACTTTCTTCCACTGGGCTGTCAGGACGTGTTATTCTGCTGATCAAGGATCTTCAAGTACCCAACACTAATCAGCCCAAGACAGGCTAATTATAACCCCTGAGGCTGCCTCCAGTCTAGGAAAATATTGCTAAAAAAAAAACCTATAAGCCTTGCCAAGCTGGCATTTTTCCTAGCTCCAAGTGGTATCAAATTTCACTTTCAGGCTGTATAATTTTCAGGTTGGATATAGCTGGGGGAAATATCATTTCACAGGCTGAAGGTTTCTTGAGGTTCTCTATAACCTCTGCCTTCCCTGTGGTTCTCCCATACCAATGAAAGCACCTGACAAATAAAAAAATGTTATTTTATCTTCATACTTTTGCTTAAGTAATGGCTGTCCATAGTCTGAATTTATTAAGGATTAGTTAAAACTATAAGGTATTACTCAGATTAAAAGAATCCATCAACAATCAACTGTCAGTAAGAACACAGAGAAATGCACAATTCAATTTATAAACCACTCAATAAAGCTCAAGAAAACATGCTGCTAAAGTTCACATATGTCTAACAGTAATTTTAGGTGCTGAGTTTAGCAGACTAGCTTGTTTAATTTACATATTAAATACATCCCTAGATTTAATTTTTAACAATTCAAAAGATGAATATAGGAATCAGAGCTACAGGCCAGTATATAGGACTAAGTAAGACAAAACTGAGGTGGATTCAAATTATATTGTGAGTCAGAAAACAATAGAGGTTAATTTGAGGGCTACTTTTACTCTTTATCACTCATAAAGTGCCCTTCTTCCCATGTTCCTCTTCCCTGAGCTATTGGCACATTAATTGGAAAGGTATATCTTTAGCTTACTTGACACAGCTATACTGGTTTCAAAAATAGATATTTATTAGACTGGAAAGAGCAATATCTCCACAACCCAGGGGACTGCCTAATTCAGAGCAGATGTTAGTCCCATGCATCTTACATCTCATTTTAATGCATATCCATCTGTCATTAGCTGTTTTGGGTTGTGTGCTCTCTGAACAAAACTCAGGCAAAGAAGTTTCGTGAAGATCAACAATTGATGTTTTGATGAGTCTGCAATGACTGAGAAGACAGCATCTTGTAGAATAATTCTTTGCAATCTCTAATTTTGGAAAGGAGCTTTTGAAGATCATGCAAAAGCATGGCAGGTCCTCCTTTCACAAAAATCAGTAACTTCTTTTTAAGTAGAATGGCATGCACATATGCCTCAAGCTTTACAGACCAGGTGGTGCTGCCTCTCTGTCTGTACGGAAATCACTTTGACTCAGCCAGGAGTGATATTTGCCTGGTCATTTCAAACTTAATTCTAGAATTAAGCGGATATTTTCAGTTAAGCTGGCTCAACAGTTTGGCATATACTACTTATAAATGTAATTTTGTGCTGCCAAAACCACTGAGCTTTTGATACATTTTGTAAATGTTCTACTGTGCAATCTTTTACCTAAGACCAAAAATCCCCAAAGCTAGTTTCCTTCCTTTAGGTTTTAACATTGTATTTTCCAGCACCCACATCTCTTTCATTCAGCCACGTTCCCTTGCACCATTCTCTCTGGTATCTGCTACTGTCTTGCCTGGATGTATATTTATGTATGTAAAGTTAAATTGGTCGTGGTGTCACATAGCACGTACACAGAGTGCTTTGCAAAGGGAATCAATATCATCATTATGTCCATTCCACAGGTGACCAACAAGGGGCACAGGTATAGAGGCAATGTGAAAGGGGCATGTTTAGTATCAGAGCCAGAAGCAGTTTCCAGTCTCCTTGATTCAAGTGTCACAGGCCACTACCTTTCTTGTAGCTCATAACTTCTCTGACCAACTTTTATTCTCTATCCTTTTACACTAAAATTTAAACCCAGGAGCTCCTTATACTAGTTTCAGTACATTTTCATGACATGCAGTGGAGGGAGAACACCTAAGATTTTTACTCAAACAAATACTAATTTAGTACCAGTGTTCTACAGAACTCACCATTCAGGGCCTCAAGATGCTGACAAACATTTCTCTATATTGCCTAACAAGAAGAGGAACAACAGACATCTGAGGGGGATTTATCTGTCTTGATTAAAGTGACTTTACAAGTTACAACAAAGAAAAAGGATCACATAGGTGGGACCAGCAAATGAAACTGAACTTCTGATCCAATTCAAAATGGCCTAACAAAGCAGAACAGAAGGAATAATTAAGAAGTTTTCAGTGTAATTCACAGAAATACAAAATCAAGCCTCTCCATTTATTTAAAAGTTTACTTTAAAAATCTACTGCATTGCAAACAGCTGCGAAGCATTTTAGGGGTTAAAATTCTTTTCTTCTGAAAGAGCTAGCACCATTATTGCTGATACACTGTCTGTTTATACGTCATGCACAGAGTATATTTAGATTCCACCTTCTCCAGATACAAGAAAACCCAAAATCCCCTAATTATTTTCAAAGGTTATCTGTGCGTAATAACATCAAAAAACTACTTGCTGCTGTTAATGACCTAATAAAATACAAGGATGAAATTCTGGGAAGGAACAAGACTAGATAGATAGCATATTAAGGATCTATAGAATATACCCTGCGTATTTTAATAGCTGACCCTTAAAATGGCAACTTACATATCTGCTGTGTCATTGCCTTAGCAACAGACTAGACATGCTGAAATCTGACAGAAAGCAGGCTCTTCTAGCTGAAGCTGTGGGTTTTAAGGGGAGGCTTTTTCAGCAATCAAAATCTGATTTATTATTCTAACAAAATATGATATGTTTCAGGAGACTAGCAGTGCAGCTTAAAGCGCAGGAAGGACACATACTAGCTAGTACAGCCTTGGCCAGAGAATTAGCCTCTTCAGCACGAAAAGCTGTTTCTAAACATGATCTAACACACTTGAAAATTGTAAGCAGCCTGGAGTAGCTTCATGCAACAACTTTGAAATATGCCCCTATTTGAAAACATTCTCAATAGCAATTCCATCAATAGCACTCAGCTCTGAAGTACAGCTTTTCATGACAAAATTTAAGTGTCCAGAAAAGGTTTTCATTAGTTTTTTTCATCGCTAACTAATATTTTGTTCGAGTTGCTTTAAGGCTCATTTTGCAATATCAGCTGAAAATGAATTGTATAGAGGCCTCAGACTCGACAATATCAGGCTCCTTTCTTTTTGGTTTGTGTTCATTGTGCGTGTTCTATCAGTCTCTCAAATAAATACCTGTCAAAAACTTATTTTTTATTTATGTATATACACTATTGAAAGGGAAAAAATGTAATACAATCAACTCTTCAACAGCATTTCTTGGTGGGCTTGGTTACCATCACCTAGTGTTGTACTCCGTAATGTGAAAAAGGCATCTGTCCTTACTTTCCAATTTTCTACCTAAGGAGCGTAATATTTCAGTTGGTGAGTATATTGTTCTCTTTTTTTATCTGCTTTGCAGCCATGTTTTGTTGTATCAACTGTCTTGGCAGAGAATATTCTGTCACAGCAATCTGTTAAACAAAGGAGGAGCACTTATCTAGCCAATAAAGGAAATGCTGTTTTAAAACTTTCAAAACAAATGGGGGATTTTGTTGTGCTGTGGGGTTTTTTTAAACCAAGAAGTGCACAGTACTTTTTCCTTTCTGTTGCCGATTAAACCCATAAAGGTGCAGCTTTTTGTTTCATTTTAATCAATACAGTCAACGTTTGTCTAAAGCACTTTGCTAAGCAGACACTCCTCTTTTGAAAACTAGAAAGTTCCAAGCTTCTCATGTTAATTTGCAGCCTAATTTGCAGGTAACAACCTTCTTTTGCCTTAAATCCCCTGAAAGTTCATGGATCTCCACTAAAAGCTCAGCTTTATCCAATAAAACCATGACCAATAAAAAACAACCAACCTCAGAAAACAAACACAGAAGCACAAAAAGGAAAACAGAAAGACCAGCAGATAAAAGATTATAATTTTTTTAAGTTCTATACCAGCAACAGGAAAAATAGCTTTTTCTCCCACATCTGCCAGAGGTTTTCCAAGAAACTTGGGCATGTTACTTATTCCTTATAAGGAAATATTTAGGAAAAGTGAGAAAAACAATTATTCACCTCAATTAAAGATGAAAACCAAGGCAAACTAGTCAGAAATTACTTGACTGTTTCTCAGGTATCTGTACAGCCCCTAGCACTGTAAGGGTTCTATCCAAGCTTCGGAAGAGAGATCTGAACGGTTTTGTTATTTTAAAACATAGAGATAACCCTGAAATCCCACAAGTTTTCTGTATCCAACCTTCCATGGACTATGTTATGGAAACTGCCCGGAAGAAATGCAACATTTTTCCAAGGGATTTAAATAAGAAAAGAATGACAGCTCTGTAGAAGAGAGCAATTACAGGCATACCATTCAGGAGCAGCAAGCTGGAAAGAGCAAGTAAGACACAGATGAAGTCAACACATGATGGAATTGAGAGGAGCTGAAAACAACAAATACAAGTCTAAGATAACCTGCAAGGAGGAGTTATGAAGGTTACATGGGATGAATTTTTACACTGAAGTAGAGATTCAGTGATAAGCTTTTAGATCAGAGAGAAAATGCTGCAAAAATCGCACAGAAGAAAAAAAAACAAAACAAAACAAAAATAACCCCCAAACTTTTATGTATTCAGATACAAGAATCCTTCATTTCCTCCACACATCAAGCTGGCAAAAAATTGATATCAATATTTGACAGCACATGAAGCAACTTCATGTCTGCATCCTAATCCTGAAACTGTGACAATATTGAACTTACAATGGAATCAGTACAGGGCAACCCTTGAAAGACAGAAAACACATACAAAAGTAATAGATCTACAGTAAGACTGAAAGCAGAACTACTTACTCCGGTTGGGTGCTTCCTCAGTTAAATGCTAGGAGTTCTTTTAGTACAACCTCATGCTAACAAAGGCTATCTTTCTAAGTGTGTCAGCTCCCATAAGACACCGTACCACAGAGGCTGAGAAAAGTATTTTATAGAGCTCTCTCCTCATTGAAATCACCATCACTTGAAAGACCTCTTTGCCAAAGAGAGAGTGCACATTTCAGGTAAATGTTTAGCATTGTTGGGGGCTCTGAGAAAGTAACTGGACGTGCAGCAGTGCTGGGGGCCAGTTGCTCCTGTGCCTGTTGCCTCGAGGGTCAGGTGCTTTCCCTTCTCGAAGCCTTTCTACTCCCTCACCCTACAGAACAGCCAGTCTTCCGCAGAGCCAACTGCTTGCCCTGGGTGTCCTTAACAGTTCCAGAAGCCACGGGGCTGGCAAAGGTAAGGAAGTGGCAATACAATTCACAGTGCTCATTCTCCACCATTAACTTTGAGGCTGGTACTCTCCTCAGGGCACAAAGATCCACCCCAGGCTGGAGGACACTCCACTTATGTTTACAAGCTATCTCCACTTCCAGGCACCTTAGGAGACATTCTTTAGACAGCTGAGTGAAAGTCCCTCCTTGCCTGGCACCGGGACTGAACACTGGACAAGCAGGAGGCAACAGCACTTTGGCCAAGTGTGCCAGGGCAAGCCTGTATCTGACACATGCCATGAGAACTGAGAGTTCACGCAGAGCAGAGAGTATTCCTGCCTTGAGACATCTTGTCTGAAAGTGCCAGACATTGTAAACTACACAGAGCTGAATTTTTTGACCTTGGAGGGATGAAAAGCTGAGTCAGCCTTGCTGGGATTCAAAGCACTCAGGAGTCCAGATATTTGAAACCTGTCTTTCATGCACCAAACAGGAAGGGAAGAGCTATCTGGATTGGGTTTTAATTCATTCTCTGACTCTTTTCCTCAGAACCAAAGCTTTTCTGGAGGCTTTTTAAAAATAAAAAAAATTTTGCTTCAGGAAAGCACTTTTTGATACTCAAAGAGTGATTTTTGTGCTGGCCCTTCTGACATTATATATACACACATATGTGACCATACCAAAGTAGTTGAAGGATTTATGTTACACATTTTTAGCAGTTTTTTTAATGAAGTCGGGATAGATACTTTTATTTTTAAAACTACAGAAAATATAAGACATAAAACTGAATACGAGAAAGACAATACTCCGTGGGTCTTTGCAAAAGAGCACCGATCAAACAGCATACATGCCTGCGGAGCAAGCAAGGTACAGGCAGCCTTTAAGCACTGACAAAACAGAAAATTACTACAGTAACAGCTTTTTAGGGTTAGAAACACAGCTGAGGTCTGCCTTGCCCTGTGCCAAAGTCTTCAGAGGCTGAGAAGCCCAAGAGGGCCGTTGCCTTTTCAGGAGAATTCTGGATCATGACAGCGATGTCAGATATGACGCCCATCCACTGCCACTTCCACCTGCTGCACGTCCTGTTCCCTCACTGATCTAGTCTCCTTTTGGCTCTCCATCCAGCTCAGTTTTCCATCGACGCCTTCCTTTCCTCTGGCAGGAAAGACTTGGCCCAATCTGGGTGATTCATTATAGGGGCAACATGTACAACTTTCTTTTTTTCTGCAGCTAGAATCTGCTTTAATGAGTGTCTGTTTTTTATTGAAAAGGAAGAGCAAAAGCCACCTTTACCCCATCCAGTCCACAGAAATGTTAGTATTCAGACATAAATTAATTGCAAGATGATTTCTTGATGTCATCTTTTCAGTCATGTATCACTAATTTTGTCCAAGTAACACCAGTATAATATCTCATTACAGAATGTAAAGAAATTTCATTATAAAGCATGGGCCATACTTACAATACAAAATATAAATATACTATTTCAGCAGAGAAACATGGTATCTCTTAATACAATGGGTTTTTTTCTTTTAAAAGCGCCTCTGGAACTTCAGACATTCTGCCCCTCCCTGAAGCTAGGAGCACCCAGGAAAAGAAGTCAAGAGACCAGGAAAAGAAGTCAAGCCCAGAATTTTGTCAATATTTCTGTCATGATGCAGCAGTGACTTTTACAGAAGGGTGCAAGTAGACTAGGACATGGCATGGGAATTTTTCTAATTATTCCTAATTCCTCAACTATTTTGAAGGAAATATTTCACCAGCATTTTGGAAATGCCACCAATTCTAATCAATACCTGGGCACTTCTGATAGAGATCTCCTTTGACTAGACTTTCAAGGGATGAGTTCCTGAACACAACTTCATTCCAAATCTGCCAGAGCTGGGAGGCACAGGATACCCACTCACTGTTCTACTGTAACATGACCTACAAAAGATAAAGTTCAGAGCATAGGGTTCCCTCAACTCCTCTTTAGAGAAGAAAGAAGACTTCCTTCCATCAAGGGCATGCTCTGATCCCCTCTAGGGAGGCTTTGCATTGTTGTATGGTGAAAAAAAATCCCTACAAAGTGTTAAAATTGTACCAACTTCCATGGCTGTGGTTAGGTTTTGTCATCAGCTCCCACAGCTGCTTTGGGAAGAACCAAGCTTCTGTTTCTCTCTGCATTGAGTGCTAAGCTGTGTAAGAACTACTTAATTGATAATATAATAAAACCCTTCAGAGCAAAGTAAAGATTAAACAGTAACATCCTTTCAGTTCACTAGTACACGCCCAATTCCAACTCCACGTCAGTATGATTCTGCATATACAGGAGAACCCTGGCCTTCAGAGTAAATGTCCAAATTCAGCTACTCTGGGGAAGAATACATGTATTTACAAAACATATTGCCTTCAGTAATGGTGAATAAGGCCAGCTGTGGAACAAAGCCGGAAGCAACACAATTTTCACCCTGTCAAATGCTGTCTCACTTGTACCAGTTATGAATCTGCCTCAACAACAAGCAAAATTGTATTATATCTTTAGTGTTTCTACATTTGGTCATGCTCTGACTCAGGCAGTCAGGCTTGCTCTTCAGAGGAAGACCCTCTTCATCACTCCATACTTTTCCACATCCTCACATATAGATCTCAGTGCAACACCTGGGCCCATACAAAAATTAACAGGAAGCATTCTATAAACAACGTATTCATCAGGAGTCAGAATCAGCCAAGATTACTAAGAATCAAGTAGTGCCACCACAGATCCATTATTAGCAGGTGTTTCTCAGGGCAAACAATGCTGTGAGAACTGTGAGGAATGGAGAGTAACAGGAACATTTTTTAAAGTGTTTTAAAAACAACATGGTTTGTATTATTCAACTTAGGGCGAAAAGAAATAAATATCTTCACTGGAGGCTTCATAGCAGGCCACCTCCCCATTAATACCATCAAAAGTTGTTCTTTTTCACCCAGTATGTTTCCCCTAAGTTTTAACGTTGATCTGAGAAATTCTAGTTGTAATCAAGTAACTTGAAAAATCTAAGAAAATACAATGCAATAAGAAAATACATCATCATCATCATTATTATTATTATTACTACTACTATTATTATTACTGAGGAGGAGGAGGATGATATTAATAAAAGCATAATATTTAAACCAGAAATATCTTACATCCATGTCTTATTAACTGTTCTTTTATGATCCCTAAAGTTGCAAGTTAAAGGCATTGCTCACCAGCTCTCTTCATGCCTCTGATTCTGACACTAGGCAGACATCAGCTGTCCCGCCCTACCCCCATCCTCCTGCTAACTCATCCCTTCTGAGTTTGCCTGATGGGAACACAGCAAGTGCAGGAGACCACTACTTTCATACTGTAAAATGCATCAAAAATAAATAAAACAACATCATTCTAATACTAATTCGCAGTCATTCGCTTTGTGGTTTTCAGTAGGGAAAAAACCCAACAGATGTACCCAGACCATGCTGAAAAAAACATATATGATTCTGTACAGACTGTCTAATTAAGATATAAGAGCTCTATTCCAGCTTGTGCCAGACAAGACCATCACACACACCCCTATGAAGAGTATTTATTATATTTATTACTTTATCGAATATAAGGGACTAAACGCCACAATAAATATAGAAGTCACCGCAAAATCAGTGGTTGCTTTTTTCTTGCTGCACTTTTGAAATATAAACTACACAAGGAGAACAGAGCCAGAGACCACTCCCTAATTCCTAGTGGACATATTGATCAATTAAAATGACATGTGTCGGGTCTTTTCTTTCCTTCTAATAGCAAGCAGCTGAAAGACTGAATCTTTCAAACATGCAAAATCAAACAATTAATGTTGTTATATACCATCCAGCAAGATTAACTTGTGGTTAAGCAAAATAAACCTAGGCTCCAGAAGCAAGACCTTAATATAACATAAACAAATATTGGACATTGTAAAGAATTACTAAGTACTGTAGACATGATTTTAACTAGCTTTCTAAATATAAAATATAGGTGTTTTCTTCCCAAGATAAAGGTGGAAGCCTTTTTAATTATTCCTATTATTTTATTTATAGCAAACCCCCTCAGAATGCTTGAATCTTTGGCTACACCTTTTACTGCAGTTGCAGCAGAAAAAAAAGCTTGTTTTCTTTCCAGTAAAAGATAGATCTAAAATTCACTAAATTCATATTACAAATTAAAAAACAGAGTCAAAGAAAGTAAAACAGTAGAAGAGCTAAAAGCTGCTGTACTTTCAAAATATTTGGGTAATGTTTGACAATGAAATCTATGTTTTGCTTTTTTAAGGATACCAGTAGAAATAGGACAGTACTGAACCATGTTTAAAATCAATACTGTTCCAGTTGCTTGTTCAGCACTGGTTTGCACTGTATTTTCTGTGCTATCATGCTATGGAAGACCAATGAAAGTAAATAGGTGATATTCATGCTATTGAGATAAAATACATTCAAAGAGGAGCTAAACATAATAGGAATGCGTAAATGAAGAGACAGGGAAAGGAACAAGCTATGTTTATGGCATTAGAATTGAAAACAGCTATTCTTTCCATTTAAGCAAATCAGACAGTAGCTACTTTAATTGGACTGTGAAATTTAAATATATTCTCTTCTAATATTCAGGCTATCATCACAAATGCAAAGGCAAGTCTAAACATTCAGACTGAATGGATTTTCTGTAGGCCTTTGTCTTAGCCTGTCTGCCTGAAAATAATATTTAGGCATGCAGCATCTTTCTTCAAAATGATTTTTACAAGGCAAAACCCACACACTTACATTAGGAAAACCTCATAAAACAGGGAAAAATAACACTGCAATTAAGAACAGCTCAATATTTTGCAACTTACCATGTCCTGTTCAAATCATCCTCTTTTGATGTTTACGGCACATCTGTAAGATGCAATACTAGGAGGTGCCTTGTGTGACCTGCTGCATGATGCTGTGACATCAGTTCAGATGATGCAGCTCATTATGGGAAAGACTGCTGTTGCTATGGCAACTGAGATGTGATACGAATCCTTACTGCATTTCCAGGGGAGTCCGAGACAATACGGAAGCCCTTTAAAGAAACAGACAAAATGCAAACAGGCTTTTAAAGTACGGTGCCACAGATTTTAGAGTCCATGTTAGCACATGCCTGTTGTTAAAGAATATTTTAAACAAATTATTCCTACACGGTGATACAGAATTGAGATGTATGAGCTATAAATGATTTCTATATTTAAAACTTAATATCGTGTGTGTCAATTTAAGAACAAATTTTATAAGTCAAATTTGGTTATCATGTAAGGGAACCTTACTTAAAATAAACAGTCAGTAGCATGATTTTAACACTAAGGCTCTAAAGACAGTAGTTATTGAACAGTATTTTAAGAAATATGTATTTTCACACTGCCCCACCCTGCTCCTACATCCAATCTGTCACTTACAAGAAAAATCTTGTTGCTAGGGAAAAACACTTGATACTTCAAAATGAGCAGATTTCACACTATTGAATGAATGACAATGAGTTTTTAAAAAAAATGGCAAGGGGGTGGCTTTTTATTCAGGAGAGGGTAAAGAAGTTTCTAGCCAACCAAGTAAAAATCTCCTTATCATTTTTCAACTGTAGGACAAACTGCACTGCCCTCTGCATGCTGAGTAGCCTGGCTTTCATCTGCCCATCAGACAGACAGATGAGTGAGGATTTTGAAAGCTGTGGGCAAGCTGCTGCTAGTGCCCAGTGGGCCACACTGCTGCCAGCCTCCAGGTAGAGCAGGAAGGCTGGCAAAGCAGAGAGCCCCTCCCTGGAACCTAAGTGAAGGCCTGGGGCTGGAGGCTGAGCCTGTAGACGTTACCTTCTGCACCAGAAACCTGCTCACATCCTCTGTTCAGAGCAGTGATGAGAGAGGCAAAGGCTATGTGAATAAGTACTAAAAGGAGCTGCCTGGAAATTAAAATTCACAACTAAAGAACCACCAGCACATTTTTGGCCACTTGCCAGTTCTATTTGGATGAGAAAAGTTTCTGGCAAAAACTGCTTTCCCTAGCCATGAAAATCCCTTTCTACATGGTAGGAAAGAAAGTACACAAAAGGCTCGACCCTATACACATGATATGCTGAAGCCCAGAGTGAAACAAAAGCCCAACTTGAACCAAGGATCCCCAATGCCCTGAAGATGTCCAATAATGTCCAATGTGCGTGCCACTGTCTAAAACCCTTCATTCCAATAAACTTCAGCCTGTAAGTAAAAATTTTGGTAATTGATTTTAGAAGAAACCATAAGAAATAATTACACTTTCCTAGGCACCACCCACCTTTGAAAGAAAGTAAAGAAGAGATTTTGATACTTTTTGATTAATGGATTAAATACAAAGTCTCTCCATAAATCTAGGAAATGCCATAGACTTTCTAATTAGTGCTGGCTTAACATTGTGTGGTCTCATTTTTGACAGTTTCTCTCTTTTAATATTAATCCTATGTCAGTCTAAACAATACAATGAAGCTCTCAAACTGACTCAGTATCAAATCCAGTCTAGTGCTCCATAATGAAGAGTTACTCACAAAAGAGCTATTCCTCTAGATTTTTGAATTTTCAAACATCCTTAGGTCTCTGAGGATGTAATTCACCGTTTAGCAGAGGACAACAGAATAGAAACATGATTTGTGTTGGACTGACATGGAAACTAAGGTATGTTATTGTAAGCTAGCAAAGTTTATGGTGTGCTGCATTCTGTGCAAATAATGAGTTCCTGGAGTTTTCCTTAAAGGAACTATTTCTGTTTTGTTAATTACTATTTGATATAATTTCTGCTACCTTTATTGCTATGGGAATGGAGTTAAAAAGAGGCAGTGAGCTTTTCTTTTTCTCAGGAAAATGAGGAGATTCAGAAACATCATTATGGCAAGCCAGGAGTCATAATCTAGTTGATACAAGGGTTCTGCCTCATGCCCATCAGCTTGGCCTTTGCTCCCAAACACTGGGAAGTGAAAGTGGTGGGGTGGGCACATCGGGGAAGCACCCCCTGGGCCAGCCCCACCACGGTGGGGTAGCTGTGGCCTCCAGACATCCCGCTCCAGGCTCCTGCTCCAGGCTCTCCAGAGGGCATCTGGCTGCACGTGACCTTCACACAAACTTCTGTGGCAGGGGTGAAGCAGCAGCAGCACAGCTAACACGGACACACAGGAGCACGGGGAGGGAGGGAGGGAGGCCAGGCAAGAACAGGGAAGATACCAGGCCATTTTTTACAAAGACCTCTGCCTACTTACTGCTAAGTACAGGCTGTATGAGTTTGTTTATTCCCATATGCAAATGATAAGTAAATGAAGACAAAATTATAATGCTTTTCCTGACTTTTGAATGTTTGGTATTTTTTAAATATCAGTCTGTTGTTTATTTTTCCCAGAAATTATTTCTCATGAGCCAAGGCACACGTCAGATTGGGTGCAAGACAGCTGCAACTGGAATGTCCCAGGCTGGGTGTAAACCAAGGATTTGTGGCACAGGTCTAATGGTATTAAAGTGCTTTACATGAAGGACTGCAACCACAAGATGCTAAAAGGAATTTCTACCTTATGAATACAAAAGGTAGCGCACACAAACTTTGTAAGCTCCTAATGAAATCTGCAGGTCTAGAGGAAGAGAGCTGGATCTAGATGCTTTGGATCTTTGTTTTTTAATAAGGAAAGAAAGAATGAGGCATTTTTTACTCATCCAACCCAGGACTGACATATCTTCTAGATTTAAGCTTTAAAATTGCTTTCTGTTCCTTACAGCTCAGTGGAACAGGAGGTGCAGAGAGAGAGCCCAATCTACCGTATTACCACATTACCACACAAATACCTTGATCATTTTGAAGTATCACAAATAGGTTTCCAAGCCAAAAGCACAGGGCTTTGACTACAACTTTTTGCTATCAAAACAGAGATATTTTATACTACTTTCAATCATAACAACTCAGGTTAATGATAGGCATAAATTATTGGTTTAAAATTCTTCTTTTAATTACATTCTGCCTCTCCAACACATGTTTTGTCTTTCCTTTTCCCCACATTGGGGCCCCCACAGTTGCTTTGAAAGGATTGATGTTCACCTGAAAAGGAAGAAGTGTTTCATCTGCCAACTGCTGTTGTTTTCCCTCTTAGTCAGTTTATGTGCACAACTGACATTTGCACAATCCACAAGGTCTTCAGTAAGCAAGTCTTTGTCATTCAAGTAGGCACGGCCTTAACTTTAAAAAGTTTTTTCCCCTCAGTAAAACCAATAATATGCCAGAGATTAACCTCAACATAATTTACTTTCCACTTAATTATATTCAAGAAAATGAGTTAGGACTAAACTCACAAACACAGCTAAGAAAGCAAAATGTTACTGCAGACCTTTTCTCTGCATAATCCAGCTGTTTTCTTCTGTGTTGTTTCTCCCCTGAAATGAAGGGAAGCAATTGCTTACTGTTTGCCAGCTACCCTACCCAAACAGCCTAGAGAGAAAGGGGAAGTATGCTGAAGGACCAAAGAAAATGAGAATTTCATATCCTGAATTACCTGTCAAATAAGCCAGAAACAGGCTTTAAATTAAAAATAAAAATGCATGAAAAGCAAAATCACAATTTACTGAATGCTGATGCACATCAGCAATGTGTAACAACACAACAAAGGAAACCTTGATTCTCATTCAAGATTTTTTAATCCACTTGAAAACTCATGTCCCAGATTTTGCATGAAGTGCCTTAATTAAACAGCTATATATACCTGGGTTTCTATTCCACTGTTGACTTTGTCAGAAGGAAAGGGTAGGGCATACACCTTGATGGCAACTCTATCCTGTTTCCCTAAATGGAAAGGGATATTAATCAAGATCTTACTGAGTCTGCTATATTGAATCCATCAACTGAATGTTGCAGTGCAAACATGAGAGTTATACACAGTCTTCCTTGCCTAAACTCATTAAGCATCTATGCTTACCTACTATTGTGTTGGGAATATTTACCATCCTGTCACCAAGGTCATCCAAGCCTCTGTTCCTGCAGTAAGGGAGACTGAGCATGGCAGCTGCTGTTCTGGCACAAAATTGCCCCTCATATGAAGCAGGAAAAGTTGTAATGCTCCCACAACTGCACCAGTCAGAGACACTAGTCAGAGCCACACATCAGTTTAAGTTTGGAGCCTCTCATTTGTACTAAATCATTATGTAGAGAAGTCCCTTGTTACATGATGAACACATTCACACTTGTTACTACAGCCTGAAGGGGATCTGGGTCACTGTTTTCCTATCTGCATCTGAGTCTCAAGAGAGGCATGAGATTAAAAGGCTGAAAGCTCAGTCTCCTAAGTGGGACTGCCTTGCTTCATTTTTTAGAAGATTAATAAATTAGTAACGAGTAGCGCATTTTTCTTCTTCTTTCCCGATAACATGAATGCATCCAGTGCTAATATCCAACAATCAGTCTATTCAGAAATAGCTTCACAAATTTTTAAAAATGTCGAGAACACAAACACAGTAGGACCTCTACAACTGGAAAAATCACCCATATTCTACATCCATATGGTAGAATAAAATCTTTCCATTCCAGCATAAACCTTATTTAGTCAAGGTATTGTGTCAGAAAGCAAGGCAAAATCCTCATTCCCAACCCACTGAAAGGCTACAGCAGGGCTTTGAGTAATGGGACACTTCTGTCAGCCACTAGTGAGCTGAGATTCTCAGATGGAAAAATGCATAAACTCCAGGTGTTTTGGTCTAGCTCTGGACCAAATGCTATGTTGTTAGAACACTCCAGGGCATACAATATTGTGACGTTACTGTGTTTGTTTTTCTTCGGTCTCATGCTTTCTACCACCTAAGAAGTATATTATTAACACAATAAGAAAATGCCCTAGAAGGTCTTCAGCTTATTAAAATAACATTTATGTGAAAAAAAAAATTGGCTTGAGATTTTTCTCCTTGTGTTCTTAAATACAACCTATATGCAATATAAAGCTCTCTCACTTCTAATATTAAAACTGAAGCTTTCCCAGATTGAGTTGTAAATCTTGCCTCCAAAATTTCTGCCTACTCCATCCTTTAGTATAACAGGCAGCACCAGAAGTCAAAGTCTTGGTTTTGCCTCTGTTATAGCCTTTTCTGTTGACTAATATACCTCATTGCGTGCACCTTTCCATATTTTCTGAACTTGTTTCTCATATTTTGTCTCCTCTTATACCAGTCTTAATCAAAGCTGAGACTTGATCATTTCATGTCTTGAAAACTGCAAAATCCTTCTTTCCGAACACCAATGATCAGTTTTATCCTTCTCCATCCAAGATATTACCAATAAGTTCATCTTTCTGGCTCATTATACAGGGAGCTTTAAATCCCTTAGCATTAAATTAAACATAATTAATTCTATTTTTACTTCAAACACTCTGGAAAACTCTGCATAGTTTCATCTTCCTGTTCCTACAGAATTGACTACTTTTTGCTCTGCCAGTAACTTTCCAGCCTTTCCATCCTACAAGCACTTCATTTTCCACTTCCTCCTGCCAACAAGAAAAATGCCCACCAAAAAAAAAAAATAATATCATGGATACTCTTCACAATCATAAAACATTCTACTAATATTGCTTTGCACATTTCCAGCCTGATTTGTAAACAAGTAGGAAAACAAAAACCCGACTACCATCACTGATTGACTTCCCTGCTGTTCTTGACCAATGCATTCTAAACATCCTATTTTTCCTCCCCCACCTCAGCCCCCTCCACTCAACCTGTGATCCTCCTCCCCACTCGCTTCACATGTTCACTATTACACGTATTACACGTTGGGAACAACAGGCTAATGGCATTAATTTAGTACACACAGAGACTCAAAATTCTATAGGAAAAGATGAATAACAATTTTGGCTTCATGCTGCTGGATTGACAGCTATTTTCTCTGGAACTGGCTGGTTTAAAGTCAGCTAAGCATTCTAGTACTAGGTTAAACTTTAGTTTAGCCCAAAGATAAGTCACCTACTGTACATATACCCACAGAGGTTAAACACACCATGGTTCCCCACACTAGTTAAAGCAGGGATCTGTTTCCAGGATCTGAAGGCAATAGTCATTTAACAAAAAAAAAACAAACAAGCAAACAAAGGAAAAAATTGTTCTTGTCTGGACAAAGCCAATGATTTTAAGAGCTTCTATTTGCAACATGGCTGCTTTAATTTTTCATAATTTCTTTTTTAAAACATAGCTCAACGTTCAGTGGAGTCCAAATTATTACTTAAGCACAATGGGGTGGCAAAAAATGTCTGGCTATTACTGTAATGGAATACAGAATTATAAGTTAAAAAAAAAAAAAACAAAAAAAAAAATGAAAAACCACAGCAGGGAGAACACAGCAAGAAATAGCAGAAAACTTCTAATCTTCCTAGGCATGGCACTAAACCCCACTATATAGATGAAACACTGGCAGAAAACAACTCATCATATTTTTAAGAAGTAAATGTCATATGCCTGATAGCCCTGAAGAAAGACAACTTAAGAATGGAACACAGAGTCCACCAGCACATTACAAGCCCTACTTGGCGTAATACCACTTCAAGTTAATTAGTTTGTGTGGTAGACAATTTTATAAGGAGAATAAAAGATCTCACACTGCAATCATTAACCTCTTTGCTGAAATTACCCAGATGCTGGGACATACTAAATTGTGTAAGGAGGCAAAATATTATCTTAAAGAAAAAAATTTTGAAAGCTGTGGCTTCTCGTTTATTTCATCTTGGCTGTTGGGGTCAAACAACAACCAACACTTTTTACTAACAAGCAAAGAGAGTGCATGCTAAGGTGAGCATGGAGAGGCAGTGATACAAATAGTGCCTCAGCTCTGATAGGCAGATATTTGTCCAACACCTAAAAGATAGTTAAAGCCCAATCTGATGTGAGGCTCTTTGTAATATAAAATTTAGTCTAAAAGTAATTAGCTCTGGCTACAGTTAGAGTCCATACAAATGTTTTGGGCTGTAGAGACAATAAAAACTGCTGAGCAGATGCAACGTTACCACCCCTAGCATCACATAGATTTAATATCCCAGTAAATATGGGTGCACTGCACTGTAGATCACGCTGCTCTGAAAATGAGTTCTTTAGATGGAGATGGCACACTGAGCCCCAAATCTGCCCCTCCCTTGCCTGCCTAAATGAACCCAGTGTCCATGTTACAAAAACAAACACCAACACAGAAAAAACTTTTCACACCTGGGCCGCTCCCCGCCCCTCCTTCCCCTCAGTTCCCACACCTTTTGTGGTGTCCCAACCAACAGGTGCTAAATCTGGTGATCAAGACAGCACAGGAGGCAGGGAGCTGCTTGCAGCTCTTGCAGGTTCAGCAGGGCCTCACAATGTAAAGCTTGACCCCAGAGCACAGGTTGAGTAGACTTCTTGCTAGAGAGTGGCTGCAGGTGCTCACGTAGAATGTGTTTGGTGACCCACAGGAAATGTTCTGGCTGGGTTGTACCTGGTTTTACCAGAATTTCCTTCAAAGTGGTAAAGCTGCTGGGAGTTTGAGAAGAAAAGGCCAAATGTGTGCCAGGGAAGAAGAGCTGAACAGCCCTCTCATTTTTAAGTGTGTTTTCTTTAAACATTTAGGAAGCTGAGCATGTTCACAAGACAATGCAAATGAACTTATGACAAAACTCAACCACAGAGCGAATTTATCCATCCTCTCGGATGGCCAGTCAGCCAATGGACATGTATTTAAAACAAACTGAGAGACTGAAATCTAAATGAAACACAGTTGAAATCTGAAAATCTGGGTGCAGAGTGCCTACTGCCACTCGGGCAGACCCCTCTCCCCAGGGCCAGGTGTGCTGGCAGTGCTCAGCAGCAACACTTGATCCTACCACAACATAGGTGGAAGGAACAGAGCCGAAACACCGAGAGGCAGAATTGTCTCCATGACACACTGAATGCAATGGTCACAGAAGAAATGCCAGAGAAATGTCAAGACACATGGGTGTTTTTCAAAAGTCAGACTAAATCCAGATTAGTTGATCCTACTGCATGAGCTCAAATTAGCTTTCTGGTTCAAAGCAGGAGCGTGTTTTCAAAACAACTTTCCCAATCACCCCCATTTATTGTACTTGCATTCCAACCACTGAGCAGTCTCCCAGGACATCGACAGCATTCCTTTCTCATGAATCTAAACCAGAAGATGAACTCCATGAGTGCACCCAGTGCCCTCCCACTGCTAAGAGGTATTTAATCCTGGGAACTAGGCGTGGTTTAGTCTGTAGTGACCCCCTGCAATGTTTGTGGTGCAGGCCTTATGTCCCCAGAGCCTGCTGTTATGCTCCAAAGCTCTTCTCTCACTGAGTAGGCAGGGCTTGTTTGGGACAGCACTGCCACCAAAGCAAGGTTTTGTCACCAGGCTGACCCTCTGAGGTCCCTGCCATGCACCTTCCCTGTTAACAGCTCCAGGAACAGCTGGCTATGAACCACTATTAGTAGCTCTCTGCTGCATTAAAGCAACTGCATAGCCTAAAAATGTGACTTCTCCCTGAAGAAAGTACAGCTGCATTCACACAACACAGCATCTGATCTAATAGGTCCTAACAGAACTCTGCATCATGGCCATTTCCCCTTGCACTCTTACAGCACAACCACAGCTTTTCCCCTCCTCCTCCTCTTTCAGGCTCTCTTTATGCTACAGCCATCTCACCACATCTCTTCTTTGCCTTCATCCTTCCCTAACAAATTACCTGTATCACTCAACCTCCATGTGCTCTTGGTCTTCAAAATCTCTCAGGACCACAAGTCACATATTTTGGTAGAACTTATCAGAGGTTGCTAGCCAGTGCCTCCGAAGGCTGCATTCTCACTTGGTCTGCTTGTGCCTCAGCAGCCCTTGGTATATGGGGGCTGAGGCTGCGCCATGCCCCCGTAGTCCCTACAGCCATCCAGTCAGGCCTTTGCCTGCCAGGAACAGGCATCTGAGCTTTGGATGGTAGGTAGAAAAGAGCTTTTACTATTGCAATACTTGATCCCACAGTTTTCCATTAAAAAATCATAAAATGCAGCTACCCTGATTCAGTTGTTCACTTTCCACCAAAGAATAAAGAGAAATATTAATCCTTCCTTCCTAGTCCCTTAACTTTCAGCAGTGCAGTTCCACACCTTCCCTCACGCTAATGAAACTTGTCAGATAATTTCATCAGCCCATTTAACTCACTAGTTCAGCAGAAAATGATCCAATTTTTGCTAGGTTTGTATCCTGCCAAATTAGTAAAATAAATTGACTGACTGAGGCTGAACAGTTGAGTCTGTGGCACTCCCACCTTTAGGAAAAGTATGTTGATAGATAGTTCCACCTCTCCCTCCAAGCTTCATATTTCTCTGGCATACTTTTTCAGGGCTTGGTGAGGCAGAGTTCATACCTCAGAGCGTGCTTGATGCAGGATCAGGGCTGGCGATGACAGAAGACAGCGAGACATTTTTCAGTGCAGTTACATAACACTTGTATGTATTGGCCCTTTTATGTGCTTGTCCCCCCGTCACCTGAGGGGTTTATACCTCTTATTGACCAGATATCATCAGAGCATATATTTTCCTGTCCTCTGTGTCCTTCTCTTCATACTGTTCTTATATTGGATTTGCCTTTTTCGTGGGCTTTGTGAAACACTTGTCTACCTTCACTATGATGAATTGTTCTCTCACAAACAGAGATATATTTGTTCAACTCAGAGACACATCTCATTTTCTATGTGAGGTAGGTCAGCTTTATTTAGCATGTTGTTCCTCCATCCTGCTTTATTCTCATTCAGTGGACAGCCATAGGCTATCATTCATTGTATGAATTCAAGGGGCAGAATGATTAAATTTAATTGTGAAGCTTTCTATATACTTCTTACTGGGTACCTGAAAGCTTCACAAAACCAAACTTCTTCATGCTCACAAAATCCCTATAATGGGAGAGGTTTTAATCCTGCTTTCAGGAAGATAAACAAAGGCACACAAAGATTAAAAATAAAAGTATGACAAATATTGTGTGTCTGACCTAAGATTTGACTTTTCAGGATCACATGTTTTCCTATAGCATGTTTTTTATCTGAAGCCCAGCTGCTGTTGATTTCAGTTTCAGCCGTGAGCACTTGGCAAGCCAGTTCCTTGGGTTTCAAGTCTGGATCAAGAAAACAAATATCAATGTGACAAAAGTTTAGCCTAAATAAACTGGTCAACATTCTATAGAAGCTTTGTAGTAGAAGCAGAAACACAGGCAAGGGCCATTCTGAACTCAATGACGTAATTTATGAGCTTTTTTAAAACCTTTCTGTACTTGCTGCATGCTTTCGGCTTCTTCTACAGAGGAATGATGGATACTACAGAAATCTCCTGTCCTTTTTTGCTTTCACGCATTTATCACAGATCCTTCCCATGCAGGCATTTTGAGGGGGGGAAATAACAGATGAACATCATAATTACAGACCATATTAGAAAGCATTCACTCAAAAGGACTGGTTAAATGTTAATTCTAGTATTGTCTATATTAGACAAGGCAAGCAGCCAGATCCTAACAGGGACCTATAAACCAGGTTTTTTGAACAATACATGTAATTTTTTGTGTTTTATCCTACATGAGCTAAATCCATATCCATATCTCTAATTTACCTAAAAATAAAAGGCCTAGGTTATGTACCATGTAGGTTTAATGCAGGTGCATGCATAAGAGCTACAAACCAAGGCCAAAGAGCAGACCCAGCAGACACAATCTGGCCATCAAGTGAAGCTAAACTTTGATGCTGTGAAATAGGCAGAGGACTGATTTACAGTAGAAGTGACTTTCCTTTAGTAATCTTTGGATTATCAATATATAATAAATCAGAATGCATTTTCGTATGAAGAATATTAGGTGATAATATATAGAATTACTGGCTGCCAGCAAGGGGAACAATTCATCATTTTTATAGTGCATGGTTAGTTAATACATAACTGGCTATCTCAGTACCTTGAAAATCATAAATCTATGCAGAGTTTGTGTTTCTACTTAAAGCTTTCAGTTCTGAATGTGCATTTACCAGGCAAGATAATTGCAAGTTTTTGATTAAAAACAAAATCTGGGTCTTACATGACTCCTGGAAATTTCCATTAAATAAATTGGCTTACTGTCTGGTTTAAGTTGCTTAATATTCTCTGCACAAATTAATCTTCTAGTTAGTAAGAATATATACTTTATTATATCCAGATAAAAAAGAATACAAATCAGTTATATATGTGGATTTTTACATTAGGAATATTTGAAATTCAAACAAAACCAAAAAAAAAAAGATAGCCCAGCATCAAATTCTCTGCATTTGCCTCTTCATGATAATGATCTAAAAACTGAAAGTGACATTAATGATCTAAAAACCAAAAGTGACATTTTACTTGTACATTGTTCCTCCAAAGGCCAGAATTCACTTTAACAAAGGAAAACAAATGCCTGTGTCCCTCTTCAACAGTCGGCAAAATGACCGCAGGCTTTGAACCCTATGGAGCGCTTCTGCCTTATGACTTCGGGGCACATCCCTGCTTCCTGTCCATAGACACAGCTACAGGTTTAAACCTCTCAGTCATCATTTAATGACTCAGTTACTGCCACCTTTTGGCATCTGACCTTGATAGATTCAGACTGAAACTAAAGCCATTTTTTGTTGACTGTCACTTTGCCTGAATGGATCTCTGCATTCCTCTGCTTTCTCACAAATGTAAATTATTTGCTTCAATTTCAGTTTCTTCCTAACACAACACTACCATATCAAGCTCTTCTCATTTCCATCTCCAAACCAGTTTAAGGCACAAAACTTCCTCATCCTTAAAAACCCTCCAGAACAGATAGCTTACTAGCATTCATTTGTTTGGCAAAGCTTCTCATAAACTCTGAAGAACTTTTTCACAATTTCAAAGAAGTCTCATCTTAAGACTCTGTTATTCTTTTTCTAGGCATTGTGCAGGTCATAAGGCAGAGGTATCAAGGTACCAGCAGCCCTTCGAGCTGATCAGTACTGGAAGTGAAGATGGAAACAGACATATTCTCATTAGGCAAACTTCACAAAGCTGAAAAATTAGTCTTTCCTTATAAACGTAAGAAAATAATTTCAAAGGTACATACAAGCTAAAAAAAACTTTAAAAAAAAACCCTTAGCTCAATATTTGAGAGGAAAATGGAGCTGCTACTTAAAAGCAGAGAAGGGTGCTGAAGAGAAGCAATACAGCGATTCTCTCCGATAGGAAGAAGAAAAGTGAATAAATATGATATATGGAACAAGAGGGAATAGTTACTGGCATGGAATAAAAATATAACATCAAATTAATATAACTTCAGATACACATATAGCACATGACACCTATTTCAAAAAGTCATAATCAAGAGCTTTTCTGTAACTTATAAAAACTCTGTCCTTACAGGAGAAACAATCCAGCACAACTGGATCAATTTCAGGAAGATGCTATATAGACAGCTTCTTAAAAAGAAGCTATATGAGGAATCTAAGAGCTATATATTTGCAGGCAGGCCTAGAGATGGGCTACTTAAAGACACCACTTTATAGGCACAGAAAAAGTACATCATCAATCAAAAATACTATCCGTGTGGATTTCAAAAACGTACTCAACACAGTGACTCACCATAGGCTCTCAAGAATAATAAGCAGCCTGGAAACAAAAAGGAATTTTCAGATTAAGTATATGAAAGACAGGGTAGAAGAAAAGGGTTCATACAGTAGAGAGAGGTCACCAGGGGATTTTTGGCAGTAGGTGAGGTGGGGTGGTGAGCTGGTAATTCAAATTCAGTCTGGTAAGGACAAGGGCTGCCTCTGAAAAAGCGCACAAAGAAGTTACACAAGTAAGTGGCGATGCATTAAAATGGCAGATAAATTTCAATAGACAAAGTAGCACTGTGAAATAACATACCTGAGAAAAATTATCCTGTTTTTGCAAATACAGTGGTAGGTGCTGATGTGTTCATTATGAGTCAGGAATGAGATCTTGTGGACTTCATAAATAATTCAATGCAAACCTGAGCTCAGTGTTACAGAAATAAACAAGCAAACAAAAACATAAAACAAACATAAAAACACCCACCAAACCAAATTAAATCTTTACTGATTTCTGAGAGACTAGCACAAGCAAGTGCTCACCCTACTCCAATAAGGGTATTGAAGCCAAAGTCAATGTCTCCCCTACTGGAAGGGAGCCCAGAGCCCATCTGTCCCTCCTCCTTGGCATGGAAATTCTGGTCACTTTTCTCCTTTGCTCCACAAGCGGGAAGAACACATGTGATTCATAATTTCCTCCTTCAAGTCTGATCTTTGCTGAAGGTTCTACTTGAAAGTGCTCAAATACTCTACCAACCTCCCTGTTTTACCTGCTGAGGGAAGAGCTTTGTTGGCAGTGCACTGAAGATTCTTTGCTGGCTCCCAGCAAATGACTGTCATGTTCTTCAGTAAAATTAAACACTGAATGTGTTTTATAATGTCTGTTCAGAAACTCTCCCTATTAGAGAGGTTATTTAAAAATATTTGTCAATCATATTAGTGCAATTGGGAATAAAAGAATAGTTTGTTTAAATGTCTGTCACCTACCGACTGGTGCATACTAATTGCCTACTGGTATTATTAAAATTGCAAGAATGTTTGACTTCTCAGATATTTGGTGACTTTTCTCAGAAGTCTGCATTTTACAAGGTGCTCTTTCAAATCTCTAATCAAATCAGTAGCAGAACACAGAACCACCACCATGCTTGCCTCTTCAACTCCTGTAACTTTTCTATCCTGAAGATGTATACAGACGTAAAGAAGATGGCAAAGGGAGCAAAGATTATGTGTTTTCCTACCTGAAGGCAGTTATTTGTTTGGTGCACTAAGATTTAAATATCCTCAGTAATATTGCCAAGAGCTAACTTCAGCATCCATAAAGCAGCATAATTTAATGAACAATCCTCAAATAAGCCAGAGTTTCCCATAAAACTTGGTTGCTCTGGAACAGAGAGAGAGGGTTATATACTTATTGTAAAGTGCATGAGAGAAAAAGTATTGTAAAATGGAAAGAGAAATCCATAGATGCCATATCCTAGGGCAATTTATGACAATACTAAGCTTTCAACCTTTCAAAAATTTATTTTCCAGATTTATTTTTGTAAGATATAAAAATAACTGAACATTATCTACAGGGCATTTCAGAAACGTTGAAAAGAAGAGAGAGTTATTCCAGGAATCCTCCTGTAAATGTTATGCCAGAATTTTGAACGAGATATCCCAGAAGAAGCTTTGCATGCACCGCTGATGTTATTTCTTGGCTAATTAAGGATATATGCTCTCTCCCAATGGGATGAGTGACATGGTATGCTTAACCAGGTCTTGCCAGGAAGATGAAAATACATGCCCATTTCAATACATCATCATCTCTTCCTGGAAATATGCTTAGTCACCTTCCAAATTTGCACAAAAGCAACAGATAAGCACAGGAGCATGAACACTTTGAATCTGTAGAACATTCTGGTATAGTGTGGGTTTCCACTCCATCTATCTTTTCCATAGCTACTCATCTCTGAAAGTAGCAACACTAATGACCTTCTGGTTTTTTACACTCCTTTGTATTCTTTTATAAAGAGATGAAAATGTAAATAAAAAAAATTTTTTAAAAATCCATAAAAGCAGGTGTGCTTGAGTAATCTTGCTGTAAGGCAAGAACAGACACGCATATTACTCCTGCAGAAGACACAAGTCGACTGTGAAAGATGAGAACTGAATTCTTCCTTTATGCTGGGTCATATCCCTCCAAGATTTTTCAGCTTATGGCTGCAGAGGATGGATCAATCATAAAAATGATAGTTGGCAAGAACTTCAAGAGGTGTTTGGTCCAACTCATGGCTTGAATAATGTTGGGCTGTTGCCAGCACCAGATCAGGTCAGCCACAGCTTTGCCTGCCAAGTCCTGAAACCATCCAAGGATGGAGCTGCCCCAGTCCCTGCGTAACCTGCTCCAGCACTACTCCACCCTCCTAGTGAAGAAGCTGGTTTGTTTGGGGTTTGTTTTGTCTAGGGAGTGGAAAGTACAGAAATGACAGGACACCATAAAAAAAGCCCCACACTATATATGCTGCATATCTTGATGGTAGTGTCATAGTCTGTCTCTGACTTGATGTGGATGAGGAAACAGCAGGGGTAACTTACAACAGCAAAGAGCATATGAAGTACTAGTGTCCCAATGGAACAATGAGAAGCAGCATGATAGCTAACAGTGGGAGGAAGGAGTGGAACTTCCCTTCTGCCCTTCTCGCAAAGCTGCCCCTGTGAAAACAAAAGAGAACCTTCCCCTTTGTTACACAGTTACACACCTCCCCCACCCATTATTCGTGGAAGCAGTCTGCTTCAGCGAGATAGGGTTAAAACAGCAGATGACAGAAAGCATCCCAGTTCTGGACCCTCTGAGCTGCAATGGGTCATGCAGGGTTTTAACTAAAATGCTTCAAGAAACTGAACTCAGATTTAGGCTGCAGTGGTTTAGCAGCAGAGGTCTAGGGTGAAATTAAAAGTTACCCTGGGCTGAGGACCAGAAGGAGGTAGGGTTTAACAGCATAAATCTTTGGCAGTATTCAAATGCAATGGGGAAACGTATATATCTAAATTCACTATTGTTTCCAATACTTGTTCACTGCTCTTTTGTTTTCTTTTCTAGATTTGAAACCAGTCTGACAATCAAGTCTCCCTAGACACTGCTCCCTGAGCCTTGGACACGGAAGTGTCAGCCTGATTGGTGCTGCCTCCAGCCCTCGGAGCGTTTCCCGGTTCAGAGAGACCAAGCAGCCACGTTCTGGCAGTTTCAATGGGAGGTGTCAGCCTGTTTCCAGTGCTTTCAAAAGACATTCTATCATTTCATGAATCATATCATTGTGTGCAACCTCTGAGATAATAAGACCGTGAACATCATCTCACAACGCCATTTGGCTCAAAGACAGGGAAGCATATGTGCATTCTCTCCTACACAGATTTTGCAGGGGAAGTAGGGAAAATCCTGCTGGCTGTAAGACTTTTATTAGCTTCATTTGCAAAAGGCTGGATACTACTAGCAGGGGACAAGATGGAACTGGTCAGCCACAGATTGCATATCTCAACACAGCTTAACTCTGCTTTAAGCTGCTGCACAGAAGAGTGAACGAGAGTCACCACGGGATGTGAAACCTGCTAAAGCTTACTAAGGGCATTGAAATAGGGCTTACTAAGGATTGAAATAGTTGCAATAAATCCATTTCAGTTCAATTGAAATTTTTTCCTCTGGTTGAATTTTTTTTCATTTTTTCCTCTCATTACCAAATTGAATGACTCTGTGGGACCGCCCGAGTGTCGATTTTAGCCTACACAGATAGGATGACTCATCTGCAGCTTGCCATGATGCAACGAACACCACAGTCATTGAGATGAAATTGAACTGCAACAAAAAACTAAAGTTGTCAAGCCCTACACTGCGGGTTGACTTGACTATTTAGAATCCTAAATGGCACTGAAATTTCTTTATACTTGAGCTTTTATTTTGGAAAAGAAGTTAAAACCTAGCCCAGGTCCTGCCAAAATTGTGACCCATAGTTTCAACTACCACTTTATCTGACTCTTCAGAATAGAGTTTCTGAGTTGTACTATGAAATAGCTTTTATATATGTAAGTATATGTAATATAGACATATAGATACATATATATATACTGTATGTGTATATATATGTCTCAGAAGGTTTTATTCAGTAGCTACTACTTCATTTAATTCAGTCACTGCCCTCCAGGCTCAATCACACTCTCGTATTTGACGTCTTCACATAAACAATAAACCCCAAACCTGCAGTATGTTCTCTCAAGGAAGAATGTCTTGCCCTCTGAAAATAAAAAAGAAAAGAGTGAAGGTAATTGAAGAGCAAAAACATTTTTCTACCTTGCCTAGATTGTTCTACATAGGGTGTATATTAAAATTCTCAGAGTTTACAGATCATTCATATGGGAGCAATAAATTACTTTAGTTGGCTCAAGTGTGAATTTCAAATGAATGGAATTCTATATTTGTAGGTGTTTATATGTAACATAGAATTTATTTTTCACATTAGAAGGCCATGTGTTCTAATGAATTCTTTAAATTAAAAGATAGTAATGTAAAAACATTTTAGCAGGAGGAGTAAACAGAGAAAATAATTAATAACTCACCTTTTGTGAATTTGCTAAGTATTTTTTAAGTATTAGGCTGAGCTCTGCACAGTACTGAATTAAGACCCAGCTTTGTTGATTCAGAAGATGCCTAGAACACATTTTCTTCAGGGATAACCGGTATTTATTTACACAGACAAAACAAAATTTCTCTTCTGGTAGCACAGGCACCGAGGAAGAGGTTGCTACCTCTGTCGGGGCAGTTTCCTTCTCTGTAAAATTATCTTTACTTGAGGCACCTGGGCAGCGACTGCACAGAATTTTGACTATAGATTCAAGGAGTAAAGAACAGGTTATTTTTTCTTTCTTAAGCACAGATAACTATCTCAATATCACTGTCTACACAGAACTAACCTGAGTCTCAGCATTTGTATTTATACCTCAAAGGAAGAAATATTTCAGAGCTGATAAAAGTTGCTACAGGCCAGACAGCCATAACATAAAGCCAGTCCCTCTGGGGAAGTGGTAATTCCCTTCTCCTCCAGTTTTTATGTCTGCTTCCCTCATACAGCCCCCTCCAAATCTCTTTGCAATCAAATTTGCCAGGGCTCAGCTAACATAGAAAGAGCATCCAGGAACTTACCTCGGAACTGATCCTCCACAGCACAATGGAATAGGTATGATTAATTAACAGTCACAGCACTTAAGGCCATTTCAGGTTGTGATACTCATTCTCAGCAGAAAGAAAACTCTAGATGATTTCTGCTGACTCAGGGCCAAGATTGCCAGGACTACACTGAAATATTTAACACAGCAACTTACAACACAACAAATCTGCCTCCTCTCTTCTATAAAAAGCAGAATGAGGGGACACACAGAGATCTCACTCCTACCTATATTGTGCTTTTCTGTGCTGTACTGCTCTGGCCTACATTGAGTCAAAAATACAGTAAGATACAGCTTGGTAACCAACTTTATTTCTATTCTCTGATATGCCTGTGTTCACAACCCGTATTTAAACACCATGATAAAATTCAAGAGAAAGCTAGGGACTGTGTTCTTTGCTACATCTGGCAGTGAAAAGTAAGAAGAAAGCCAGATGAACTGAAAGAAGAACTGCCAAACTGAAAATGTGTTCTCCAAAAGCATTCCACAAAATGTTGGTCACTTGCTACAGATCCTGGAGGAAAGTACAGTAGATTTCTGCCATCCAGAGCAAGGACGAGTCAGGGCATTGGCACGGTGGAACCAGGAAAGACATCTTTATAGGGACTGGAATCATACAGCGATTCAAAACCAAGATATAGATATTTCTACCACCACCATCTTTGTTTTATCATTTGTTCTTACCGGGGAAAAGAAAAATAAATAAATAAACTAATGCATGAGCTCTTTCTCTGCAGAGCTGTAAAAGCAAAGAAAGGCAAACCAGCAAAATATAAATTTCTATTGTCCTCTATGAAAAATGCAATGTTGTTGTTAAAAAATATAATTAAATAATAATAAAAATAGAAATAATATTAATAAAAATAGAAATAACAATAAAATAATTTAGAAACTGTAATAATTTATAATCTAGATATGTAAAGATATAAATTCTGTTAAATTGGTAAGTTTTTTTGTTTTAATCCATAGAAGTATTCATATGGAAGACTATGAATGTTTACAGAATATGATTGGAAGAAATCTGAGTTTATTTGGGAGTTTTGATGCACTGTCTTCATGATCTTGGGAGGCTTCAGAGGCATATGTATTCTTCTGCAGATGGTGAATCTCAGTCATGCCAATAGCCCCTTGTTTTCACAGAAGTTAAAGTATTCACAAACATTATCTCTGCAGCACCAGTCATCCATTCCATATGATGCAGAACACTAAGAAATTATCTAATGGCACTTTTCTCTTTATGTCAAATGCCAGGAATCTTTAAAGAAGATTTTACCTCGTGGTTCATTGAAGATCTGTAATGTGCAGAGCTGCGACATCCTGAACTTTCTACATACAGTATATAGCACCGATGTTTTCCATATATGCAATAGAGGGTTAAATATAGTTACTTAACAAATTCTGACATGCCGGGGTGAAACAAATCATGCTTCCAGCTAAGATTCATCTTCTAATAACTTGGCTACCCTTGGCAAAAAGTTCCACATCTGGCAACAGCCGAATTTCAGTGTCTACATACAGGCTGGATGCTGGGGGCTCAGCCAGGAATTAGAAAATGGAAATTATTAACATCTAGTGGTCACTAACACTCACCATAGCCACTGAACAGAGACTGGTGCATCTCTTAGGCTAATAGGCCCCCCTGTGACTGAATTAAGGAATAGTCATGGTAACCCTTGTAAAATAAGCTATGAAGTTGCAGGTCCTATCAACCTATATTGCTCGAAAATGGGTGAGCTGGGGAGGCCAGAAGGACTGGTGTTATGAAGGGATGGGTAGGAAACACAGAAAACTAAGCACAAAAAACATGTGGCGATAGTTTGGTATTGTTGCAAGCGGTCCAGGTTTTAACAATTTGGGGTGGTCTAATTTTTAATGAATTTAAAACACTTTTGGAGAGAGCAATGATTTCTGTTCTGCTACAGTAGTTCCTAGCGCCACTTATGAAAAATATGGATTTTAATATTCATGTCTTCTTTTCCATTTCGTCTCAACAGTTNCTACCACCACCATCTTTGTTTTATCATTTGTTCTTACCGGGGAAAAGAAAAATAAATAAATAAACTAATGCATGAGCTCTTTCTCTGCAGAGCTGTAAAAGCAAAGAAAGGCAAACCAGCAAAATATAAATTTCTATTGTCCTCTATGAAAAATGCAATGTTGTTGTTAAAAAATATAATTAAATAATAATAAAAATAGAAATAATATTAATAAAAATAGAAATAACAATAAAATAATTTAGAAACTGTAATAATTTATAATCTAGATATGTAAAGATATAAATGCTGTTAAATTGGTAAGTTTTTTTGTTTTAATCCATAGAAGTATTCATATGGAAGACTATGAATGTTTACAGAATATGATTGGAAGAAATCTGAGTTTATTTGGGAGTTTTGATGCACTGTCTTCATGATCTTGGGAGGCTTCAGAGGCATATGTATTCTTCTGCAGATGGTGAATCTCAGTCATGCCAATAGCCCCTTGTTTTCACAGAAGTTAAAGTATTCACAAACATTATCTCTGCAGCACCAGTCATCCATTCCATATGATGCAGAACACTAAGAAATTATCTAATGGCACTTTTCTCTTTATGTCAAATGCCAGGAATCTTTAAAGAAGATTTTACCTCGTGGTTCATTGAAGATCTGTAATGTGCAGAGCTGCGACATCCTGAACTTTCTACATACAGTATATAGCACCGATGTTTTCCATATATGCAATAGAGGGTTAAATATAGTTACTTAACAAATTCTGACATGCCGGGGTGAAACAAATCATGCTTCCAGCTAAGATTCATCTTCTAATAACTTGGCTACCCTTGGCAAAAAGTTCCACATCTGGCAACAGCCTAATTTCAGTGTCTACATACAGGCCGGATGCTGGGGGCTCAGCCAGGAATTAGAAAACGGAAATTATTAACATCTAGTGGTCACTAACACTCACCATAGCCACTGAACAGAGACTGGTGCATCTCTTAGGCTAATTACATGTGCTGTGACTGAATTAAGGAATAGTCATGGTAACCCTTGTAAAATAAGCTATGAAGTTGCAGGTCCTATCAACCTATATTGCTCGAAAATGGGTGAGCTGGGGAGGCCAGAAGGACTGGTGTTATGAAGGGATGGGTAGGAAACACAGAAAACTAAGCACAAAAAACATGTGGCGATAGTTTGGTATTGTTGCAAGCGGTCCAGGTTTTAACAATTTGGGGTGGTCTAATTTTTAATGAATTTAAAACACTTTTGGAGAGAGCAATGATTTCTGTTCTGCTACAGTAGTTCCTAGAGCCACTTATGAAAAATATGGATTTTAATATTCATGTCTTCTTTTCCATTTCGTCTCAACAGTTTAGTGATTCTTCCCCACAAGGTGGCAGAAAGACCACACAGTTGACCAATAATGGTTAAAACCAACCTCTGCCTTGTCACAGAATTACCACCTTAAAAGTCCTACCACCCGAGCAAAATAAATCCTCAAAGAATTAATTCTATGTTAATTGGAACAGTGCAACATATCCATCTGATATAACAAAGGTTTAAGGAAGCAGATCACAAACAGGAGAGATTAAACTGCTTAGTCATCATGACCTACTCAAACTCATGCAAATGGAGGTTTTGCACAAATGCCGACTAGTGACACCTTGGCCATCTGAATGGAAATGGATATGAAAGCAATTTGGATAAGAAAGAAGATCATATTTTAACACAAATGAATTCACCCTGAAGGGCAATAACCTCCTGTTGGATGAGCTTTCAAATAATAAAGATTTATTAAAAGAAACTCAAGATCGGGCTTTTAAAACATAACTTTCAAGATGGTTAATGAGGGCACATGCCATGTGGATAATGCCCCAGCCTCAGATCACACAGGGCTGTGCATCTGGCCGTGGAATGGGGCAGCGATTGGCTCTGGAGCGCGGGGCTCTCCTGAGCAGGGTGGCCGGGAGAGGTGGGAGGCAGGCAGGCCAAAGGTTGCCTGGACAGCTGGTCGGGAGAGCCTTCTAGCAGGACTCGAGAGCCAGGATCCGGGGCAGGGGTAGGAGGGACCAGGACCCCAGCATGAAGCAGGCTCGGGATCATGGTAACAGGCTCTGCAGCCCGGAGCAGCTCATGAGCTGTGCTCCACGCCTGCCAGGCTGGGGTGCCCTCCTGTGCCACAGCGGGGATGGACGAGCCTGGGGCTCAGCCTGAAGCCCTGCTGCCTGGCCAGGGCTCTGCCGAGTGCAGGCCCCCTCCTTACAAAAAAAAAAAGGTATAAGGGACTTCTCTAAACTACTGATTACATCTGTGTTCCTCTCCTGGATCCGCCTAAGCTGGCTGATCACAGGGATGCACAGAGGATGCCACTCTTGCCCAACATTGTATTTTTCAACCTCTCCCCTTACAATATCTCTCTTAGTGTCCACCTGACGCTGTTTCTTTTTTTTTACAGCAGACAAAAAGACATGCTGTACGTACGTTAGAATCCCTCTCTACCTCTGTAACAGATCCTCCAGTTTGTTTTACACCTCCAATCAATAAATTGCAATTTCCCCCTTGAGGATCAGCATTAGGAATAATCCTCACAAGCTCTGGAAAGGGCGCCAGCCCTGGCATACCATACAAGTAACTGGCCTTTTAAGAGGCTTAAAAACCAACAATTTAGGAAATATCTTTCAGTAGAACTGACTGCTGTAGTTATTTCAGAATAAAATAAGAAGCAAAAGATAACCTGAAGTCAGGGCAAAAGCCAGTTAAAGTGAACAGAAGCATTAAAGCCAAGTATGTAGCAGCAATAGCAGAAACAGTCATGTGCCAAAAAGGCTGGATATGACCTTGTCTCAATAACAAACATCCTCTTTAACTTGTGAAAATGCCCATGTTTTTGTAGAAAAAATATTCCTAAGTCTGTTCAAGCCAGAAAATCAAATTAAGAAAGCATTTAAAAATCAGCTTAAAGTGATTAGAATTTTTGTGAAGTGTAGAAAAAGGGATTTTTAAATCACTTTTGCTTGTCAGGAAGAAAGTGCATCATTTGACGGAGAATGTTGCCCACACACAAACAGAACAGCTACAGGAAGCCAGGCTGTGCTATGCGACAGCTTCGATGTCCACCATAGTGCCACAGTGACTGCAGCCTCGGCAGTGTCACCCCTCCCTCCTGCTCCGGGCCTAGGGGTCAGGAAAATAGGTTTGTAAGAATTTAGTTGGCCATTTTTGTGCCTTTCCCTCTCTTCTACAATGAGGTGAGCCAGACACAAGTTAGAAAAATTAATTCACTGAAATGCATTAACGTGTTTGGGGTGCCACAAGCAAATATTGTTGTAGCTTTCACTGGATTTTGGATTTTCAGTTTAAAGCAGCCAGAGTCTCCAAGGTAATTTAGTGGAGTTTAAGAATAGCTTCTGTTTATACCAATGGGACTGTGCATCCACAGAGACATTGCCCTAAATCTAAGAGAAGCCAGGGCATGTAACAAGATTCTCCTCACAGAGAAAAAAAACACATTTCAAGTGTTTCTATTTCATGTATGAAAAAGATTAAAACGATGACAATCTTATTCATGACTGAAGCTGGAAAAAAAGATTATCTTCCAGCTGAAATTCAGGAGACAGGGATTTGTCACCACGATGGTTCACAGACCTCCACATAGCCTCAGGTGAGCTTCATCCCTACTCTCACCTGAGAAGTGATGGAGGCAGTGTGTCAGATTTTCTTCATCTGGGCCTTTCTGATCTACTTAAATTGTCTTACTTTTACGACAGGAACAGATGCTGAGGGTTCACTTTTACTTTATAAAAGAAGACTGATAAGGTAAACATCAATAAAATGCCCTGCACTAAATTAAAATTCTTGCATTAAACTACTTATGGCACCACTGAGGGGAAAGGAAATAAAAGAATGGCACGCCCTGCACTGGCTGTTGAGTGAGGGGGCTTGTTCTCTTGCCTTGATCTCTGGGAAGATTTGTATCTGAGCCAAGAAGGAAGTGCATCAGAGTAGGCCAAATATACATTTTCATGAAGATGCCATCTCCAGGGTATGCTGGATCCGTATTTTCAGGTCGAGCCAAGCAGGGTCGGTTCTGATCTCCCTAGACCATACTGCAAATTCTCCCCTTGATAAGCATCCCCATGCTCTACCAGGTGCATGCTTATTCTGCCTGGCAGCCTTCAGGCTTTCCCACTGTCAGAACGTGGGACATGCAGAAATGAAGGAAATGAAGCAGCACACTGGCTTTTCTGTCCTTTTGCTGAGATCCTGCAGTCTTCCTAAGCTGCCTGGTTTCAGTGCTAAGTACTTGAGTTACTCTTCAAGAACAGTCTGCTCCTCCCCCAGAAGAATGAGCCAGAGGAAACCCTGCAAAAGGTTGCCACTTTTCACCAAGGGTGGGGTTCTCTATATAAGGAATAATCTACTTTGCAAAGGTATTTGTTGTAGTTAATGGATATCAGGGTATGACCAAATGGGCTTAGGTAAAATTAAGATAAGTTACTGGAGCGCTACATACAAGGAAGGCACTTTGTTGCCGAGTTAAAACACCACTGGTCTCATACAGCCATTACTGATCATGTTCACATAGCTATAACTGCTTTGCCCACTCTATGCAAAACTGAGAACAGTTTCATGCACTTTGTATCTCTAACCCAGCAGCAATGATTTAGTATCACACCTAGATAAATAATATGACATCCTAAAAACAATGCAGTCATGAACTTCTCTTGCAGCTGTTTGTTTTCATGGCATGTTCACAGATTATTTATCCCAGATTAACCTGTTTAATTAACTAAATGTGGCATAAACAGCACAGCTATATCTTTCTTATTCCAAGAAACCTTATCTGAAGTGCAATCAAGTTTGTAATTCTTTAAAAGAAAGTCAGAACCCTATCATAAAATGTAACAAATTTGATCAATCGTCAAAAAATATGAAAGCATTTATAACTGTGCATATTCATTTGCTGGGAATATTAAATGAAAAAGGAAGAATTTAACACAACCAAGAATTTAGCAGATTCTATAAAAATCACACAAGAAAATTTGCTCAATGTCAAATCCTTAGTCAGTTGAGCTCTAATTGCACTGTAGTTTAAGATGGAAATGACTTACAGAGCTCATCAAATTTATGTGACTGCAGAGGCTGTCAGAGAAGATGTATCAGATAGTAAGCTGAGGATATATTTGTTCTTAGTAAAAAGGCCAAGCAAAAAATCTATCTTCTTCCTACATCCATCAGCTGAGGCGAGAACACATAACTGGTTTAGAAGATAAGCCAATAACTAATTCAGTCATGTGGAAAGAGCTGCCATGAAATCCCTCCCACCACCCACAACATTTTTCCACCCACATTGTTTGTGCTGCTGCACAATCCCCACCTAAACTTTTTGAAACTGAAATTCATCTCCTGGCAGTCCTAATGCTTTGTTATTTCAACCCACGATTCTTTGCTTCGTTGGCGGTATAATATGTTAATGACAATGAAATCTCTACAAGCCTAACTCAAGACCTTCGGATGTCCACAGAAGCAGTCACTTGAAAGGGAATCTATCCTTATTAGAGGAGAGAGGATTTTCAATCAATAACTGTCAGCTGTACATTTCCTTAAACATGCTGTCAATGGGATTTCTCTCCTTCCTTGTATCAGCCAAATGCTTTTCATACTAACAAATATGAGAGCCATTTAGTCATTCCATGCATCTGTTTGGATTTTAGTTTCCTCAGTGAGAATGCCAACAAGGAAGCCAAGGTTGACTGTGATTTCTGTGTTATCTGTATACACATCTAGCAGCAACTGTATTGAGACCATAAACTCATTTCACATTCTGTAGGTCACTGAACAGCTGCTGGTAATGATTTTGCTCACTAATGACCTAGGTTATATTTGAATCAGTGCCCTAGAGGTGAAAAACCCTGTATTCCATTACTGATCCCCTGAGTCATAAAACCCCTTGATAATTTTTTCCTAGCTGGCTTCTGCAGTATTGTTATTTATTATCTTATAAAAATTCCATGTTCATCAAGAATCAGGAAAACGCATAAGAAAAAGATGTACGTATAAGAGATGAAAGTATTTGCATTAAATGACCCTCAAAATGGGGCAATACAATGGAATCAACACCATATAACAGTCAAATGGGACGGATGTAAGAGGCTTGTGACCCACTGAAAGGAAATACTCTGTCAGGAGAATAGAATTGTATAACCAAATATATGAGTAATACGTTATTTCTGGCATTGTCAAAAAAAGCTATAGTTAATGAATTATAACCTTGGCTTTTAACCCCATCCTTAGGTAATACTCCAACATATATCACTTGCATATTTAAGTTAACATGGCCACTTCCTTGTGAGTCCCTTCTAACTCAGCATATCCTGTGATTCTGTTGAGTATACTTCTTCTAGTAATGTATTACACATATCATTTGCCAAATTATGACCTCCCATGTGCTGCATACAGAATTCTCCTGATGCCAGTGTGGGATTAATGAAGAGAAACACCCAAGCTCTTTGGAGAAAAAAATTTACTGTGAATCTTAAAAAACACAGATTTGTGTAGGAAATGTAGCAAGACGTTAAAGAGACAGAGATAAGTGCTTCAGTGTCTCGGTGCACCAGTGCTGTTCAAATATTAGATTCTTCCTACCTGCTGTGCTTAGCTTCAAAATTCACTATTGCCACAGGAAAAAAAAAAAAGGTCTGTTTGCTTTTTCATCACTGCACCACATGGCTTTCACTTTCATCAAAACACAGCAAAAGTGTCACAGGGGAATCATTCCCTTGGCTGCCTTCGTGCTGCTGATCTTTGACCTCTGAGGGAAATGGATTCCAGGCACACTTCTGCCTGACAAGTGAACCATGTAAAATCTTGATGAGGTGTGTGTTTTGTTTTGTTTTGTTTGATTAACAAGCCCTAAAAATCGAGGGAAAGCTTAGTCTAACAAAAAAAAGCCCACTTTCTTTATCCATGCTTTCCCTTTGTAAATTTACTGACCTAGAACAGTAAACACTGCCGTCTACATAGGTAAAAAGCACATTAGTACATCAGAGTGGCATTTTAGAAACACACAAAGGGCAACAGCTACGCGTGCAGACCTTGTGGCAGAAGAGGGAAGCTTAGAGCCATGACGTCATAAATCTCAGCAACTCCTGCAATGCACTGAGCACGCACACGCAGCATAATGATTCTGCTCCCTGGAGGAAAAAGCTTAGGAGCAGGAGGAAAGAAAAGATTATTTTTAGCTAAGGGAACCCTTTGTCTTACAGCATTAAAAATCCTTGTGTTGGCTTCTCACAATAGCAGCCTTGTGCTGTGTTCTAGTTTTAACTCATGGAGTGCTACAAAATGTCACAATTACAGAGTAATGTGCCACCTTCTAAACTTCTTGTTTGCTTTTACTTTATGTGCTTTTGTCTCTGATTAGAATTTTTCATATATAAAAGCTCAGATTTTAGCCGGGAAATTCAAAGCTCTTGTTCTTTACCAAGTTACATGTTTTCATAAGTAAAACAGACCTAAGTAATAGGAGGAAAAAGCAACATTTATTAGACTGGCGAGTTTAAAGCGTAATACCTAAAATTAAGCTGAAGGTCCATTCCCATTTGAACATTTTATCTAGTAAGACACAGATCTCCCTTTTCCTCTAATGCCAAAGAAATTTGATTCTACATCCATTAATAATCCCAGATGTCAGCCACAGACAACGTTTTCATCAATCATTGCATTAAAGCATTGACCAAAAGATACACCTATAAAAGAAGAAAACACACTGTCCACTACCTTAATGTCTTTAATGTGTTTTCAAGATTTTAAGCCGTTTTGCTGAAGGCTACATTTAGTAACATGAAGAGACAACTGCATATACATCTCAGCTGCAAAAAATTTGATTTTGTCTAGCAAAGAAAAAGGAAATCTTATAACCTATTTTAGCTGCATCTTAGATACTCCCGAGTACCATACTACATCTTGTGGTATACCTGGCTGTTTGCTAGGGCTAATTTGGACCAGCTTTGACCTGGCCTCTAGTACATGTGGAAGAGCTGTGACTGCCTACTTTGCTCCATGGGGCAGGGGTGGCCTGGCATAGCTCTGTTAAATGGTATAACAGGGGTATGTCTACATCACACAAATCAAACCTGAGGTGAGCAACCCAAGCTGTCTCTGAAAACATTAATTCAAGTACCAGAAACAAGGCAGACAGCGCAGTATTAGTCTGACTAATAAGCAGAGATAATTAGTCTATATAGAAGATTGTACTAATGAATTTCAATGAAAATGGGCTAAATCTAATTACCTAACATTTTTTTCTGGTTAATAGCACATAGACAAAGTGTTACTATGAATTTCCTGGTCCACAGTAACTATCCACACATTTAGCCTTTCAGTGCAATTCATACCAGTTTCATCCCACAGCCATACCCCTAGAACAGGCCTCCTGACTGCTTGTTTGAAAAGTTGTGCTGAAGACAGAAGAAGGAAGATGTAAAACTACCACAGGTGATCCTTTCCATTAGAACACAGCTGGTGAACAGAAAAAAACCCACATACTACTACCATCACATCACAGCTGTTCTCCACTACAGACTTCTGCTTAGGGCAACCTTTTAAAAGTATTGGTATGGGGTAATGGAGGTGGCAGAGTAACTCTGGCAGGGAAAGAGAAGTATTACCCACCCTTCCTTTATCAAAAATCCTGCATTTTGCCATCCCACATCATTGGGCAACTCTTGGATATCACATGTCTTTAGTGAATTAGTGACACAGATCATGATAGATCCATCATGTACCTGCCACACAAAAATGACAGCACTGCAGGACTTGGCTCTTTGACAGCAGCAAGACTGCTCCATAAAATTCAGCCTCTGTCCCCTTTTCTGCGGGTATTTTTGTTCCAGAAAAACAAATTGAACTGTTCACAGCTGGTGATGGTTTTTTAAGACTATTAGAACTTGTCTCATTGCTTCAAAGGCAGAAGAAATTGAAATAGTGCATAACCATTCAAAGACTTGCCTTTCAGAAAATTCCTTCAGAAGGTACAAAGCTGCCATTTTTATAAGGAAATTTGTTCATGTCTATTTCAGGAAACAAGAAGATCCTTATACACAGTATGCCTATCCTCTCCACCTCTAAACAAGCTAATAAATAGTTGCCAAATGTGTCCTAATTTCCTAGCACGTACAGTAGATAAAGTATAGTGCTTTTTGATATCTGATGCCACAGATGTGCTAATTTACTGGCATCTACAGAAACCAGAAGTAAATAAATACATTACACAAAAAATGTACTAACTCTAATATTTCAGTCTCACCTTTCACAGGAAAAGCATCTGAAATCTGTTAATAACTTGAATTCTAGCTGTGTCTTAACAAGATACAGACTTGATTCTTTTAGTAAGCGAGGCAGCAAATTCAAACGTCTCTAAAAATAGATATTACAATCCATTGTGACCAAACAATTTCTTGGCATTCAGTTCAAAGAAACAGCACTAATGAAGCATGATAATCCTTGATGGTACAGGATGTTTAAGCATCTAATTAATATTAGCAGGCAAAGACTAATCAACGGTTATAAAGAAAGTCCTATAAGCTGGTCTAAGAATGACGAATCAAGCAACACTTGCTTGAAAACAAATCCTACCCTGATTGTCAATACTTGGCCATTAATAGGTATTAATAATACCAGTGCACGTAGACAGGTTGTAGACTGGAAGTAGTTACTGGGTGGGGAAGTACTATCAACCAACATTCTTCCAAAACAGAAAATTTCTTCACTGTTCAGTTATGTCAAAATTTTAGTTTCTGACAAGGAAGCTGCAATGACGAATAATATGGATTAATAGAAGGCTCAAGGATTACTGCATTTAGGACTTTTTAAAATATAAATATATATATAATTCCTAGGGGGAAATTTGCATTAAAACACTTATTCTGTAGAGTGGATGCTACAAGACGATCTGGAGAAACAGTCTTTGGCCCTGAGACTGGCACAGCTGATGGGAAGACCTAAAATCCTTGGGAAAGGATCTCTAATTTTGAAGAGTAATCTACTCAGATAGGTGGCAGGTTCAGTGAAAGGACTATGTTTAACTGGACTAAATAAACAAGTGTCAGTGTAAAACAAAGCATCCTTATATTAACAAAAAGATTCTGAGAAGTTGAAAGAAATGGACATATTATTGAGGATCACAAAATAGGTTACTTTCTGTAAAGCAGAAACACAGTGGTGAATGCAGCACAGCCATTTTAATGTTTTCCAGAAGAGTAGGAAAAGATAAAGGTGTTTGATAGCGTTCTTTATTAATGGCATGCTAAGGTAAGAAAGAGAAAGGAAAGAGAGACTGCAGTATGGGTCCAGAGGTGAATAGACAGCACTGAACTTCATTCGTAGAAATAATCACCAGCCACTGCCTCATAATTGATAAAATATTATTTAAAAACCCTGTGATAACACTACTAAAGACCAGTTTATTTCTGGGTGAGACAGTGTTTTTTATAGAGTTTCTAACCAAATAATCACTTTCTTTCAATAAGAGCAAAGACAAGACAAACTGATCTTGTACTGAACAAATTTCATTTTATTCAATACCCTGAGTATAAGTATAGAAATATATACTTATGTTTTTATATATAAGTATATAATTCAATAAATACTAATGTTTGAAATTTTCTGTTTCTGTAGGGCCCACATGGACATACTTAGCTAAACCTACTGGACAAGAACTTTTATAGACTTTAAAGTAAAGGTGACACTTGGAATTTCTTTACATCAGATGGGCATGTTTCCCATAAATTGTATATGAGTCAAGGAAAGAAAAATCTCTTATGGGATTAACATACCAGACCCAGCTACAAAAACAGCAACAATTGCTAGGCTGGAAAAGAAAGAGAGGCCTGGGAAAAATGAAAGCCAAGTTGTCAGTCTCCCATGTCTTGTCTGTATAGCTCAGAGAGCAAAATTGATGGGATCCTGGCCAGTATGTAATCTGAAGGCAAACATTCATTTGCAGGGAGCTTCAAATTTAGGTGTTTTTTCGGAAAGTGCATCCCAGCGAGATTTTGCCTCTGTGTCATGCTCTACTTCTGCTTTAGGTCCTGGACTCAGTTTGTTATTTAGCCACCCCACAACACTCTCCCTCTCTGTATATGCGTTTATAATAAGGCTTACACTTATATCATACAAGGGGGTTTTTGTGAACATCTGTCAGTTCATTAAACAGCATTTGTAATTCATTAAACATTATTACCCGCTACACTAGGTACCCTTTCCTTTGGCTGAGACAACTGTGTTTCTCTACAGCTTTTTCTCTTTAAAGAGAAAAAAGGAGACTTTTGCTCACCTTTTCCTGATTTTCTGTTTCAGACAGCTGAGGGCTGTCTAACGCACATGCGCTATGGACAGTCTGCTTTAAAGAACCTGGGAAGATGGAGTTCTGATCAAAGAGGACATCCTTTCATTGTCTGAAGTGAATGATCCTACGTTTGAATTTTGGAGAACTCTGGTATGAACATCCCATTCAGCACTGGGTCTAGAAAAGCAGACAAATAAACAAGGACTAGTTAAATCCTGTTTACTGAGATGATCTCTCTCGGTATTTGGCAGTAAAAATGAAAGGTGTCCACCTGGCACCCAAAATGGATTTGCAATTATTGGAGTTGATTCTCAGACGATTTCCAGTGCATGACAAATGATGACTTCCCCAATCGCTATGGGGGAGAAGGACAATCTCTTCTGCTGCTAGTGAAATAGCATTTTTTATGGATTTCTGAGGATTTCACAAACATTCTCCAAGGCCACTGACAAACAGGTAAGGAGAGTAAATAACCTCTGTGATACCGGATGTTAAATGGCTTTCACCATAAAAAAACCCAGTTATCCTTTCCCTTATGACACACCATTTCCTCTCTGACTTTTCACTATCCTAACCACATAAATGTTGAAGTGACCAGCTGGAATTAATGAGCACTTTAATAGACCATGTAAAACTACTACAAGTTTTTAAATATAAGCTAATGTTGTATTCTGTATTGAAAAGATATTCAGCTATTGCATCTCCTTGAACAAATTTAATAGAGTAAAAAAAAAGACAAGAAAATAAAACCAGAAAAAATGGTGCCTTAATATGAAGAGAAATTTAGAGTAAGAATGCTGTACCTCTGAAAACCATGCAAAGGAGATAACGCAATCATACACATACAGAAAGGAAGAGAATACTCTTTTTTACTAGAGGTGAGTAGTAGCATTCCCTTAACTTCTGCTTTTTTCAGTTGTTAGTGCTCTGAAGTAATATTTGTACTCACAGCTGCTAGATAAGTAGCACTGATCTTTCAGATGTCTGCTGAGATCTTGTGATATAACAAGTTGTAAAACACACTATGGGAACACAGGAAATATTAATCCTCGTGTTTCAGGGTAATCACTTCCAGGGCTCAAGAAGGTCAAGATGACATTTCCTGCATAGCACATAATTGCTCCCCAATTAGTACAAAGATTTTCACCTAAAAAGCCCTTGTAAAGCCAGAATAGACAAAGCAGTGACAATATACTCTGTTGCAATAAAAAGATTTTAGTTTTTCCTTTTGAAAATTAGAACCATCAGAATTCTCAGAAATTTGGTTTTAGTTTTCTTTTTCAATTAAGTGAAAAGGAATTTTTAAAATTATTTTTACTATTACTGATTGATTTTGGTAAGAATCTGAAACAGCCTTTTCTGGAAAAGAAAAAATTAATCCAAAGATTTAAAATATTTTCAGAACAAAAAGATTAAGGAGGCAGGCAGATATTGTTGCTGACTCAGGATTAAGTTGACAAAAACGTCATCTGTGAAAAATATTTTTACTAGAAAAGAAAACTGGAACGAGAGTGTTGGAGATAGTTCTGAAAGAAGACAAATTTACAAAATGTTGCCAATTTTCAGCAAGGAAAAGATGATATTAAATTCTCACAGTTGACCAAAAAAAAAACCCAAGCAGTCAAAAAGATGAAAAAAAATGATGCAAAAAAGATGTAAAACTCATTATTATTATTATGAAGAAGAAGAAGAAGAGGAAGAGGAAGAGGAAGAGGAAGAGGAAGAGGAAGAGGAAAAAGAAGATAAAGAAGAAGATAAAGAAGATATAAATGAGCACCTGCATATTCAAGAGAGAAGAACAGGATATTTCAGTTCTTCTTCTATTTCATTGAAATATTAGGAGGTGTGTGTGTTTCATCTAAACACCATGGGCCTTTGTGGAACCTCCATGTAACAGTAACTGTCAGATAAGGTGAGGCTCAGAGGCTCCATCCATCAGCATTGCTGAACTGACTTGGGAAGCTCAGCTGCAACATCCTGTGCTGAAACGCAAAACTCTCATCTGCATTCTGATGTAATGAACAGACACGGTATGGAGGGTGTTTAGAATAAAAATTCAGAGGAGGGTGAGGCTGTCTTAAAGCTGTGCTTTCTGGAGAACTGGTTACAAAAGGCTGGCAAACCATGGAGGGTATGAGAGCTTTCAAGAAGAAAGGCTCTTTTATGGATTGATCACAGCAGTTTCTTCTGGCAAACATTAAGGCTCATTTGCTTTGTTCATGCATTTTTCAGTGTTAAACTTTTTCAGATATTTCAATAGCAACATCAGATGCAGTTGAATTCGATCACCACAAATCGGGTTTGTGATCAGGAAAGTCAGTCACCCATATCAGCTACTCATTCTGGCAGTACCATCTTTTTCAGTACCGCGGCAGCAGATGCTGTGAGCTACATTCTCCCAACATTATTCTCCCTGAGCAACTTTACTGCAAAAAGTCTTGTTGACTTCAATGCATAAGTGAATTTTATTCTCACTGGCAGAAGATCTAATTGCAATCTTTACCATAGGCTTTTCACTAGCTTCTATCTTCTATCATTACCCATCAATCGATGATCTTTTTCTGAGAGCGCTTTCTATTGTTGGAAATAGCAGTCAATACTTACATTAGGAAGAAGTGCTTAGGAGCACCTGTGCTGTACTGCAGAATAGATAACATCAGATAGGAAGGGAAAAAATGTGGTGAAAAATGAGCAGTTCCTCTAAGAGTTGTTTCCTTTTGGAAAAAAAACTCTTCACAGCCTTGTTCCAGATGTGCAACCAATCTTGCAAATAAAGCATCAATAGGATACGGGATTGATTGTTTTGAGATAATTAAATTTTTTCCAGGAAAGAGAGAAATGTCAGAACATTTAGCCTTCGGCATGTTTTTCTAAAATATGGTGCCAAGTTTCCTGAGTGCGTACATAATATATATATATGCATATGTAAAAAAAAAAAAAAGGAGGATTCACCATGTTCTTGTGTTCCTCTGAAACTCACTTAATTCATCTTCTGGTACTGAATATTTTTAATGTGAGATTTCAAGATTCATGACTTTGTATTTCAATTGTAAAAGGACGAAAAGATGTGCTAACAAAAAAACAGGAGTGTACCACCAGAATTTGTCAGAATGAAAGTTTCATAGCTGAAGAAAAGGGTAGGGAGAGAATGAGGTCAAGTTTCCTACTGAACTAAATGCTCCCACATCACCCCACACACTAGCAGTGAAGCAGATAACCTATCTGCAAAGCTACAGCTCAGTTACATTAAGGTTTCATTACCCTCTTTATATAAAAGGCAAATAGAAGAAAAATTATAGTTAGATGGCTAGTGAGTTGTGAAGGATAACATGAAAGTGAGGAAATAACTCACTAGCAAGACTCTTCTTTTTCTTTAAAACATTTCAGACATTAGAAACATAATGGTTTTTTTCCCCTAAATTTCTGTTGTCTGCTGAAGCATTCGCATACCGCAAATCAAAAAATAGCAGTAAGTAGACTCTGGCTCAAGATTCACCCTCTGACAAAGAAAATTGTAGGTAAAATGTACAGTCTGATTTAAACAACCCACTCAGGAACCTAAGCCTGACTGCAGGCCATAATTTTGCAAACAAAAATCTTTTTCATGGGCGGGGATTACTGTTCATAGAACAGATGGGATTAAAACTGTATCTTCCTTCTTGGTTTTTGAGCTCACCCCTGTTACCATCTATAGTCCAAAAAAATGGATCCATTGAGTGCCAAGGGCTTTACCCAGTTGGATGAGGAGAGTTCATGGGTGGCTAGTCTGCAGCAAAGGGGTTTGGCTGTGTAAGCCTTCCAAGACTCGAGTCTTTGTGAGCGGTTTGCTCTTCTGCACCCTCTCCAGCCACACAACTGAAGGGAAGGGCAGAGAGAAAAGCAAAACTCCAGGAAGGAGCCTGAGAGAAGCTGCAATTAAAATAGGCCTGGCCAAATGCCAGCCCTGAATGCCTCTAGATACAATGGGTCCTAAACCTAAATTAGGCCAACTGCCAGGCTCGGGGACGCATGCACAACCATAATCTCCCAAGAGCAGACAGACAGCAAAGTTCAATTAAGTGTTCTCAGTTCACCAGTCAGTCAGAGCAATCCTTAGGCATAGCAACTCTTGCCAAAAGTTTTTCATGTACAACACGAATAACAAAAAGAAATTTAAAAATTATTCAATTCCTATCACTTTGGAGAAAAAGAGAGAGAAAATTTGAGATCTGGAAAGAGAAATACTAAAATGCACATATGGGCAGAGCTAGGAAAGAAGGTTTTAAAGCTATTTTTTGACAAGGCCACATGCCTACACATGAATGACACTGATTTACCTTCCATTAACAAGCACAATTGCAAAAATGTTGGTGAAGAGGGAACAAATTAAATAAGAAAGCCACATGGCAATATAGTTTGGCGACAATTTATGTTTGTTGCATTCTCAGCTTGTACAAGACAGACTTCCAGTAATCCCCTCTTTGACACTAGCACTATGATCCAACTTACTCTCTTCATTAGGCTCAGTTACTGGCCATCTGTCTGTACAAAAAAAATAGTCTGAATATCATTTCTTCCTCATAATGTGGAAACAATAATGAAATACACTACAGGAAAAGCAAGCTGGAATTAGGATACCTCCCAGTTCAAACAAGAGAGAGCTGGAACCCATATTAAGGCTGCTGGACTCCAAGTCCTGCCACAGCCACGTACCAGGAGCCAACTGCAGGGACTGCCAGTGAGGAAAAAAGCATTAAATCACAGCCAGCACTACTTAGGGTCAGGAGTTCAATGAAAAGAGAGTTTTAGTTATTAATAATGCCACTGTAAGGAAAACAAACCCTGCAAACATGCACACATTCAAAGCCCAAAGCAGTCCAGGGGAAAGCGGCCCTGAGGGTGAGGTCAGTCCTCGCAGCCTCCTATGGCACTGGGCTCTGCTCTCCTTCACATTAAGCACAGCCAAGATGCTGTCTCGAGCTTTGAGCATCAGGACTTAGCATCTTCCACCCATCCTCTCCTCCTTTCCGCAGCAAGAAGGACGGCAGGGCTGGGTTGAGAGAGATGGTTATGGCTTACCTGCTGTCCTACTTGTGAGGTGGCTCTGCAGCCCAAGAAGGGGAAGGAAGCACAGCAGGTCAGCGAGGCAGCAACACCTTTGTTCTGGGCTAAAAGGACAAACCAAAGAGCTGAGGACAGACGCCCACCTGTGCCTGCTCACTGCTCAGCCACGGGCCGGCAGGGCTGGACAGGAGCAGGGGTACAGGTCAGAGTGTAAGCCCTGTCTCCAGGAGATACAGGATACTCTTTCTGTAGGTAAAAAGCTAGGGAACATTTTGGTAAACTTCATTCCCCTACAAATTCTGAGGACAGGGATATAATACTTGAAGAGGTCCACAACTCCCAGTAGTTAAACTGAAAAATCTGGCCTAACTAGCCAAGATTTGCAATGAAATTAGGTTTGCCCTAGTAGTTACTTACCTTTGTCAGTCTGAATCACTAATTGTCTTTTTGTCTTTCTTTTGTAACAGCGTTTATGCAGAGATCCTCATAAATAAACCTGGGGATATTGAAGCTCACCATCTAAGAGCTGAAAAATTAATTCTTATGCAATAGCTGAAAAATTAATTCTTATCTTACTGATCAACAACATTTCGAGGAAGTCAGAGATACCAAGAGAAAGAAAGAAATACGCAATGATTTCTGTGTACCTTTTGTCCAAAAGATATAACCACAAGGTATTCATTGTCTATTGGGGTTTTTTTCTTTTATGATTGACAGAAGTGAAGAAAGTCTCCCAAAGGAATATATAAATAATTTAAATAGCACACACAGTGGCTACCACTACCCAGCCAAATTCACTTTGGCTGTTATTCTGCTTGGCTCTCGCATTCCATCTCCAAAGCAGATAAACCAAATGTGTAACAGAGAATTAAGAAAGAATAAAAAATACCAGTAACCCTCTCTAGTAATAGTTATAATCTGTCTTGATATAGATTTAAAATATAAGATGCAATTTCAGAAAGGTTATAAGGAAATTATGTGTTGAACTGCTCTGGGATCTTGGGATGGAAAACACTACATTTATTCTAAATCTTTGTTAACTACCACGACTTTCATACCATTACTTTGAACACAGCCAATCCAAAGTTTGTGTAAAAGGTGCTGTAGGAGTATTTTAAATCAGGGCATCAAGCCAGAGAATATTAAAGTATATAACTGCCTTCCTGTCTCTAGAGGTTTTAACACAACGAAGGCTTGAACTCCTGTTAGCCTTGTTACATGAATTATGATGTACTAACTGTTCATCTGAGCACAACCAGCCCATTGTAAACCTAAGGATAATGGATACTACCTTCCAGTGAAAACTAAGCATTGTTTTCTCTTTTTTTTCCTGCAAAAAAAAATGAAGTTAAAATTTTCATTTCAACACTACAAAAATTTTTAAGATCCTGCTTTGTATGATGGTTTGCAAGACCACATGAAAATGGCTTCTTTCATTTGTTTTTTTATATCGTTAGGGAGTTAAGGTATTCTTTTTCTTGTAAATATTCTAGAGACTTAAATGTGTGCACAAATTAATTTGGAAGTTGAAATCAATTTCATTAAGGAAAACATGGTTTGCTACAGCAGCCCAAGGAAAACCTACGCTCTTTATTTTCGTCTTTGAACATCTTACCAGCTACAATTTGAAACAAACTCGTGCTGAGGGAGAGGAGAATATATACAGTTTTGCCTATCGAAGTTAAAGCACAAAGCACAAGCCTCATTAAACTTTTCAAAATCTTTTTCAGAGCTAAAAATGTTCTCTCTGAGAGGAAAACCAAAAGAGAAAATGAAAAATTACTCTTGTTAAATTCCTAACATGGGATTTTACCTTCTAAGTCTGTTAGAGCTCCTTCCTAATCCACAGCTATAGAGGCATTTGAAAGAGCAGCTCTTAAGAACTAAATGGTTTATGGCTTATTCTACATATGGAATCATTTACTTAACAACCAAACTGCTTGTGATATTAAGAAATAATTGTATGGTTTCTTAGCACTATCTTAGGTGTCAAGAAAACTTCTTTTCCCACAGAAAAATACTGCAACTCATAATATCCTGCACTGCTGTGTGTTTAGGAAGTCAGACAGATGTAAGTATCATTACTGAACCTGAATTAGCTGCACTATACCAATTAACGTGGCAGTCCACAGCTGTGTTATCTGTGGAAGGAGCTGCCTTTCAGAAAGTTCCAAAGGACACACCTGCCTTTGAACGAGCCACTGCTAATGGTGATGTTTCCCAAGGCTCTTTTGGGTCAGCAGTGTTCTTCCTACTCTGGTACATCCATGCCACTCTGTGAACTCCATTGAAATCATCTTGCTGATCCTGCAGCCCAGTGAGAACTTACCTAGGTCTCAATTGTTGTATTATTATTTGTGTCGTATGTACTGCCTCAGTAGGTGTTCTGTCTGCTCAAGCTCTTCGAGTTTGTTCCTGTGTGTTTGAAATTCAAAAAAGGATCACAAGTGACATTCACTTTCTGAAAGCGTGGGGACACTAAACATGGGCCTGATACATGCATATGGCAAAAGCTTATGTTTTTTAACATTAAAAAGTTATGTACAAAACACTACAAAAAGTTAAATCTAACATGGATAAAAATCACCAGGGATGTTAGTATAAATTTTAACCCAGCAAACTCCTCAGAATTTTTCTCCTTTTGAAAACCTTATAAAACAAATACTAGATGAAATAGAAATGATTTTACAGAATTCATAGAACCTGATTTACAAGTATAAAGAACATGTACTATTTATCTGCATGTGTAAGTAATTAAAATTCAAAGCATTAACATGAATAGTAAGAATAACAAGAACTTTAATGAGCCCCTGTGGAACATAGGCCAAGCTAGTTTGTTTGGCTAAAACCTTTCATAAATATAACTGCAGTAGAATTGTGCACACAAGAACAATAAAGCAGAGTAACTGCCTGAAAAAGAAAACCAAATAAAGGTGAACAAAGGAAAAAAGCATAGATAAATGTAACTCCAGTGTAGCAGATATAAATGAGAATTAGAGAACACCCTACCAGGATGTAGTGAGGAAGGCAGCTAAATAAGCATTGCTGTCTCTCAGCCACTGCCTTTATCGCCCATTTCATGCTTGTTTCATATCACAAAATCAAGACAAAAGCAATAAAAGTGACTTGTGAAAAAATAGCAGATGCATACCACAGCGTCATACTGAAACATACGCAAAGACAAACCACTTTCACCAGATGACAACTGAACAGTCAAAAGAAGTTTCTCTGAAGTCCACTTGTGATGCTGTAAATGGACCTGAGTTGGCCTGTTAGACAAGAGCTTGCATCAAAGCAAGCTGTCCTCCCTCACAGGAGCATCTTCTAACAACCTCATAAGTCTTTCGAGCACCAATTTTCCAAATATGCTCCAAGGACAAAAAAGAAGTGAGTCACTCCAATCCCTGCTTTAACTGAAGGATTTGATTAACCATCCAGAACAGATTACCTTGGGACACATGACAAGGTTACATCTCGCTAACTCCATTGCATGGATTTTCAAACTGTTTGTGAGACAGCTCCCAGAGGGCTGTATTACAGTACAGCTTTAAAGCACACGGAAATGAGAGATAGTTCTCTGTAAAGCATTACATTTTAATCTAAAACATAGCCCCTGAATCATAATCAACTTGGACATGGACAGTATAGGGCAGAAAACCTGGAGAAGTTAGAATGAAACTTGTCCCAGCATATGCCTTCCCTGCTTATTTTCAAAGGCCTGAGAATACCCTTAGCTAATGTGGCTGGATCCACAGGTGGCTTTCAGAGCACCTAGCTTTCAGCACTTCAGAGTCCAGTACAACACGTAGCTTTTACCTGGGACTTAGGCTGCTCTTATGATGTGAGGAAAAACATGGTAAGTAAAAAGTGGATGTACAAAAAAAACAGTCCTGGAAGCAAAAAAAATGGACCAAACTGAGGGGTTGTGTCTGCGTGGGAATCATGGTCTTGAGTTTGTTTCTGAAATTCAGTGTCTCCAACAGCCATCGCTCATAAAACAAAACCAGGAGACCAAGTGGTGGTTCTTTAGTTTCACTCTATCATTAAATGCCATTTGAGACACAGAAGAGTTGCATCCAGATCCATTCTCCACTCAAGACATTTTGAATTTTTTTCCTACGCAGGCTGCTTTAATTGCTTTTTTTAAAAACTGGGCTTTGAATCTTTGCTACAATTAACATTTATGTACATAACATTCAGTAAAGCATGAACAGAAAGGGAAAAAAGCAGTAAAAATGTTATTTTTACTTATTGCAAGTCAAGATATTAAAATCATTTCAACACGTAGTAAACGTATACGTGTAGACACAAAGCCACAGTAACAACGTCTGCACCAACAAAACAAAACCCAATAATATTAATTTCAGTTATCTGTAGTGAAATGCACTGATGCAACACTGGAAATCTTCTAAATGGAAATAATGTGCTCAGACACATCAGTTTATTATTCTCTCTATAAACAGGTTTTTTTTGCAATATTTACTTTTGTCAGCATCAGTTTGTCTACTGACACTTTTGCAGCAGGTTTCTGCAGTATAAGAGCATGAAGAATAATGAAACAAATGGCTTTCTGATTCAAGAGATTAGCCTCTAGCACATACAACCTTTATTCTGGCTATAATACAATTCACATCTGGCTAAAAGAGATGTAATGCATAGAGAGGGTCTGTCCGTCATGCAGGCCTGATGCATTAAGTCTTTATTTTTCCTGTTTGCTGAGCTCTAAGGTTCAGTAGTGAATATGAAAAGGTCTCCCAGACCTCTTATTTTTTTAGCTTAGAGGTCAAACCTACTGCATGAAATACAGAAAAAAAAAATTTTTTTTAAAACTAACCCACAGTAAGGATTATTATTCTTATGAATTCTGTAAGACAGGGATAGTTAGATTTACAGTAAGGTCATCACTTAACACAGAGAAATTTTAGTGATTTGCCTCAGTTGCATTCCTGACAAAATAAAGTAACAGTAGCAACAGCAAGTTGACATTTGTTTTCCCAAAGATAATTATTTAAAGTGGCAGAAGTGAGTATCTCACAGTGGTAGAGAAAGAGAAAACCTGCGTTCTTAAAAGTGCAGATTTGAAGAACTATAGGCACAATAAAGACATCTCAAAGTAATAGCCAACACAAAACTATGAAGAAATGCCACGAGTTCTGTTTTACATCCTAACCTCTACATATGCTTATTTTCTGACCATGAACAGGGTCAAACAAAAACTTTTTTTAAACGACAAGGAGGAGTAATTAATTTAGAAACATAAAAATACTTCTTTATCTGTGCACATTGGTCCAATTCTTAGTAACAGTAAAGTTCTCATGAACTGAGTGAAGAGATTAAGGAAGGTTTCGGTATTGGCAGAACAAAGATTTTTAGCCAGGAAAAACGCAAGCAAATCCATCTGTGAGAAAAGAAACTGAAACACAGTGATAAAATACGAGCAAACGTTCAGTGGAGGCATGTGAGCACAGGCAAAGTGGGACAAAGCGAAGAAAGGAGCAGAGGTGTTGGAACTCTGCAGGGGTCAGTGCTCCCGGGGCACACTCGGCCGCTCTGCTCACAGGGCTGGCAGCACGCCAGCTCCCAGATGTTAACCTGGAGATCTGAGCCGTGACAGAAAACCTCAGAGGGAAGGCATCCTGTCCTCCTTTCCACACAGCACAAGAACTCGGGGCTGTGTGCCTCCTGGCCTTTAGCTGTCTATAATGAACTTGTCTGCTGTCTTAATGCACAGCTCTCTGCTGGGCCACTGACTCAGGTGTGTCCTGTCCCCTGGCAAACATTTTGTGGCTGGAGGCCTGCAGCCAATACAAGCCACCATCTTAACAGAGTGACAGCCAAGCGGCAGAGAGAGAAGGAGTTTGTGTGATGTTGCTCAACAGCTTCTGTGTGCACAAGGTCTGCAGGAGTTCTGCTTGATTTGCTGTCCAAGTTGCTGATCAGCATTGCTGAGCAGAATCTCTCGGAAGGAGAGAAAGGAGGAAGCCATTCAGACTGAAAACATGAGCATCACTCCTACATTTAACTCAGCCTGAGAAGGCCTGAAACTGTCAGTGAATGCTTTCAATGAAAAACAACAAGTCGTGTAAATTGAGTTGTGTATGATAAAGAGAAGAAACCTGAAAACTGGCCACAGTATTTTAATCAAATAGGAATGTAAGTAAGTTTTTAGAATAGTTCGAGTAGGTTTGATTTTTTAAAGTGATAAGTTCATTTTAAAAGAGGCAATTTTCATAGATTCAACAATAAGGTATTCATTTTTAAATAAAGTAAAACTTAATACATTATTACTGAAAGCTTGTATAGTGAAATATTTCACAAATCCTATTGTGTTCCTGAAAGCATTACGGTATTTCAGGGAGAACAGAAACATTTTGGGGTTGGTTTTTTATCTGCCTAGTTCTATGCTTCTTTTGCCTGCTTCATTGTTAAAAGGAATTCATTCACTGAGCTCTGAAGCTCAGCTGAAGGCAGTTTATTTGTGGCCCATTCACAGCACCAGCTCCACGGCTGGAAACCCCAGGCCACATCACACCTTATCCTGCCTTCACGGGGAGCACACCAACATATGCCAACCATAAAATCTTGCTGCTCAGGCCTAAGCAGTGGGCTGCTGCTCAGAATAAAATAACCACTTGTGGACTAAATGAATAATACTAAACCTGGCTAGCAAGCTATGAGATCCCCCAGACCACTGAAATGATATGGGGAGCTTATCTAAACCACATTCAGAGCAAAGCCTTTGCTAGCCAGAAGAATTCACATGTCTCTGTTATAGATATGGTGGTTTTGTGCCTCTTCAAAGCAGCGCAATGAAAAGTACACTTGAGTTCATTGGGGATCTTCTCCTTCCATTCCAAACTCAAAGACACGTGATCTTCCATATCATGAGCAGTACCCAGTGAAGCCTCTCAGTTCCCAGACACAAGCTAAAAAAGTTCCAGCTGTGTGACAAAATTGGGGCACAGCAGTCCAGAGAGACCACTGGGCAGCACAGCGCAGATGGTTCAAGCTCCCAAGGGGTTTGTTGGGTCCTGGTTCCTTGGGTTCTCCTCACCATATTGTCATTTGTCTAGAAACCACATGGGCAGCACCATTGTTGGGAGGCGTTTCTTTTGTTCCCTGTAGTGAATGCCTTTCTGTGAGTAACACACCCTCTCTGAGATGCTTTTTGCTCTTGGTAGTGCTGTGGTCATTGTGATTTTAGTAAATTGTTATTCCTGTTCCTTCATTACCAGAGGGAGCAGGGGGAGAAGGGGAGCAGTTTGAGTGGGGTTTAATTTTCCAGCTGGGTTTTAAACCATCACAATGTACTAGTGCTTTCTCAGTGGCTTTGCAATCAATTGGTCCTATGGTTATCCTACACTTTCATCAATAAAACCTTCACATTCAAACGACAAATTATTGCATTTCTAGAACAATATACAGTGCATTCTACATCAGATCATGGGTGCATAGCTGAATGTAAATATATCACCAAGAACATAAAAGAAATACATTTCCTAATAGGAGATTTTTCTTAAAGCAATCCTTTCACGTTATTACCTTTTACAGGTGTACAGTAAGTTGTTTGCCTTGTCATTTAAGAAACTGCTGCTTCAAGAATTTGGAATGCACTGTCAACACTGAAGGGAGTGATATTGCTATCGCATTCCAAAACCAGCTAAACTTGATAAATGGCCTCTATTGCAATGAGGAATCACACTGCAGTGCTATGGATTTACTTTCCTGTAAGTGTAAAGATAGTGAGAAGAATGAGAGGAAGACAGATGTGCGTTTAAAAGGCCAGATCACAGACCTTCTGACAGTGGTATTTATTGCACAAATTAAAGTTTGTGGATTTGGGGGTGAGGGGATTGTTGCTTTTATCTAGGCCTGGAACTGATGAAGTGTGCCATAAACCTAATAGTCAATAAACCTTATGGAAATATGGCATTGAGTCTTGAATTAGCATGTACTAAATGAGATATTTATTATGGGATTCAGTGCCAAATATATTTGCATTGTTTGTAATACATCACACGTATCTTTGCAGACAAAGCTAAGAACACTGCAAGAAATTTTTTCAATTTTAGAACAAGGAGCTATAAAATGTTGATTAGGTACTCTGATAAATGGGAAGTATTTAAATGTTTTGGATATATTGAAGTAATTCAGGTGTGAAGACATCTAACTTACGTCACCCAAATGTATTTCTCTCTTGAATGTTAGAAGCATCCAAGAACAAACATTAATTCTTGAATCCTCACTGAACAAAAGCAATTTTTTTATTTCTTTAAAGCAAGGCAGCTATAATAATGGCATTTGCATTAAGTATACATGCTTTAAGAAGAGACACATCTACTCTCATCACTCAATTCAGTAACCATTTTAGAAGGCCACCTTTTCCCTCACCCAGGCTTACTGCGTCTCTTGTGGTTTCTCTATCATCCTTCTCAATGACAGCATTAGATCACAGAGTTGTAGCATAATTTAATAGTGTTTCAGGAGCAATCAATAAGAAAGCCACCTGCCTCTCCACTTCTTTGGAAGGCAGAATGCCTCATCCCACATCTCCTGTCACTCACGTGCCTGCTGAGGAGGCACCTGTAACACATTTGAGCCTCTCAAGCGGACAGAAACACCCACAAAACTGTGCAATAAAGGAACAAACCTGTCTCCCTGAATGGGGAGGTACTATTTTAAAATGGGAAGAAAAAAAGTGAGAAATTAAACACTGGTAATAAAATCAGGGCTTATAGTATATTAGCCAAAGGCTTAATCAGCCTTATTTGATATTTACAAGACCCAAGAGGTATTAAACAGATGTCATTTGTACTCATAGAGTGGTCAGGACTCTGCCCAGTTTGGACCACCAATATACTTAAAAGAAAGGCAACAAAAATACTGTATTTTTAAACAAAACTACAAAAAAAGCTTAAGAGATGGTGTTACTTGGACAAAGGTAAGAGAGTCACGGAAAGCAGTGAGAGAAAAATGGGGCATAGAAGTCTTCCAGCATCTAAAGATCACCATAAAGGTGACAGTAATAAATAACCACCACGCCCACTTGCAACAGAACAAGAAGAATTCCATTTATCTTGCAGTAAAGAAGATTTAGCTTGGCTACTTGGAGAATCTTTCTTCCCATAAGGCTACTGAATCACTAAAATAAGACACAGAGAAAACCGTGGAATCTACTTCACAGGTTTAGAAGAAAAACATAGATGAATTTCCAAACAATAAGAATGATTACAACCTACATTTGTATATTCAATGACAATACTTATTTTATAAAATCTCCAGTGCGTCAAGAATTGTTTTATCTCAATACTAGTTTAAATTCAAAAATCTAATGAGCGTATGTATTGATTAAACAAGACAACTTATATACATAGAAAAAGTCAAAAAAAACCCCACTTGCATAGTGCAGAGCTAGAACCCTTATGTTAACACATGCAATCACTCCCCCATTTCATGCAGCTTATTTTTGCATCTTCACCTTTATTAACAACAAAGTTCTTCCCCCTTTGAAGACCTTTGCCTTAACTCTAGTTCTTATCCATTTCCATATTTGGGTCACTATTTTATGGCCTTTTAAAAATTATTATTAAATGTTAAGTTCTTAATAAACGTTATGTAACTCCACCCCCCTGCCTCAACCACACATTTCTTTAAAAATCTGTGCAGTCTCCACAACTTCTAGAATTTTGTTAGCAGAAACTAGCAAATGGCCATAGAGGTCTACCACCCAGTAAGGGAAAACAGAAACTAGGTCAGGAAAAAAAAAAAGAAAAAAAGTGAGTGAAGATAAAATAATTCTAAGGCCTCTCAATTCTAAATGCAGTTCCTACTGTATCCTTATTCTTTCTAAAAATATACACAAAGTTATTATCAACCTATTGGTATTGTATCTAAATAGATTTTTCCAATATGATTTACAAAACTCAGCATAATCTCAGCTACTGTACATTTACTTTTTTTACAGTACAGGTGTGGTCCAAAGAAGGTGCCAAATACCCCACAGCATGAAAAGTTCCTTGTTCCAGAAACTCGTGATTTAAGCATAAGGCAAGAGACAACAGCTGGCTGTAAAAAATGGGCAAGGCAACAGAGACTGTAACAGTGGATGATGCAATTCAGGCAAGGTCACTCTTTGCACTTTGCTACCGGTTTCACTTGGGGAAGTAGGGAGGGCAAGAGAATTTTTAGCAGCAATCTTGCTAAAAATATGATTTGCGGTTCTTCCAATAAACCAAAGGGCAGGATCGGATCCCTAGACTTGAGAAGACCACCATACTCGTGCCCATGCATTTTTACACGCACCTTTAAAACAACTATTTTCCAGAGTCAAAAGGGAAAAGGACTTCAATTATTTCCTGCTCAGTATGTGCACATGAAGATGTCATGAACATATTTGAATTTCTTTCTTCCATTTACACAATTCTTTATCTCCTACATCAATTAAAATCAGAAGGATGAGGGAAAGTTTGCAGTTGAGGAACAGAAGTTTATTCTTTTAAGCCTCTTGAGGAAAAGGGCAAAGACTCACATTGCTGATGTGAAACAAGAAGATAGTTTTCTAAATTTTATTTTCAAAATCAGAGGGACAGAACTTTTCTTCTGCAATATTTAAAGAGAACAGTACACAGCCATTTACCAAAGGTTTCAAGGACACAACTGCATATGAAATGCCAACCTTTGAGACTGTGCCCTGCCTAGAAACAAAATACTCAGCTACCCTCAGAGTGCGCGCAGGAACAATGCAGCTGGATCTCTTCCACAGACAGAGAACAGGGGCAAATTCTCAATACAGAAACTCCCAGACTTTTCTGAAATTCATTCACCTTTATTTTCTTCTCTGCTTAAATATCAAATATATTGATAAAGCACGGATGCTGTTCAGGAAGCAGAGAGACTAAAAATTAATGTACTTACAGCAAATTGGAGTTTTAGTTTCCAAGACAAGCAGGAAAACTCAACATGTTGTGCTATACATAGCTGAACATGAGACATTTGGGGACACAGAGTTACTAGATTAATGAGCAAACAGCAGTGTCAGAGAGCCATTTTCATAATGCTCCGTGCACACATGCACATATGTGAGACTTTCACTGATCATGCCGGAGCCGTCTGCTGAGGACTTGCAAGTAAACAAAAACTTTCATTCTCTCCTCACTAACTGAACCTACGCCAAAACAGAAGTGCAACATTTTCATCTTCACATAGCTTCTACTTCACCTTTAAGTTGAAGACCAGCATTTTAACAGTAGCACATGACTTGCTCTACCTTTATCAGATTAACTCTAACCAAAGACTGTTTTTGACAACACTCACTAAACCTTTTAATCTGAACTAATACTGCCATTGTGTTAGTATGATTTTGGGCATGTGTAGACATCATCTCTTTTAAAAAAAGAAACTGGGTACAGTCAGAAATGAAAATATAATGAATGCAAGAACACAGGTCTGCTAAGTATTTTTGAGAGATGGGTTAGAAAATATGCATCTGGCATTTATATTCAGTCAGATTATGTCCTAAGACTATAAAACAGACTATGATAGTCATTCCTGGAGTCAAATTTCCAGTAAGGAAAAAATTAAGACATGCTTTCATCTGCTCTACCTAATGCTACTCTCTCTGGAAGTTATATTCACAGAACTGGTTCTCTTTCCTTTATACATGGGTGCTCCAGATACTGCAGTTGCACTATTGCCAGTTGCAGTTGAAAGCAAACTTCCGCCAATCCAGGCAAAAAAAGGTCACTCTAGTTGTTCTTTAATAATAAAGAATGTCAGCTGTCTCCTTTTTATATTCTCAGGAAGAAATCTGGATCTCTTTCACTCACCATCAGAACAATGAACAATCCAGGGCTTCCTGTATGCAGCTACTTCAACACATATTTTTTTAAAAACTACTACATGCAACTATAGTTTAAAATCTGCATTAATATCCCTGCAAATAAAACACACTGAAAGCCTTAAAAATAATCTAGTTGCTAGTCAGAAAATTATGAGGTCACTAGCAAACCAAGCAAAGATTATTCCCTTGAATTTGAATACTTCACTGGTATTTCCAGGTTACTTAGCTAATTCTAATCCTTTCTTCTAACAGTAAATTCCAACACCTCTCAAAAAAAAAAAAAGTTGTTTCCAATTCAACCATTTTTTTTTTGAAGGACAACCAGTCCAAAACCAAAAACCCCATAGAAACTGTTGAGATCATGGTTTTGGCCAACAATCTATATTCCTGAGAACTTTGTCAAGGTGGGAAACTCCGTTTTCCTACATGAAACCTCTTAAAGCTCTTGACCTTTACATTGAAAGGGACAAGGCTGATGCAAACTGCCTTCAGCACCTCCTCACCATTAGTTAAGAGCATTGCAGCACTGGAAATGGAGTGTCAGAACATGTCCTCACGTTATAAAAACCCAGACAGAAACCACTGAAAACCCTAGAACGGAAAGAATACCCACCATAAATATTTCCTTCTGGTCAGTTTAAAACTTCTCAGCTCTTAAAATCCCCACTCTATCTTGGTTTCCTTCTGATGAGCTAAGCTAGTTGCACATCCTATTTGCTTGTATTTAGCACACTTTCTAGTAGTCCTTCACTTCAGCTGGACATGCAATATGTTGGCAAGAAGGCAAATGCTTACACTTTTTTTGCTAGACAATTTGAATATAGAGCTATTTATCATCCAGATGAGTTCAGGAACATACTTTTTACTACTATTCACTGCAAGAATAGCTGTAGGTTTCTTTAAGGAGTACAGCAGAAGGAAGGAGACTCAGAAGTTTTAAGCTACTCTTTTCTTTACGTTTCTGAAGAAATTTTGCCATCCAAGGGCTCTGGGCATCTGTCCCGTAAATAAATGCACAAAAAACAAGTAACTGCCTGTAGACATTTGCTGTGGCCCACTCATCCTCACCAACTTTAGGGAGGAGAAAAAATAGGGTTTGTAGCACACCCAGAAGTTAACAAACAAATTCTTATAGCGCAAAGGAAGAGAGCTGAGATCTAAAGCCAAGTACTCCCAAATGATAACACCCTGCAGCCTGCAGGAGAATCCTTTCTTCACGACAGAACTCTAGCTGAGCAGCTCTGCTGCTTTGGGGAGGGGCAGGAGGTGTATAGGGAGAGAAAGAAAACAAAGAAAAATGTAGGGTGGGAAAGGATAGCATCTCAGGAAACCAGACTCAATCCATTTACAGATCAGTACCTAAAAAACACATTTATTACAGCTAATGTTTTAAGTAAAATAATGGATATGAGGCAGTAGTCAAAATCCAAAGGGAACTAAGAGACCCTTCCCTTCAGTTTATGAAAAGTGCATGGTCTTGGAGGAAAACAGAAACATCCAGTTCTTCCCAATACTCTGAATACTACAACAGGACATAGATGTCTGCATTGCCTTTTAGTGTATTTGGTGTCAAATTTTTTGCTCATTTCCCAACGGGGTCAGAGCTCAGCTTTGACAATCACATTACATGCACACCAGGTTATCCCCCCCTGAAGAACAGAGAAGAAAACAAATAAAACAAAGTATTAAGTTTCCTTCAAAGAGGAACTATAGCCACGACTGAGAATTTGTTCTACAATTCACTTACTCTGCCACAGAGAGTCTTCCAAATGATTCCAGCAGGATTCACATCTTCATAGACTACTTCAATGCCTTCATTGAATGACCTGGGCATTTACCTCATGGTGTCACTATCATGCTACAAAAACACACCTCTGACAAATAACAGTTCAGTCCTCTGATTTTTCTTAGAAACCGCTTTCTTTGAAAAAAAGAGAGAAAACAACATAATACTTGATAGTGCCATGCACAATCCCAAGGAGAATAGAATTTGATTTCTACCTCCTCAGAAGCATTTCAGGTCAGAGAATCTTTGTATCCTCTAAAGAACACCTGGACCTGCAGATCGTGGTGGTAATACCACTCAAAACTATTTTAAAGTGAAAACCGACAAAACTCTCAGGGCAGCATGCTTCAGGAGCAGGGATGCTGATGAACAATTTAAGGTTCATATGTATGTCCCCACTGCTTTGGTGTGCCAAGTTTAGTTGAAGGCCACATGCAAATCCACGACCCTGTGGAGCCAAAACTACACATAGAGAACTCTGTGCCCCAAACTCTGTAAGAATAACATTCGCCCTTGAAGTGAGACACAAAAGTATATAGGGAAGAGCTTTTCCATCTCCTCCTCCCTTTTACAGTATCAATGGAAGGCTTAAAAGTACCCTACACACTAACTTCTAGCACAGAAAGGAAGCCCAGTAGACATGAGTATCTTCACCTCATTGATGTACCGAGAGCTCATATTTATCCTTCACCATTTTAAAATGGTTTTCTAGCTGGTCTTTCCAGCACTCTTTTATAAAAAGGTTAGGATACGGAAAAGGATCATCCTGATTATCTACCTGCTAGCAATCAGAAATCTCCAGACACGGACAAGTGCATCCCCAAAACTGCAGTGCACACACAGAAGTGCAGACACAAGTGGACAAAAGAGTATTGTCAGATTTTTATCAACATTATGTAAGACTTGGTCTGTTCTATAGGAGACAAGTAGTATGATCATGTTATAAATTTTAAGTTTTGCTTTAAGTCAAAAAGAAGAGTAAAGAAAGCAGTTATCTGCGAAAGAAACATTCCAACTCATAACAGTTACATCAAGGACACAAAATCAGGCTTACTTTTGTGACCACAAGATAATAAGATAACAAAATTAAACTGATGTTAGAGCTAGACAATTCACCAATACAGTATCAAAATTAGATACAACTGTTGACATTCATTTTTCAAAACTTTACATCTGAGTTGTAAGCAATACTTACCTGTAGCAGGCTGACCCCCTTTACTACGCTAAAACCCCTGCATCAACATCCACTTCTTTACTAAGTTAAAAAACGCATGCATATATTACATACATATTTCACTATACATTTCAATAATCAACCATGGACATTTCATTCCCCGTATTAATTTTATTTGCTACACTCTATGTTTAATAATTTCATCGAAATTATTTGAGACAGCTGTTCAAAGTTTTGGGGTTTTTTTGAGGTTTCTTGATCTCTTCATTCCCAACCTGCAGAGGATCCATGTGACCAAGGGCTGTTACTGCAGAAACTCAGGTCACACTGTCAAGTACTAAGAGTGGAGCCTTCAAGGGGAGACCATAACATCTGCACTTTGATAGTGCTACTTGGGTTTTTTCTATATGCTACACCAGTTGATTGCACTCAGTGTCAATTAACTCAAAACTTACCACTCCATATGTTTTCTACTTCTGTAAAATACTGCAGAAGAAATTTAGGAGCCCCTGACAATTCTCACCAGTGACAAAACTGAGAACTGCAGGAATTGATGAGAACAGCCACTTTGCCCTCCCTTCACTTCTCAAGTTGTGAAGCAGAAATATTTGTAAGAACAGATAGATTGTAATACCATAATTTTGGGGAAAATAAAAGCTACAGCTACACTGCAGAAATCGGTCAGTCACATAAGCAGCCAGAGGTACTCTGCAAGTCAGCGCATCTAACCCTGAAGCACTGACGTGCAGTTGTTCGCTCACCACAGGATTTCCTTTCCATCCTTTCTCAACTCAAACAGCTTCTAAGCAGAAGCAACAACAATCTTTTGTTATTATCACACTGTGAAACTGAAAAAAACACAGCTGCTGCACTGCAGGCAGTCAGTGAAATTATTTCATTTTCTATTTTCTAAATCACACCGAACAAAAATCAGTAATGGTCAAATTATTACTAATCAAGTATACTAAACCCTATTCTGCAATATAAAAGCACTAGATGTCAGCTGGGCATCAGTGACACTCAGTTCAGCAATAAAAATGCCAGCTCTAAACACACATGCATTGTATTCTATAAGGAAGATGAGAAACATATGGGAAACAGCCGTAAGATGCACCAGCTAAACACTCGGGAAAGAAATCGTCAGTGAGGAAAGGCAGGAAGTGTTCAGTTCACTAATGATGACAGATTAACTTCATCCCTTTCTGATTCCATGGAAACTATAAATTAATTGAAGGACCGAATTTGACACGAGTGCACAATGATGTTACACGTTGGTTCTCTGGGACAGCTACTCATCAGAAACTTGAGTCTGAACAGTGCATTATACTTCAGTCAGATTCAGTAGAGCTGTTTTTTGATAAAGCAATCTAAGTAACTGAGATTTGCACACTGAGTAAATTACATGTAAGATGAATCCCATTTCAGATTAAAGTGCTCCAGTATCTGAATGTGTTACTAGATATATATACAAAATAAATATATATGTATATATATAATACAACCTGAACAGTGTTCAGATTTGAAGACTGTCAGGAAGGTTTTGCAGTTATTTCTGCACCAGACATATGACTCAAAATGTTCTGAAAAAACAAAGTAAGCACTGACACTGCAAACACGAGAACTAAAACCAGTACTACTATCAAAGCTGTGTTTATCCCATATCGTTAGAAGAATTATGACCAATAATGTACAACTCTGATGACTTAAAGCTGACCTTAAAAGCCCACAGTTTTTACTTCAGGTTTAAAAATTCCACAGGAAAAATAAATTTAAAAGACCCATGAGAGACACCCTCCCACCCAAGAAAATCTTAAACACACACTGCACTCTTACTTTAGCAAGATTTACTGCTAAATTTCATTTCTGTGTCTGTGAAAGATAGGGTGCTTCTGCCTTTAAAAATTTAGTAGGCAACTAAACTGAACATTATACACAGTAAGCATCTTAGTATTTTATTCGTTGCATCTTTTATACAGAATAAGCTTCACTGATATTTAATTCACTGCAGTATTCTCCTGATGTAGCAATAAAAGATTACATTATAAACAACAAAATTTTGACTTGAAATTTTTTTAAAATGTGTGCAATTTTTGCAGTTGACAAACAGCATCACAATTACTGAAAAAAAAGAAAGAAGCACGTAAACTATGGCCCATTTTTTTAATCTCCAATTGATAGTTTTTCTATTTTTATCATAAATATGGGAAGCTAAACTCCAGCAACTAAAAATAAACATACCTATAAACTCCTAGCAACCAGGATTCAAATAAAGGAGAAAACATACAACAACAACAAAGTTTCTTTTCACTTAAGTTGACATCTGTGATCTATTTACACTATATGAGTTTAAATTCCACAAGATCATGAAGGGTAAGGAATTTTGAAATAACCTGTTAAGCGTTACTTAAAATGGCACTTATGTAACTCAGGTCTGGGATTTTAGAATTGCTGAAACAGTGAAAGACAATACACTGCAGTATGTCTATACCATTCTAACATAAAAAAAGAAACTACTCCATAAAGTGTCACTGAGATGGCTCAATCAAAGTAATATACATTTGTATCTTTATCAAGATAGATAGTACGGTAAAAATGCTCACATTAAAAAATATAGTTATTATTGTTTGGATTTTCATTAAAACTAGAAGGGACTACATGAGCCAAAGTATGAGGAATTTGGATATAATGACATGCTTCCTCATTTTATAGCACTAATAAAAATAATAATAGAGAAAGCTCTATTATAAATCTTTAATAACCACAGTTTAATTTCCTAGTATATTTTAAAAACTTTACTATGTGGATGTATGTGCATGCATGTCTGCATAAACACACAAACAGATAAAAAACCTCAAAGTGTATATATTACACATACACACATATCCACATTCCTGCACACAACACTTCCATAATGCAAACAGTATGCAGGGACTCTTTCATGTGACAACCAGGCGCCACATGCCATGCTTTCTTATTTCTCTGTTTATCCAGTAAATGTAATAACACTTCCATATTTGGCTGAATGGAAGTGTTAAGATTCTTAAAAATAATGGTGATTTAGCCATAACATCATACACAAAGAAATGATACTGCAAATACTGCTGATCAAAAGTTCAACATGAACGTTCATCATGAAATGGAATGTAAATTATTCTAAAAATTAGTATTCAAAGATTAGTTAAGTATTATGGCAAAAAACTTGGAATTTATAGAAAGTTTAAAATGTAATTCACATTACAAAGACTGGAGATACTTTATAGATGGAAGTTTTAAATATGGATATGACTGGCATTTATTTTTAAGCTTACTTCTATTAGAAATAGACTTGTTTCCTGTACAGGTGATGCTTTGTCTATGCCATATACAGTAGAAAAATAAATTCTTTAGCAACCTAGAAATAGTTTATAAAACTCTTGAAGTTTCATTTTCTTTGCTAAACATGCCAAGATTAGATTGAAAACTATAAATAAAAGCTATATAGACAACAGGTAAAGTAGAACAAGTTAGGAATACTACAATTTACAGGACAGACTTTATTGTACTATTAGTTCCTGTGTGCTTTGCAATAGGAATAGGGTTGACTTTTCTTTTTTGTTTATGTTTTCTTAAAAAAGATAATTACTTGCAAGAATATAACACAATATCAAGATAATTTATAATATACATGTACTTCAAACAGCAGCCAGGTTTATGGTATCTTAGTAATCTAGAATGATAATCCAAGTCATTAGAAGTACAATACCTAGGACATGAGTGGGAAAGGCAATTTTTATTTTGGGACAATGGAGCAAATCAATCTCTTAATAAAAGCCTTAATTCTCCAAATCATCTATTTACTATAATACATACAAGACGATCTTAAATCTTGTTATAAGTGAAGATTACAACAGTGACCATCATAAAGCTTTTTTTTTAAACTACACAAAACATTCTAGCAGCTGAGCCAAAACTTTCTTCTTTGCAGACCTAAAAAGGTACAGTTTGAGCATGAAAGAAAAAAAGCTGCTATGAAAAGTCTCACAGGTAGTGTTTATCTATGGTCTCCCCTTTGCTACAATTTGTAACCTTCTAAATTTTTTACCACTATCAAAATATTTAACCAAAAGATTTGTTTAAATTAAGCAGCATTCTTTTACAGCAAAATTGGTACCAATATAAAAGTAAAATAAATGAAAAAAAAAACAAACAAACAAACAGATAATTTAAAAATACGGTGAAAAAAAATGAGTCATTTGAAATTTTAGTACAACATACCACAGGAAAAAAAATATGAATACAAGTTTATGTGATTTTATATACACACACTCCAAAGAGGTTAATTGTCAGTACCCAAAGTATTTATTGCTATGTATTAGCAATGCATTTTTGTATATCTTTAGAGGGTCACATAAAAATAGATTTAAAGAATAGATTAATTGAAGTCCTAGATTAAAACATTGTTTGGTTTAGAGAATTTTACTACAACAAAAGTCATGTTTATGTATGAAAAGTTATATAACCTTATATGAAAATGTCATGAACTATTTTCTAAACACTACATGTATTCCCAAGTGGGAAAAATTAAAATATCTAAAATATATTAGATTAAGTTTACAAGACCATCAATGATCTTTTAAACATGCAGCTGTTTAAAGAATTAACAGTTTTACAAAATGTTTAGTTCAGTAATGGAACATAATGAAATAAGTAGGCAACATCAAAATTTTTGTACAGTATTTGAAACTCACTTTTACAACAAGCATGTCCTTGGTATTGTGCTGTAAGAAATAATAAGCAAGTTCACCCACCCTTAAACTGTCCACAGGTTTACTTATAAGTAAAGATGGATGGTGAGGAATCGTAAAATTCTCAACAGTGCATTTTGCATTCTTCCATAAACCACCCTAAGCATAAAGTCACATAAGTAGCCAGGAGATTACAAAATAAACTATAGCTGGGATTTAGTTGTTTACACAGAATGCTTGAATGTGAAGAAAATTGCCAAAAATAGCATGTTAAATAACAAAAACCAGCCATAAAGCAGGCTGTAAGCACTGAATGTTTCATAAATGTAATTTTTTTAAATCATTTAATTTCTATAGAAAAATTTTATTCACAATATATTGTGACAAAACGTCACAGGAATGATATAGTGATTGCAATAAGGTATCATGCAGCAGCAGCTTTGTACTTTATAGCTATTTTTGCTTTTAAAAATTAAACCTCTCCAGTCATGCTTATCACATAGTTTTTATCTGCAGCGTGTACAAATGAGGAACACAGTACGGGATATAACAAAAAGATGTCCAATCAGCTGGATGGGAATTATTTTTCATAAATATGAAGTACATTACTGTATCCTGAAACATGCATGTCTATAGCTTGTCTCTACTGTCCAGCGCCAGGCTGCCTGCAATCATCTTCTGTCTATATGATACCGAGAGGGTCTGCTGGTAACTGCGACTGTATCAGCTGGGGCTGCAGCGGGGGTGGCAGCTGCAGGGGTACCATGGGTTCCACCATCTGCACCGGGTTGGAAGGCGGCGGCTGACAAGCCACTGGGTTGGGTGCTTCTACAATCTCCCCGTTGTAAAAGAAAAACTGACATTGTTGAATGAAGGTCTCTATAACTGATTGGTGGATTTTGGTGGTAGAAAGAAACTCTCTGTTTTCAAAATCAGGTCTCATCAAAGTAGGCCAGAAACAAATCGATAAGTTATCAGCAGTCATAAAGTTGGTCTTATATTGCTGACTAACCCTGAAATGAGAATGATACACACAGAGTGAATTAAAACCAGTATTAAAACTAGAAATATTCTCATAGCACTCTTAACTGTAGGCATCATTACTAAACAATCTCAAGATTTTTGCTTCTTTCCTCCAGCAATCCATTAAAAGAATTGTCCTTGAATATTTGATGTGATTATGCAGAAGAAAATTTAGAAACCATGTCGTTTCCCAATTTGGACAGTTAACTAGTATAAATCTGATTAAGCTTTTAATCAAGAAAGAAATTCAACATTCCACCAGCATTTTGAACTGACAATAATAAACAAACTGAAACAGGTTCTTCACTTATTATCTAAACTCATTATTGAAATTCTATTACCAAAAAAACCCAAATAAACAAACCTCCGAAGACTAACAAACCATCCTCTTACCAAGTTTATCATCTAAAAGTAAATGCCTACTTAGAAAAAACAAAATGCTTTTCACAGTAATAGGCTAGAAAGAGCCAGGAAATTTTGTTTCCTAAAATATTCTGCATTCTAAACTGACATCCTAATTTTATCTAGAAGTAATTACTGAGAGATACATGAAAAATCATGCGTTAATACATCTGACAAACACCTAAGATATGCATTCAGCTGGGAACATGCATTTCCTGTATTACAGTAGACATCACAAAGGTAGCAGAGCTACAACTGTCCTGTAGAAACAGACAGAAAATAAAACTTCAGAAATTTGTCAGCTACAATTTTGATGATTAACAAGAGCAGCCCACAAGAATTTCTGACAGCTGGCTGTAGTCCATAGATTCAAGAGCTGTGAAAGCCATAGTAAACACTAGAATTAACACTCTAAGAAAATATCTCCACTCATTTACAATGCATGTAGAATGGTGACAATAAAGCATAAAAAATAGTGTGAAGGTATACAAATACTGCCTCTCAATCTGTTTTGAGTAAGTTTCGTCCAAAGGACATTTGGATAATATTTCTGAGTGGCAGTAAAATAATATCAAATAATATCAATACCAAAATAATATCAATCATCAATCATTACTAGCTATACAACAACAGCACATTTCACTGTAGTGACATAGGATGTAAAAACAAAGCATCTAAAACATTAGCTTGTGATGAGAGCTCTTTCATCATGTAGAAGACTGCTTTACCTCATTAAATGAACAATTCATTTGGCAAATAGCATTTCCATTTTAATTATATACCAGCAGTAATTTACCACAAATTAATCTCTTAAAAATAAATACAGAGTGTCAAGAATTTAGCTACAAGTTGCCTTTAAGATCCTGTACACAGCTGTATCCATCTCTTTCTATATATGCAATTGCTTACATCCAAGCAGATTTCTTGCTGAATGGAATGCAACCACCTGACACCGCCAATGAGACAAAAAATGACAGCCTTTCTTTAAGAAGAGATCATTTTGTTACTAGCAACCTGCAATGTAAATCACTCATCATTAACAGAGAGAGGACCAGACCAGAAAGCAAAGGCTAGTGTACATCACTTATGTTCTCCAGTAAATTCCATGATTAATGTTTCATTTGTTTGTAGATACACATGCATTAAAACCTACTCAGGAAATTTTAAAATTATGTTTAGCTCTTTTACTTGCAGCAATCCAGGTACTTGACACTGTACATTCAGCTGTGCTATGCAAATAGGTGACCACATGAAGACTTTTGACAGTTCCAAGACTGCCATTCTTCCATGAAAATTTCTGTCAGATTGATTAAGAATTAACATTTCAGGTAACTAATAACCATGTCAAATCTGAGATGTTTAGTTTTACTTTAGATACTTGCAAGCACATCTTGAACTTCTGTAATATGGGTATTTGTCCATTGATATGATTTTATCTGTTTTAGGGCTGAATTTGTATTGGACAAGACTACAATGGAAAAATTGATCCATTTCCCTGAAAAGGAAAATGGACAACTTTATAAAGGTTAAGCAAGTTGTATATGTGATGGAGAGAAGTGTAAAAGTAGGCAGCTAAATTCTAAAATCTTATACATTCTGTGAGAAGTGCAAATAGAGAGTACCTACATTCTCCCTGTTGACTAATTAGGAAAGTTAAAGGTTATTTCTACCCCTGTACTACAAGCTCAGTCAGATCATTACAAATACCTGCAGAAACACAAACACACAGACAGTAGTCCAGAACAATTAAATGAAAAGCTTACATATGTGTGTATACATAAAATTGCCTGGCTGAAAAGTAAGATTGCACAAAGAGAGACAAGAAAGTCCTGATGGGCAACAAACTGAGCATGAGTCAGCCAGGTGACCCTGTGGCAAAGGTGCCCAACAGCACCCTAGGCTGCACTGGGAGTGCTGCCAGCAGGTCTAGGGAGGTGATCTTTGCCCTCTACTCAGCACTGCAAAGGCCATATCTGGAGTCTGGGATCCAGCTCTGGACTCTCCAGCACAACAGACATACGAACGTACTGGAGTGAGCCCAACAAAGGGACATTAAGAAAAAGGTCATTAAGAGATCAATGATCCCTCAAATCAGGAAAAGCTGAGAATGTTAAGATTGCTTAGCCTGGAAAAGCTATGGGAAAGTCTTATCACTGGTTTTAAATATCTGACAGGAGGGTGTAAAGAAGATGAACTGAGACTCTTTTGAGTGTTCAGTGACAGTACAAAAGGCAACAGGCACAAACACCCACAGGAAATCCTCTTAGCATAAGAAAACACTTTTTACTGACGGTGACTGAGCACTGAAACAGGTTGTTCTGAGAGATTGGAGTCTCTCTTCTTGGAGATACTGAAAACCTAAGTGGACACCATCCTGGTGTCCTACATTTTAGTATTCAGCACAGGGTTTGGGCTCTACATTTTAGATTTTGATTGAAGCTAGCCCTATTTTGGCAGGAGGGGGAGAGGGGGAGGAGGGTGTTTAGGCCAAATGACTCAAATTCCTTAGAACCTAGATTAGTCTATAACTTAAATAGCTATTATTTCTGGCGGGGGGGGAGGGTCTGTAATAGTTGTAATTAGGTGCATAGTTATTATTAGGTGCAGTTATTCTTTCAAGCTTTTGTTATGTACAGCAATCATTCTTATAACTTTATAGTAGCAATGATGCCAGATAAAATGTGAGAAACAAATCTACAAGGCTTTATTTATCAACTGTAACTCCTAATTTCTTTTTCCACATTTTCAATTCTAGTAGATAATTAATTGTTAAAAACACAGTATTTTTTGCAATTGTTACAACTTAAACAAAATTGAAAAATACTAAACCTGTTTAGATGTGTTATTATGTATTTGAAGACATCATAGTTCACTGGGTGGAATTTCTTCACAATTTCTTTTAACTCGTGTAGCCGTTCTGTCTTATCCATGATTTCTATAGAAATAAGTGACATTTTCTGACATATCTAGAAAAACATACTGAATAAAGTGTTGCTAAGTCTATTTCCTAGTACAATGGTACAGATAAGATACCCGCAGAGAAATATCAAGTGAGAAAATATTTAATAAAATCCGTATTTCCATAGAGTAACTTTTTTATTACAGAGTTTAACTAAGCACAAAAATATTTTTCTGAATTTAAGCAGAATTATTTATCTGTGTTCAGCAAATAATTACTTCACTAGCTTACTGTTGGCTTGTAGAATAGTAATGTGTCATTTCTTGTTACAGTTCCCTCTGCTTGCAAAATGTTATGACAAAGACATTCACAGGAGCTTAGACTATTCCTAAACTTCATGGTTATTCAAATAATAAAAAAATTACTAATAGGGCTGGTGCAGCTATTTTAAATATACTGTTCAAAGAAGAACAGGGATTTTTCACAGGCCCAAAGGACATTATTCATACTTCAAATAGGAAATAACCAACATGTAGGAAAGGAATACAAAATAAAGTAACAATTTTATTTAAAAAACCCAGCAACTAATGCTGTGGATCCATACATCCTGCAGAATATACTTCTAATCAATGATGATTCATATCATAAAAAGGAACACAAGTTCCCCTCTATTACTTGACTGCATTGCTAAAAAGAACTTTGATCAACCCTAATATTATAGAAAAAATGTTAAATACAGTCCAGTATATCCCAAACATAAATTTAAAGCAGTATTAATGGCATTTTAAAACAGTAATTCCACTTATATTCTAAGCTATTTTATGTTTTGACTGGAATTTAACTGTTACACTTTTAAGAAAAAATAAAACTAAAGTAATTACATTAAACAAGCAATATGCCTGAAAAGCACAGCAGAAATACCAGAAATAGCTATCTACAGATATCTTCAGAAAATACAGAATTTCTAATGGGCTATATATTAATCAAGTTCAGACCCCAGCCTTAGGCTTACACTAGTGTTTCCATATTTTGAACAAAAAATACTTTGGAATACTGTATGTCACAGTGGTATTCTGTAAAAAAGTGTGGTAGTTGTTTTGTGGAACAGCTTGCTGCCAATATAAGGCACTAATTTCAAAGACAGGAATACTATGAAATGTCTGAAAAATGTTTGTAAGGCAAACTAAACTAAGCATCTTATAAGAGTTCAAAAAGAAATTTTAAAAAAATCTAAGAGAATTAGAGAATTACCAAAATATCCCATAGATGTGTCTGATTTTTAAAACCTACTTTGAATATAAGAACTCATGAATTCAAGGGGTTTTTCCCATTAACAACTGCAAAGCCACTCCAAGAGCTTTCATCATTTTTATCACGTAACAAAAAATGGAAAAAAGTAGATTTCTCCCAATTAAATTTTCTAGGAAAAGGAGAAATAAGCCACAAACTTATTTAAAAAAAAAACAAACTATTACATTCATCTCATCATATAGTTCTTCTAGTTTTAAAGAATATTACAAAATGTATGTGTCTAAGCAATTTAAAAAATGTTCAGTGCAGATAGTCCTTTCAACTTACAATGAAGTAAAACCAGCAATAAGGGCAATGGAAATAGAACAATTAAACCAGGAAAAGGTTGTTTATTACTTACTTGACGTTTCTAACAACTCTTGATGCAAAGAGTAAGGAACTAATGGATCTGGCAGATCTGCAAAAAAAGCTTTAAGAGCCCCAGCCACAGCATTCACTGTTACTCCCATTGATTCTAGACTGATATTATGATCTGCAAAACAAAATTTGAAAAATAGCAGTGCAAGTCAAACCAACTGTTATCATTCCTTCTAATACTTTATGAAAACAAGAATTTATTCAAAACACTGAAAACTAAAATTTTGCCCAATTATTATTAAATAAGGAATGAAAAGGTGAACCTATTGATATGCTGCTGTCACACCGACCTACAAGAAATCAAATACAAGAAAATCTGACAGTATTACGAAACAGTAGAAGATCAGAAAAATAAAGTTGTCTAATTCCCCATGAAGACTTGAATGTTTCTGTATTTGTCATTAACTGGTTTCTGATTAATCAATTTTGCCCAGTAAGGAGTTATAAATTCTATTTCCCAAAATGCCGCTAAAAAGCAAACCAAGGCATAAAGAAATAGTACATTTATTTTCTTTAACATTTAGGAGATACTTTACTATTTTTCACAGGCTCAACTTCATGATTAACATCCAAGAATGTTTAATAAGTATTTTCATTTTAAAATATAAACACATCAAAGTGAACAGCCTAACCTACCAATCACATTTCATTATATTCTACAATAACAATGGCTGTGTTAGAAATTATCCAGACTTAATTGTCAACACATATTATTCAAGAGAGCTTTGACTAAAGTATGTATCAAGAATTACTATTTGTGGGGCATAAGAAGCAGAAGTGAATGCCTTAATGCCTAGGACTGATGAGCCGTTAACACAAGGAGCAGCTAAGTCTGCACTCAAACTCTCTTAAACCTTCAAATACCACCTAGATAATATTTTAACAGCACTTAAGCCAGCTGCAACAAGATTCCCCTCCCATCCTTGGAGCTTCACCGGTAATAACCTGGACTATACCAATACAACCCAACAGAGCATTAAGTACTCAGTGCTGTGGAAGCTGGTTTGAAAGTGCAATTCATTTATACTGCACTGTGACAAATCTATGGAGAATTCATGTTCTGTTCTGGCTTTAAACAATAAAATCTCTGATTACCTTGATCAAACTGTTTTTGAATGTTGTCTTGATCTGTTTTATTCCCACTAACACGGTACAGGCCTTCAGTACATAATCCTTAGAAGAGGAGGAAAAATAAATATTAAAAAGAAAGTTTATATACTATAGAGCAAAGCAGAACCAGTCATAACTACTAGTTCAGAAACCAAAAGTAGGAATACAATTCTTAAGTGCCTAAAAGTTAACACATTAACCATTACAGCAATATAGGACTACCAAAACACAAAATGTCAGTTGTATATTGAGTCCACTACTCCACTTAATATGAATCACAGGAAATGACATTGTAGGATAACAAGACTCTGATGCAGATATTTGTTGAATAACGTACCCAAAATTATTCTCTTACTGATCTCTATTAGACTGTTGTTATTTGCACCGTTTTTTTAATAATCAAAAACCTGAATTCTGTGGTACCCACAACATTTATGTTTTTTAAAACTGTCTTCACAGTTTGGGCTTAACTTACTATGGCAAGCAACAACACACTAAAAATACTCTGCAGTGAAAAAAAATTCAAGCATTTGTAACTGAATCCTGATCTTTCAATTTCATTGTGAAACACACTCCTGTATATGACAAGAACTTAATCTTCCAACATGCTTCCCCTTTTACCATTTATATTTTATAAGCTTTGAATCCATCTCTCCTCACTTGTTATTTAAGGTAAATTATCACATCATTTACTTTTTTTAAGGGCTAGGGAAAAGGGGAAAAGGAGAAAGGTGTTACAAAGCAGAGGTTCCCCAGCTTCTCATTATTACTTTGTTTTACCACACATTACAGGGTCCTCGTAATTCCATCAGCCTTTCAAAGTAAACATTGAACACTACTCCTTAATTATGCACACACACACACTTGCCCACTCCACTCCAGTGATTATGCTTCCTATCACATTGTTATCTTCTTTGCCCACAGCTACTCACTGAATGAAAGAGTCCATCCTGATAATCACACCATTATCCAAGATATTTTTCTTTTTTAATTTAGAACCTATTAAGGAACATAAACAATTTATAATTCCTTAATATTCCAAGTTACCTTTATGGGTGCAAAATTATCTATATGCTAGATCTCTGTAACACGACATGTGCTTATTAAAAAATTCACAGGTTTCACAGCTTTATGAAATCTCTTGGCCTTTTGTCATCACAGGCCAATAACTGAATGCATTTTAGATCATTAGATCAATACTTAACTGCTCTGTCACACCACAATCCATCGAGTGTGCCTTTTAAGTTACCTGGAAACATGAATCCTATTACAATGTTCAAAGTACAGAAAGCACTTGACTGGTTCATACAGCTCGGATATTTTTAACAATTTCATATGACTCTTCTAACTCATTATTTCCTTCTTAATGTCTCAACAACTCACATGTCTCTTTACTGGCTGCATCAAGGCTATTTTAGTAAGCATTTCTTCAATAAACTTTCATGTCCATCATCTAGCTTTCCACTTCCATAGCCAAGAGTTTTCCTCTTGTAAATATACATCTGAACAGTCCTTTCAAAAAACCTGAGCCTTGTTCACTGATATCCTTGAACACCACCAGAAGGTATAATTTGGTGGCACGGGGCAAAAAGAGGTTTCAATGATTCAGTGGTTTCCACATCTGAAAGGAGTTTTCAAACCTGCCTTCACAGAAATGCCCCAAATGTGTGATCACAGCCAGAAACACTTTCCATTCCTCTTCCAGAAGCTGTAAATAAATACAAAAGACCACTGGTAGATAAGAAAAAGCTACCATCAAGATTTTCTTTGTCTAGTATGAGAGAATTCTCTGATGGAGACCCTACAGCCCCAGGATATTCTTTGTTTTACCCAATTACTATTCAATTTCTTTCTGCACAAAAGAAGCTGAATGTACTGCAATAGTTTCTGAGAAGTCTGCCCCAGTCACTGTTTAGTAGGAGTGTATAAACCTTGATACTTGAACTGGCTGCTCTGGAGACATATGCTCCAGTGTGGTATCTGTGCTACAGCTCTAAGAAACAAAGAAAGACAACTTACAGAACTTCAGAAAATTTTCAGATTAAACAAGGAGATGACTACTGAATTTAGGCATCTTCCAAAAATAGTGAAGTGCTGCAATTCCAGATTAAGCTAACTAAATTTGTCTTCTGAATTCCTCAAGGAAATATTTTTCTTGCTTTTGTATATTCTACAAAGTCACGCTTCATGAAACAGTTGGTCAACTGTCATTACACTTTCTCTAAGGCACAGAAGGAGACAAGTTTAATCTGTTTGTGTGTATACACAAAGCTAGAAGTCTGAAAGTATTCTTTAAGTAATGTTCCGATTCTCTGTTGCTTTCCATTATGCAACTAGGTCCCTCCAATGCTTCTTACATCAAGTTCTTCATCAAGTATCAGACACTCTAGTTCACTAGTTTTAGCTTTTAAACTTCTTGCATATCTATAATGTGTATCTATAATAAAAGAAGGAGAGATACACAGCACTCAACATTTCTTTTTTTCTGAGCTTTTTAAAAATTTGGTTCCTTCATCTGAAAGCCTCTTGATTTTTCAGAATTTTTTTCTATGTTCTTACTCTGCTTGTGTTCTGGTCCAGTCGTAATTTTCAACATATCCTTACCAAACACAATTGCTGCTGTAATATTATATATCAGAATCATATGATTTATTTGCTTCTCTGTCCTGCTAGCTTTACAACACCTCTAGGTTTAAATAATTAGATCCTCCTTACATTACGTCACAATAACCTATATTTATTTCAAGACAGTGCAAATCCCTTTTGCTTAGACTCTCAAAGTACCTCCCAGTGCCTAATAAATTCTTTTGCACCTTCTGTTGTGCTGCCAGTTGTGACCAGGGCTCCATCCCATCTAACTGGAGCTTCACCACATGGGATTCAAAGCATTTCAGAGAAAATGAGCAAGGTGGATCTGTACCTATATGCATAACCAGTCTGAAGGACACTTCCATTCTTAGGCTCCAACATATTTCCACCACTCTTGGTTTCTCCAAGGAACATATTAACTTCAGCACAAGGGAAGACCAAAGTCTACCTGGCACAATATCCACTTTCCATACCATATACTACACTAAGTAGTATACGCTTGAGGAGAGATGCATAAAGGACAGGAGAGAAAAAAAACAAAACCTATCAGCAATCTTTTGTGGTATATCCTCCCAGCTTTCTGCAGATGGTGGCTTACACAGGCTTTTGCATTGGGTGTTGTAATAGCCACCTGGGGATTTATCTTCCACTAATTCACCCAAACACCTTCAAGTAACTTACTTGTGTTCTTTACATCATGATGAATGCAGTTTTGTCACTCCAGAACGTACATTATGAAAGCACACAGTTTATGCTCAGTACTTGAAGTTTGCATATTTTTTTTTCTCAACAAGAAGTAGTAACTTCTCTACATTTTCCCAGCACCAGTTTTTTTAATTTATGTAATTTCTCTTCCTCAGAAATGTTCTAAGCTAATCAATTCAGTTCATCTTTAACCAAGAGTTACGATTATTGCCAGATGTATTATCTTTTCCAATTCTTTCCTATTCTGAGAAAGGCTGAACCAAATCGCAACAAGCATCCAAATTGTGTGGCATTATGTAATAGCATGATTTTTCTTCCTCCATAACACTCTCAATTTTTTTTTTTTGCTTGCTTGATAGCAAGTACAGAGTGTTTAAGTTTTCAGAGAGCTGTCTATGATGATTTCAAAGCCTTTTCCCAAGTGACAACAGCTATACTAACATTTAGACTGCTGAAAAGTCATAGAGCGTCTGCTAACAACATCCACAGCCAGGTTCTGCTATCATGCTCTGTCTGTGTTTCTGAATACATGCCACAAGCACTGCAAGTCTGTCTCTCCCCAATTAGTTCCTTCTTCTACAGTGGCCAGTGGAACTTTTCAGGACTTATTCTCCACTACAATAGCTGAGACTATCATTCCCACACTTATCTTTTTTAATTTGGTGATCTATATATTTCTCTAATTTTCTTCCATGGACTGACCTGTTGTACCTCTTTTCAGCCCCTACGCTATAACACAAGACTGAAAGAACCACCAATTTACGGATCCAAAACAGTAATTTCCATGTACACCTAAAATGTATATAATTACCGAGCAAAGGAGTCAAACTCCAAGTAAGAATCTAGTACTAACTTTACTTACATAAAACACATTTAATGTGTCCTTATCAACACTGACCTTTAAAGACCCATGACATTCAATTCACACTGAAAACGAGAACCAAAAATAAGTGTCTTACCGCTTCTTGTAATAAAATAATTTACAGCATATTCAAATGTTCTATAAACAATAAGGAGTGCAAGGAAATAAGCAGTACTTTTAGAAAGACTCTTATAATAGGAAGCTCTCCAAAGCTGAATTAAAATTTCTATAATTTACTGATATATAGTTAACTGATTACTATACAAGGTCTCAATCATTTTATGAAGTGTCACTCAAGCCCATATTTTACGGCTGGTTCATTTTGAAAAAAGAATACAAGACTACAATTAATATGACATGAACATGCCTAGGAAAAGGTAGGTGCATGTTGTTTTCCAGGCCTGTTGTTTTCCAGGCAGATAGCTGTTCGGACACTTTGGTTCTGGAGAATGTTGAGGGAGTAAGTGGATCAGCTAACTATCATACATGCCCTGGCATCCCTGCACTGTTTAGAAATTCTTTATATAATTCCCATGATGTTTCCTTTGAAGAGATACCTCATGAGCAATACAACTCAAGTGCACAACATGTGTTTTATGAGTATTTCAAAACATATTTGTTTACAGTTTTCAGTGATTCTCTCACACTACTAAATTAATGCATGTGCTCCTCCCCCATCTGGTAGTCAGTCTTCCATTAGGAGAAATGACTGATGCCTGTTTTACCCTCTTGAGTTTGTTTCCTCTCTGCTGATTGATTCCGAAGTTACAAAACAAACTGGTGTACAGTCTCCTAACTACTGAAACCTATTCTATGCCAATTTTGAAGTGATCACAGAAGGAGCTCTCAGGACATCATCTAGTGCAACCTCCTGCTCAAAGAACAGTCAACACTGAATTCAGATTCAGATGCTTATCTAAACTTCCCTCGAATATCTCCAAGATATCCCACAATCTCTCTGGGTAACGCGAACCAGTGCTTTAACCACCTTCAGAGCAAAAGTATTCCCTTTCTTTCTAATCAGAACCTTCTATGTTAATGACAATGTACTTCAGGTCTTTACCCTGGCTGCGCCTTGTCAGTAACCTCCTCACAGGTACGGGAAGCTGCTTCTGGGTACCTCCTCAGGCTCTCTCTCTCTCTCCAAGCTGAATAAACCCACATATTAGGAACTCCAGCCCCTGACCCTCTTTTGCTAGACTCAAGTTTGTCAACATCTTTCTTGCAGTACTTCAGGTGACGTCCAACAAGTGCAGAGCAAAAATTAGTAACCACTTCTGCTGCTGTAGTGCCTGCCCTTCTAGTGGGACAGTCCAATACAGCAGGCATGATCAGCCTATTCTCCACTATGACCGCAAGATCCTTTTCACTAGCACTGATATGGACCAGTCAAGTCCTCAGCATGTACTACTGCAGGGGTTTAGTCCTTGCAATTCCAGTTGAAAGGCTTAGCACTCGTCCTAACCGAATTCCTTCAAGTTCCTACTATCCCATTCCTCCAGCTTGTCTACGTTCCCTTGAGCAGAAGCCCAGGTCATTACATTTACCACACCATACGCTATAGAATCACTCACCAACTTGATAAGGGTACAAAACATGTTGTAGAGCTATTTAAACCAGAATCAAGAGTAACAGAGTCATGGCCTGCGTGCGTCTTTTGCTAAACATAAAGCTTCATGGGCAGTTGAGTCAACTTAACTGAACAATATAACTGAAAATGATGGTCTAACTCCCTGCCTCATCAATCACTGTTTGTCCTTCCCTTGCTCCTGTTCCCTGCCTTGCACTTGTTTTGGCATGTATTTGACCCTTAACTACATGGCAGGACTTCTACCACTTTTGCTGATACAGCTTTTCAAAAGAGTGAACTCCACTGATTCAGAGACATCTGACAAGTGACCAAAATGAAAAGTGACAGAAGCATACAGCAGGAGAGAATCTTTCTGGCTTCTACACTATTTCTTATGAAACTACGCTGAGGATGCCAGCTCCCATACACTGGGCCAAGGGGGTGTCCGGTTCTGTTCTCTCTGTCCAACACAACAGGCTCCTCAAAACCCTCTAGCTCTGCCAAGCCCCTTGAATAAAAGGGGAGGTAATCAATCTTGATTCTGGATTTTCCAGCAACTAGGAATATATTTCAATTATTTACCTGACATTTTTACAACAACAAGCACGCTGACTCATTTTCTTTGCCTGTATCTACCAAACCTCATTCTCTGGAGACAAACTTTGCCTTATCTATACTGTCAGTGTAAAAGTCTGGCCTCACAGCAGACTCAGCATAAAAGACCTCGGTGTAACCTAGGTTTGAAGGAAATTCAAAGGCAGCAATATTCTTTTACTTGAACTACCTCCAAAACTGTAAATTTAGCAGCATTACATAAATGGTCTCAATATCAAAAGCAGCAATTATTGTACATACAACGAGTACGCAATTTTTAATTTCTCTTACGGCTCTCCACAGGAACCATGTGAGATATTGACATTTGACTCTGTCAAATTCCTTCTTCCGTCTTTATTCCATGCCTCGTCTCACATAAACTGAATAACTAAATTATTAAAACACAAATTATTCTAATAAGCTTGTCTTTGGTAAATTATTTCATGTACATTTAACACTGTTAATGTTATCAGTTTTCTATGAAGTATGGAATCTAAAATTTATAATCTGGTCAATGAAGTACATGTATAGCAATATTCTGTAAAAAAATTCAAAACATCTGAAAGCTCAGAGAAAAAAACCATTAAAATACTGATATTAAAGCTGAATATCATCAAGAGCTCTATGTACTAAATGGCAAAATTGCTAGTATTTGTAATGTTAATTTGATGTTTCTCCTTTCTTGGTAAACAGAATGAAATATAATCTATACCAAACTTTCCACCAACGCATGAACGAATACAAAAAGTAAACCCAAACCACAAAAAAATACTGAAATATTTTAAAAACCCTCATATGGTAATAGTATCAGTTAGTATAAGTCATCTTGCCTGAATTATTTTAAGCTTGGGAAAAGCTAAAAATCAACAACAGTAGGTGTTGAATAGTACACAAACAATCCATGGAATAGTTCATCACTAAATTCGTGGCGTGTGTAACAGAATAAAAATGTTACTAACAAAACACTCAAGCTACAAAGTTGGCATAAACGTGCACTTTTTACACTTACAACTCAACATTCACTAAATATTTTTCCATTATACTGCAATACAAAATTCAAACCATATCAACATTTTATTGAACACACTAAGTTAGCCTTCAGAAATCTGTTCCTCTCTCTCAAACAAAATTATCAGAATATAAGAATATCTACCTTATTCTCTCCATGATAATTCTTAGAGAAACACAGAATTCATGCAATTTGTACAGTTAAACAGTTTAGTTTCAAAAAGTATCTCAATTCTGCTGCCTGTATTTTGAAAAACTGACTTGTTCTAAAAAAGGTAATGGTCTACACTGGATTTTTTTTCTTTAAAAATAGCAGGTAATCTTTTTTCTAGCTTGTCTTAGCATAGCACCATTACTTCTATACAAAAACAGCCACTACAATTTTCTTAAAAATCAACTCTAGTTTCCCTGCTAAATACATTTCCATAAACCTAGTTTACAGAAAACCAACACACTTTAAAAGTTCACTTCAAATGATGCAACAAAATGAAGTTCTCTTTAGTCCATCAGGAGAAAGCAAAAAACAGACAAGAACAACTGTATCACCAAAATACTCTTTTGGAAACCCATAACCAAAAACAGCTACCAGTGACAAAGAGTCAATTGAAATAGCTGCCCTCATGGGCAAGTTACAAACTGATTTGCAAGGATGCGACAGAGGTAAAAGCATACAAATATCATACATGTCACTAGCGACAGAAAAGTGTTCATATAGTCTGTAAAAGGTTACAAATAAGATCACAGTATCTTTACCAAGAAATCAGTTTCCTTGAAAACGTTATTCATTTATACCAAGATGTTTAGTGGAAAACTTGGTAATTCACCATTGGCAAGTTACTTACCTGAAAGAAAAAAAGTCTTTTGACCATCTTGTTCAGTGAACCAAGAAAGAGCTCTGACAACCAACCAAAATATTACTCATCCTGCTACAATTACAATGAATTCAAAAATTAAAGGCTTGGATAGAAAAAAGGCTTTCCTATAATCACTGACAATGTAGAAACACAGAGGCAAAGTTTGTTTACAATATTTAGCAAATCTTTCCTCCTTTCTTATCCAGAAGTGACAGCGGTATAAAATTTAAGATGTTCTCACATGGTATTGTGCTATTTTTTTTAATCAATAGATACCAACAAGACCAAGTATTATGTGCTACTGCTGCTTCATACTCTCAGTACCAGTGACAGTGCACACTGATGTGAAATGGAGGTTCTAACACACATTTACAGCTCACCAGCTTTAGATCTACTCAGGTATAAATGACTTTGCCCCCCCATTTCTGCTTCCAATACTATGAAAAACATTACAAGGGCATGTAAGCTCTGTGTTATATTTCAAAAACTAATAGGTTAGCTCCATAAAGCTAAACCAGCTTAGAATAAAGCTTTTTGTTGAAAAATACTGAAGAGGAACACAAATAACCTTCACCTGTAGGCACAGACTTAAGATCCCTTCTCTTTACCAGATCACCCTTTTCCTTGACAGGAACAATATGGCTTCTTCAGAAGAAAAAATCTGTTGATTTATAAAAGGCTAGAACTTTTAAGCTCCTGAATTACATTCGTTTTTCCACACTGTCCCTCTTCTACTGATACACACTTGTTGTTTTTTTTTGGTGAGGATATTCCAAAACATTACGGTAAAACAAAAATCTGATGGTATTTTCCACATGTGCTCAATTCTTTAAGGTTTATGGTGGAGCAAGAATCTTCAAAGACACTTTAAGGTACTACTGTCTCATCTAGACATCTGAAACAGAGAAAACTGTTTTTCACACTGTGTACTTTCTAGCCTCAGTCAAAATTTAGACGAGTGGGTACACAGCATTGCCTTGTATAATTTCATGAGACAGAAAGAGGGAACATTAAAAATTAAGATTAGCCCTTCAAATAGAGATTAATCACATCTTCAAAAATTCAGCCACAATACAAATTACATAGGAAGGAGCTGAACTCCATGAAAGTACCTGAAAAGGAAATGCTAAACAATTATATCCTCTGTACGAGAAATATACAGATTAGCTGAGTTGGAAAAGACGGCACTTCTTGATTAAAAAGACAATGCTAAACTGGTGATCAGTGCAGCTCAAACTGACAGCAGGCTGACTTGCTAAGACTCAGATGAGTACTGAATGACTCTCCAGGGCCAAGTAGCTTTATCATATAGGAATGGTACCATTCTGAACTCCAGCCTGGAGCCAATAGGTCCTGACTTGCCTTGGGCAGACTGATAATCTCCAAAACTGTGTTTGTGGAATTTCCTCAGACAGTCCCAAAGTCAATGATGTGAGTCTATCTCAGTACAGGATTTGAAGGCAATGCTAGTGAACATTCTCTTCTTTCAAAGGCAACAAATACATTCTTTCTATCAGAACCCTGCTTGAAACTCGAATACCTACAGCATATTAATCCAATATAAAAATAATACACACCAAAAATAAAACTCCCACAGCCAAGTATGGAAGCTGAAAACAACACGAAAGCTACTTACACAGAATCCAGAGTAGGAGAAAGAAAATTGTAAAACAGATCAAAAGCAGAGGTTTTGTTCTAAGTGCTTAAGAAAACTGGCGAGACAACTACTGCTTTCACAGTCACAAAGTATGCAGAAGGCACAATGTTTGTCCAGCTTATATTTATGGCCAGAATTAGAATTCTCCAGCTGTACAGTAGCATCCCAGGATGAACTAACATATACACAGCTACCAGAAAAGTTGTGCCTTCTGAGTCACCACTTTTGAGGAGACCCTACATTTTGAACATACAGCAGCTTAACCAAACATCTTATATTTCAAAGACAGGTTATGAGAAGAGAATAGATGTGCTAAATCTTTTGGCTGGTCGCATGGTTTGATAATTACGAGGAAAAAAAAGACAACAAATAATGTTCCCACACTATTGTAGTTCTCTCTCTCACCCCACAAGCTGGTGAAAATTCTTCGGGAGAAATATTTCTTTTGAAAGTTTACCACAAAGATGACAATGCTTTTAAGCAAATAAAACTTAAAGAACCGGATTTATCATTCTGTTGCTTGAAAGTATTCTTAAAAAGTGAAACATGCTCAAATTAAGCTATTGCTAGATTCTACAAACTCTTGAAATTGGTCTTCAATGCTGGTTAATGCCTGTTTTATATAGCTATGTGTGGTAGCTGTATGTAGCCACTTTTAAAGAACACCAATTTCGACAGTGAGTCACCCATGAATTACATTGGTTTGTTTTGGGTTGGGTTTTTTTTTTTTTGCTACAGGAAACAGCAAACACAACATATATATTTTAAACTGCCTATGCCACTCTATTACTCCTTGCCCTTTTTCCTCCTTTCCCATTTTTAACTGGGTGAAGTGGAAAAAGCAAAAGCAAGGGGAAGAAAATACAGCTCTTACCTTTAATCCATAGAAAGTAAAGGTCAAAGACAGATCTATACTAGTATCTCTGACTTCAAAAAGATCAGTGCCTGAGGTTTCACCTAATTTTTTTATTCCAATGCAGTACGTAAGTCTTCAAAAACACCTATTAGGTTTACCACACGAGGTAATTCTTTTGGAAACACTATTCTTACAGATGGCAGCAAAACTGAATTTTACGGTAAGAAAGAAAACCCTTCAGCTTTACTCTTGCTAAAACTGCTACTGTCATCTTACAGCCAAAATTGTATTAGAGATCTAAGCAAATTTAGAAAAAAGATGCTCTTTTAGTTTACACTAAATGACAACCCATTGCAGATACACACCAAAAGATGGTCCTGCACATGTTTCAGTTCAGTCACTGTCATTTACTTCAAATAGAGCAATATAGCATTTATAAAACTTCAGAGCAAGCAGGATCTACAAACTAGCTAAAAACTAGGGTGCTCACAATCCTTAAAAACAAACAAAAATATCCCCCCAAAACCCCAAACAAAACCCAACCACAGATCACTCCCAAACCTTAAAACAAATCCCCACTCCTAACTGTAGCCTTCTGTTGGACCAGCAAAATCATCCTACTTGCCTCATGGTCACACAGTAAATAGGCTGAAAGCAGGGACAAACACACAACCAGGAAGCCAGGGAGAAAGGAGAGAAAACCATACTGTGAAATTTCACTCTAGTGTAAACACAATTTTTTACATTAAACTGGGAAATTACATCTTAAATAGATTAACATTTTTCACGGAGAATTACACAGTATCTAGAAAATAAATGTTTCTGTCTCTGTAACAAGTTAAAATGCAAAACTGGGTTTATCTTCAAAATCAAGAAAGCAAGCTGACTAATCATACCAAGTCAGACACCATTTCAAGTACCTGTTTTCTATAATTGGAAAAGGCGGATTTCAGAGCTTTTAAACATATGAAATAAAATGCAGTGGGAATAGTGAGACATGTGAGACTGGACTGCCATTGGGTTAAACGTCATTTGGCATTAGATGATGATATAAGTTTTTTGAATTACAGGGAACATGTTAAACTTCAGACATCTGTCAAAAAGTAATTAAGTATTTGTATAAATAAAGTCAAAAAACCATCACATATTAAACATACAATTCAGAAAACACATCCTACTTTTTAAACGTGCCTAGCCCACAATTATTTATTTCTAGGATAAAATTCTAAAAGTACTTTACAACAGAAAATGAGAGGCTTTACTCATTATGCAAAATGGGAAAGTCTTTCCTCTAACAGTCCTCCTATCTTACCTGTATCTTCAATGAATTGCACACATTTTTCAACAAACAGAGGTATTGGTTTCTCAGGTGTAACCAAATCCTGTAGGGGCATCCCAAAGTAATTACTTTCCCAGTTTCTACGGATTGGAGGATTGAATGTCTTAGTTTTCTTTTTCGGCTACAACAAAACAGAGTTATTTAAGTAACATTCAAGTAACATTTTAAGCAACTCATATTTCAATCATTCAGTAAACACAACCAAATCATACACCTATCAGACATTAAAATTCCTCTACGGCAAAATGAATGAATAAAAATTAAATGTACTTTTAAAATTATAAAGTACTGAATTATAAAGTAATTATACATTAGATAAAAAGCAGTCAACTTTAAAAGTTTTGATCCTTTTTGTATTACGTTAGGAACAGGATGATCCAACATATCAGTAACTGAAAGACCACAGGAACAGAAGTAAAACACCACTTGCTTAGAGTGCTGTGACATTTCTTTCAGCACTGCCCACATGAACCACATCTGAACCACACCTCTTTAGAAACTGTCACATAACTCTGGTATCATATCACCAAAACAAAGGTGGTGTCTTCTGCATATATTTAAAGATACAAAATAATCTTTACATTGCAACTACACAAGAAACATGATGATGGAGAATAACTAACAATCAATCAGTCTTGAAGTTAAAGTTGCAGGCACTCCTATTAAGCATGAATGCTTTGTTACAGGCACGCAATTTTAGCCAAAAGGAAGTTTGCACAAAATCAAATCTAAGATGGTGAGTTTCATATGGAGTTTTCCTGTTTTTATTTTTTTTTCCACTGAGAAGGACTTTTATCAGTGGAACTGATAAATCAGCCTCGGATGATTACAAGAGTTATAATATATCAGGTATCATAATTAATCTCTGAATACTGATGAAAATATAAATTACAAAAAAAATATTATTTAGGCAGCATCCAGTTCAGATGAGCAACAGCTGAAAGGGCCAAGCTGAAGCTAAACAATGTATAAAACTCAGTGAAAACATCTTTGTAAAATGTTAAATGAAAGACCATTTTAGATACATATACTAAGGCAGTAAAGAAAGGAAAAACAATTAAATTTTTTTTCCCAAGGTGTTCAGTGCACATCTCCACCATCACAGAATAAATGAAGCAACACTCAAGACTCTGTATTTAAGATCAACAAGACAGAAAAAGGCTCTGTGTGTCTCCAGGAAGGCAGTCAGGTAAATGGAATAATAAACTAGGACTCTACAGAAATTTTATGAAAATGACAAATATTATCTGTGTAGAATATCTGGACATAGTAGGAAATACCAGACACAGCTATGAAATTGGAGTAAAGAATGCTTTTTTCTAAAAATTGTCCTGCTTTTAGAAGAAAGGTTGCAATGGACTGCCATATCACATTTGACATTATGCACGCAGAAATGCAGAAAGGTTTCTTAGATTAACTCTTTACCTAAAAATCCCAGATTTGGAAAGTGAGAATTTGTCTAAAGAACTTAATGAAGCATAAAGAAAAAAAAGAATAAGGAGAAAAAGGAAAGAGAAAACTCCAACCCTGAAGTCCGTTGCAAACTGGTCTAAAGGCAGAGTAGGAAAGAGATGATCACTGCAAGACTATTCCATAAAGATGAAATTACAATTTCACAAGGCAGTTACAACAATAAGTTTATCAGCTATTTCTCATTATGTATCATTACGTATTTTGTATCTCTCCTGTCCAAAATTTATTAAAATATCTCTCTCATTATTTTCCTTTCTTTTGGGGTATGAGTGCATAAACTCTCCACTGACAGCATAAATCAAATCCTCCTGCAAATAACACTATCTACATGATCTTTACAAAAAATACTTCTGTAAATTCAAAACAAAACTTTAAGGCATTAAGAAAAACCAACATGCTATTTCCTGATTTTAGACTTCCATACTTTCCTGAAGTTGCTGGTCTAGATTTCTTAAGTGGAGAACTTGCTCTGAACAAAAATGTGTACTGCGCAAAAGACCTGTTCTTTACTAAAAGACCAACTGACTTCAGGGAAAAAAATATGGGTCTGATTTCTAACAAAAGTAAGTCTTAGTGAAAGCTTTTCTTTAATCCCTGTTCCCCACTCTGAGAAAACAGCATATTTTCTGACCCATCAGACATAGAATAGAACTTTTACATTTGCTATACAAGACAGTGACTACCATAATTTTTTCTGTGTAAAATTAACTTTTAAAATATCTCTAATGAAACAATAAACAGAAACTGTTAAACGTTAAATTATTCACTTAGTTAAACAGCACCTGAGTAAGGTGAACCTAATTCCTAGATTTTGGCAGAGAGATTACCATTTTGCCCCAGGTATTTTTAGTTCAATCACTCTCCCCAATACACCTACGCTCCACAATGCAGCAGTCACGTAATACTGCATACAGCAAGTACTAATCTAGGCACAGCCAAAACCAATTTCGTATGCTTCTCCTACATCATCATAAAAAAGAACTAACAGGCACCAAGTTAAAGAAGACAAGAACCAACACAAAAGTTAATATACTTAAGCCTAACAAAAAGCTCATTGTTCACATGCCACTGTTTTCATATTAGTAATTAAAACACAAGCCCAAGACCATAAAGTTGAAATCCTTAGTTTTCATATAGATCTGTGGGGCTTTGTATAATTGATTGCTGCACTTATGTTGAGCTTTCAGCATGGGTTTCACCACTTGCTTCTTGCCAAAGACAACTTCTCCTCATAGTCTAACACAGGTTAATGCCAAACCTCCAACTGATCCTTATATATTTTGGCAGGAAAGCATTTTAACTCTGAGAATTCCAAACTTGCATTGCATTTACTTGCAATATTGCTTTATTTTGCAGTACTTCAATCACGAAAATATGTGTTGCAAAAGATTAGCTAAAGTCCTCTTAACATAAGACAAGGTAAACCCAAAAACATATACTCTAGCATTGGATACACAATATCCAATTCCTGATTTCAAAACCAGAAATATTATTACGAAGAACATTAACTTTGAAAATACAGATGTAAAGAACACTCAAGCTTAACCCTCTTGACTACAGGTACTAGGGAACCAGCTAAGCAGCACTCATCTAGAGAGAAACTAGGCTAAGACTTCAGCCAGCTGTGAGTCTTGAGAGTACAACGCACTTAAATACAACCTTTTCAAATTAAGCTAGAAAACTAAAAGCTGCCAAAATCCTATCAAGCACCTTTCTGGATGGGCTGCTTACTCTAGCAAGCCCTCTGTTCAAGACAGGCATTTTTTTCCCCTCTCACTCCCATCCCACCAGAACTACTATCAATTACTTATTTATTAAAGAAGAAATTCAGCCACTTGTCTGCCTTCCAAAAGACTTCACTACTACTTTTGATGCAAAGGAAATTTTCTGCCTGCTTCGTTTGCAGTCAGCCCTAGGGCCATGGAGGGCAAAGTCAATATTTTCAGGACTAGTAAAATACTTCATAAAACCACGCACCATGAACAGCATTCATTTTATAGGCTTAATAAAAGTATTTGTAATCTCTAATTCATAGCTAGCTCTTCAGAAACTATATGGTATATGAATAATGCAGTTCATTGTCCCTAACATGCTCTTTCTTCCCTTCATGCCTTCTGCCATTTTTAGAATTCCAGCTTGTCACACTGTTTTAAACTAGAGGCTCAAGAAGGCATATGGCTCTAAATATGCATATTAAGAGTGTTAAATTTGAACAGATGAAACCTGAAAGTACAGATTCTGATATTTCCTATATTCCTCAGGAGAAAAAAAATTCACTGCATGTTCCAGTCTGAAGTAGACAGTATTTTGCTAAATTAACCACTGAATTTACACAAGAACAGCTGAATAAAAATGTAAGTCGATCTCCCATTGCTCACATGTTTACCATAGTCTTACTAAAACTGAGATCAACACACATGGGTTCTATAGTTCCTCACACTATTTCCATCATAGTTTTAACATAAAATTCCATATAGTTTTGAAATTATAATGGCAGCAAGCAAGCTTAAGCATAGAAAAATAGATGACAAACGTGCTGCAAATATCATGTTCTAAAAAGTCAGAGTAAAATATGTGAGAATTCATCAAGATGCTAGTGGATTTTTCTTGCTGAAATACTGAGAAAAGTTTTCAGACTAATTTAAAGTAAAAAGCATCTTACAATCATCTTGGTATAAGGGAAAATGGAAAGAAGCAATTCACAAACTTCTTTGGAAGCAACGAATGTTGTTTGTGAACAGGGTTACAAGGCAGAATGTTTTAAAACACTGTTTTTCAGATTTAATTTAGCAATATAGATGGAAACTCCATTCACAAAAAAAAAATAGACCTTGAATAATCCAACTATTGACCATTGGCCAAAGAACATAAATAGTGAAACTTTTTCAGATTTCAACAATGGCATGCCAAAGAATTATCACTGAACAGTTAATTTACTATACTGTTTACAAGATCTCTCTAGTTAAGATTTGTTTTCAGAAGTACTTAAAAATTCAAGATAAGTCTCTGCCTTTCCTGTTGCAAAAATTTATTCAGGATATTTGCTGTTCTTGATATGTTGTGGATAAAAACCTAAACTACTATATTCTATAAGAGGTGAAAAACATACAGCCTAAATTAGACACTGAACATATCTCAAAGTGTTCACAAAGATAAGAGCTCGAAAGTAGATGGGTAAAGTTTTAATACTCATCAATTCCATCGCAAAAACAAATAATAAGGTTATTAATTGTCACTATATGGAATAGCTACAGGTTTCCACATCAGGCAGGCTTCCTGCTGAAGAGGGAATTACTAAATTAAGACAAAGGTCAAAAACAACTTGCTACTACTTCATGGTAATAATAATAACAACAATAATAATAATAAATCATTGATAATAATTGATGAATAGTTTCTTAAAATATTTACATTGGGCTTGTTTACACCATGACAACAATGGAAAGCCAAGGACTACTGTGGTTTGGACTTTATATTAATGCATAAGATGCATCAGTTGCAGCTTTAAGGTTATTGCACACACATGAAGCGGTTCCTCCTTTCTAAGATATTAAAAGGCTTCCTTCAGCAAGATCCTTTTCCTCTAGGAATGTTCACGTCCTTTCATGACCTGAAATTTTCTGCAGTTTCTATTGTTTTGTATCTCCAAACTCATTAAGTTAAACTGAAGACAAAAATAATTTATGATACAGCTTGCAAGGCTGCTGCTTTCCATGTGTACCAACACCAATAATGCTTACACTAGACCTTAATGCTAAAAATTCTAATTGAGACAAGCAACTACTTGTAATTCCCACTTCCAATTTTTGATAAAGACGTGGAGATGAATGAGCATACATCTCAGCTGTAGAGGTCTAACCTGGCAAAGAAGAAACAGCTGAGGCAAAGCTGCATTTCAACATTTTAGTCTGTGCTTAGTTCCTCTAAGTTTGTGAACACCATGAAGGAAATAAATAATCCAACATAGAAAGCATGCCAATATAGGAGAGAATTCACTCTGCAAAATGCATTTTTTTTGCTATTTTGTTTAACAGCAGCAGAAAGGACAAGGTGCTCTTTTCCTAAGAGAAACTTCACAGAAGTTCTGTAGGTAAAGAAAAAAAGCCACTACAGTTTAACAAATACTACCACACAACATGCACTTGAAATATTTCAAGCTCAGTGCGCACACAACTCCACAAGAATGTGGCTAAAAAGTCCTGTGATTGAAGCCACTCTGCTTGCCTTCTTCTCCTCCTCCTTACTTCTCTTCATATTTATCCCCACCAGAAAAAGTTCAATGGTCCACTTATTAATAGCACACGCAAGGTCATATAATAGATTTTTCACAACATTTAGACATGTGCTAATAAAATAAAATAGGATAAAGGTGGGTGTATCACAAATTAGACCATACTGATTCAGCCTTTTCCACTTTTTCTTTTCTAGAGGCAAAGATAGAACCACCATCTGTTGGTTTTACCAATCTGGACTTCAGTAAGGCACTTGATGATGGCATACAGGGAACTACAATGAAAACTGGAGGAGCAGAAAAAAAATTATATTCAACAACAAAAAGGACAAAGTTGTAGAGTGATGGAAAAACCATGCACTGGAATGTGCAACTAATAAAAGTTATGCACTGCAATGTGCCTGTAGCATGTGCTCTGATGTACAGGTACTATACATGTGTGTATGTACAATAAACCACCTGTACGATGCAGTATGAAGTTATTACCTGGAAATTATCAAGGACAAGAGCAGGCCAAAGGTACCTAAAGTGACAGCAACTGCAGCTAAGCAAAGGTTGGGTGCAATCACACAACTGCGTCGGGCAGTAGTTTCTCGTAGACATCAGCAAACACTAACATGACGCACTGTTACGACATTCCTTGCAATACTATGCACAGTTTCAGTCATCCTCATTCAAAAACAGAGGTCCAGAGGAAAATTTCAACTTTTTTTTAAATCTTCTAAAAGATCAGGTCAAGAAGTAGCCATTTTTTCTTCACCAGTTTGGAGGTGACTGGCCAGAAAAAGAAACATTTCAGGAGAAAGGTTACCATAAGGAAGGGTGAAAACTAGGAATTGCAAGATTCTTCACCAATACAGAAGAAACAGAAGCTCTGGATGAGTTTTTCTGAGTAGCTAGAATGAGGGGAAAAAAGTTTTCAGAGGAATTATTTCTGTGATAATTGAAAGAAGAGCTCAAGGACGATTCTCTTCCAGTTCTGACTACCAGTATACTGAAATAAGATCTAAGAACACTAGCACAGTGTTATGGTTAAAAATAATGGGCAAATAATTCAGACCAAAGCGCACTTGCTTAACTGGTCTGAGTTTTAAATTGTTTCTTTTGGTAATGAGAAATGTCACATGACCTTGCAGGTAATGTTACCTGCTTGCCACAGATTTGTCATTGCTACACTTTCCACAGTAAAACATTGTAATTTATGCTTCCAAATAGCAACAAGTAGCACAATTCTGAGTATTTACTTCTGCCTTTAATAACACCTGTTCACAATAGATTCTTAAAGTTTGATACATACGTGTTAGATGTTCACTTTCCTACTCTACTGTTTGTCAAATCTTGCTTCCTCCTTCCTACCTACCCACCCAACTCTTGCCTTTTTCCCTTCAGTTTTTTTACCTGAACCCTACAATCACTCTACATCCATTCTCTGTCTCCCTATATCTGTCCTAGTGCCCATATTTTCATGCGATTTTATCCTGAGCTGGGAGACTGGGGACCTGAAAGCATCAGGATAGAATGATCATCCTTCAGCATAGTCATGTTTCTCTTGAGACACCTTACAAGAAACCCACCCAGAAACACCACATCTCAAACCAACAAAAATCCAAGGAGTATCAAGAATGTTACATCCTACTTGAGCTTAAAAAAAAAAAAAAATCAATCTTTGAAAAAGACAATTAGGACTTCAGTCTTCAAAGTTTGAGTTTTTCCAAACAAATTCATTTTTTCATAAGTTTTCTGTATTTCAGAATCACTATAATTAAAGCAAGAATAGTTACACATGTATCCTATGTTCCCTTTACATAGAGCTGAACAATTCAGAAACAGTATCAGTAAGAGATTTAAGAAACAGTCAGAAAGAAGTACACAAGTTCTATTTATCTCTTTCATATTCAACAGGTCAAAATTCTCAAAAAAACACAGCAAGTAATCTGTAAATAGTGGTGCACTACCATCTCTTGCATGGACCAAATAACACTTGACAAAGAAAATATAATTTGAATAATTTTTGTGTTTCTGTAATAAAAGACTGCTAGTTGCTCATCCAGAACAGCACAGAAAAACATGCAGGAAAATGTTCCAAAACTAATAAAACTGCATCTCTTCTGAAAAAAAAATTAACTGTTAAAAAACCCAAAGGAACAGATAATGAACTGGAATGACTCACTTGAACTGGAACTACTCTCACTTCAACTTCATTCAAGTCAACACACAGAGAAGTCACTACTTATCAAAAGCACTGAGCACCCAAGATAGCACTCAAGATGCTTTGAAAACTTGCAAACATTTGAGCTATCAAGTTAAATTTGTTTTCTCAATCATTACAATAATTTCCACGATTATTAAAAGTTTTCTTTGACTAATTTAACAGTAGCAGCTTTGCTACTTGTGAGGTTAAAAAAAAAACCTAACACATACAACCCCCTTACCCCCCCAAAAAACCCACATAACCAACAAATCACAAGCCAAGCAAAACCAACCAACCAAAACTCAAAAACAATTCTACTCTTCAAGAAACTTATCCACTACAAAAATTAAACAGCCTGAAACTTTCAGGCTTCTTCTCAACAGGCCAAAACCAAAAGTGAAGGCTCTGGTAGAGGCATCAGGGGGTTTCCTGACACAACTCCAGGAAGAGAAGACCCACTATACTAGATCTACTCTGTTCAAAACACAAATATTGACTTTCTTGTCAACTCAACACAGCTGAGACAGTAGGAAGATTATGAAACTACATTTCAATTTCTATGTAGCAAGACTATTACAAGCAAAAGGAGCCCAGAAGTTGGACTCAATGATCTTTGTGGGTTCCTTTCAACTCAGGATATTCAACGATTCTATGAAAAGTATATAAATTATTGGTTTTTTAAAAATCTAAGTTTCTCTAAAAGAATAACTTCAAAGTATTTTTAACCATATGATTTTATACCCACAAGACATCATTACCCATGCTTATGAGTAAGCCTTAAGAAAATTTGGTGCCCTTTAAACCAGTCGTGTAATTCAAATCACAGCTACATACCAGGAAGACTTTATCTATTACTAAAATTTAACTATGCTATATTTTAACAGAACTTATTTCTAACTGATATTCAAGTACCATCAGATTTAAGCTAAAAAAGTGACATTTTGAAAATGCTATGAAAGATAATATTAAAAAGGTCAGATTATTTTGAGACAAGAAAGAAAATATCTAACTGATTAGGAACACTCCTGATTTCATGTCAAAACTATACCCAACACAATGACTGCTGGCCTAAAATTAAAATCTAAACTGTAACGAATGTACATTTAGAACCCACACCATAACAACTACCTTGATGATAGAACTTTCCAGATAGCAAGTCAAAAAATAAGTAATTCTCAGGCATGAAGATGAAAATGAAATATTTTTCAAGTAAACAGCAACATTATTATTTTCCCTTTATTTCCCTATTTTGTTCCCTTTATTCTGCTTGAATAGAGAACTGTACAGGTAGTACAACTTTCAACTTGATTACCTGTTTGCCCCCACTAGGAAAATGGAGCAGTTAGTAGAACTACTATACAAACTTTCCTTTTTATGCACTTGTTAAAGAGTTCCAGGTAGACAACCAAGAATTAAAAAGAAATCACTCCTTTCATTCACCAGCCCTAAACCTCATTCCAACAGCAAAATCTGCACGAACTGAAAAAACCGGTTCTGCTCAAGAACTCATAAAGCAGCTTTTTCCTTAAAAAAAAAAAAAAAAACACCTTACTCAAATGGAAGGAAGCCTCCACACGTAAGTACAGAGACAAAAATAACTGAAATTTATTGAACAGCTGATAAGGTAGACAAACCATCTCATTCCCTAAGGTTTGATAGTTCCAAGCAACTTAATAGGAACTTAAGACAAAGAAATCAAACAAATACAGTTTGAAAATTTTAAAGCACCTGTTTCAAAATAGGGTGCAACTCTTGAATATTTTGTCTCTTCCCATTTTACAGTGCACCAGAAGTTGCAAATAAAATTTAAATTAATTGACTTACCTTCTTATCTTCTTTTACTTTGTGGGGTTTCTTTTTCATTTTTTTGTCATCCACTTCTTGATCCGATGTAATAGCAGGATTATCTATGCCACCCTTCCATGTTTCAACAGGTGAAAGAAGTGGGTCTTCTTCGCTTCCACGATGTCTTCCTTTTCTTTTAGCTTTAGAGGTGGTAAAAGCTTCATCATCACTTGCATCCGAATGTGTTCTCCTGTAGTAAGACTTGGCTTTGCTGAACAGTGTCTTAGACTTGTACTTGTATTTTGAAGGCCTTCTTTCCCCATGACCTTTGGATACCCTATCAGAAAACCCATTTTCCTCCTCACCCTGGGTATTTATAACAATTGGATTTCGCACTTTAATAATACGATTCTGACTATCCTCTGGAACCGCATAGATATCATCTGCAAAGCCTTTATGTTTGTAAATCGTGTCAATAGGTTCAGCATAGTTGTCAGATGGGTCTGTATCTTCTGGTGGTGCTGCAGGCACTCGAGAAGGCTGTTTCCTGGGGTTTTTGCCAATACCTGCCTCAATTGTTTTCAGGAGGTTAGGATCCAGTTTTTTCACATTTGTTCTTGGAACAAGTGGTTTCGGTTTTATCGGAGGAGGCACTTTATGGTTGCGTTCATGGTCATGACAATTGATTGGTGTACTGTGAATAGGATACTCATTTCCTTCCAAATCCAGCCGGCACTTTGAACGATCACTAGGTGCTGGGAGTAACCTTACATCGTCACCAATTGGACTGTAAGGTGGTGGTCCTTCAGCATCATCCTCTGAATCCGGGTAATTATAGTCAAGGGAACCTCCTCTCGGAGATCTTGGAAAAACATCTTCACTTGTATGTGTTGATTCCCTTGTGCTGTCTGACATATAGGAACTTTCAATCATGTTTTTCTTCTCTAATACATCACTGAAGAACAGTGTGAAAACCTCAGTTTGACGATGATATTGAGATAATGAATATAAAGCTGTAAACTTGGCAGTAATTTCTGTTGCTATGTGCTCTCCTTCAGTCATGAGTTCCTTGATTGCCTCATTCTCGAAGAAGTCCGCCTGGCTATCAGTAACAGCGACCAACTGGACAGGAATCGTATCCTGAACTTCAGAAAGAAATGCCCGAAGCATTCCCATGGATGCCTTTCGCTTTGCAGAATAGACCAGTATATACCCATGAACAAGTTCATCTTTCCTTACACCAATTGAAGAATGATATGATAATATAGTTATCTGTATTCGACGTCTCTTTTCACCTATTATTTTATCAAGCATCAAAGAATTATTCTGGCCAGCCTGAGCAGCACTACAGGAGTGAGAATCAAGGAAAGGTGAAAGAATAAGATCCACACTGAACGGATCACCACACATGGCACACATGACAATCCTTAAGTCAGCTTCTGACAGATCTTTAATGGTAGGAACCGGACTTACAACATCAAAATTGTATTTAACTGCTTCCAGTACTCCCCTCAGAGCTTGTTTTATTTGGGCCTCATTAAATTTGCGTGGGTACGTACCAGCAGGCACATCTACAAAAGGACACTGTAACTTGTTAGCCAATTGCTGTCCCTGATGTCTCAGAATAGGTAGATTCTTGCTAACACTGTCCCTCTGGTTAGCCAATATTAACGTAAATGAAAGATTAGCCATATACTTGTCTCTCCTTATCTGAGATGCTTCAGCCCTTATTTTTGCAATGCACTCCCCAATAAAAGTCAGTGATTCAATAGAGTTAAACACGCAGAAACAACCGTGTGGTTTGAAGGCTGAGGTCCACAACTGAGTCAGCAAGTATGGGGATTTGGCATCAACTGGCCTAAGATCTAGTTCATATATTTTTCCATCTAATGCATATTCATCATCAGTGGATTGTGTCCGAATTTCATTTGCCAATTCTTGTGCAAGGCCATCTTTGCCCAAAATGAAAAGATTGATTTTATCAATGTTGGCACTATCATGGTATAAATTTGAGCGTCCATGGTCTAGTTGCAGAAGACTGTTGGCAAGCAACTCTTCTACTTTTATGTCCATGCAGTTTTGGCCACTGAGACAAGTTTCTTTAGTTGGGTGATAAACAAATCCTATGTGTTTGAGCAGAAGAGATTCTCTATCAGGTGCAAGTTTCTGTAAAGCTTTGTATCTAGGTTCTTCACTCAGAACTGCATGAATTTCACTCATTTTATCTGTACTTGGTGTTGCATTAAGATCCAGATCATAAAATAGCTCTGAATGTTCAAAAAGCATTTCCTGAAACTCCTCTTTGGCTTTTTCAACAATCTCCCTCTGATGCCTAGCATACACTTCCTTACTATCCGCATCAGTGATGTATTTGAATGCTTCGTCCTCCACCACAAAACATATAACTTCTTCCCATGGCTGTCCGGGTGAAATGAATTGGATTTTCTCAAGAGTTTTTTTGAATTTCTCTTTCATTTCAACTCTCCTTTTTTCGGATATAAGATGCTGCACATGGTTTTGATAAACTTTTTCTGCCTCTAAGGTAGTGAGAAGGTCAAATGGAATCCTTCTGTCATTCACTTTATCTATGTGGTCAGTTTCATCCCAGGGTGTTTTTTCAAGCACTACGAAACAGGACTGGAAGTCAGGCCTTTTCTCCATTACCTTCAAGGCTTCTGACCAGCTCAAAAGTTCAATCTCGTCAAGATTTGATAGAAGAGTATTAAGAGCTCTTGGCAATGCATTAATGTATTCTTCTTTTCTCTTTCTAATATGTTCCTGTTTAAGTTGCTCTATGTGTTTTGAAAATGTATTTTTGGCCTTTTTTGTTCCTTCCAAATTTATGTACTCTTCATAATCAGGGTGGTTTTTCAGTTTGTTACTAACAGTTTTCCAAGTTGCATGATAGTCTCTCACAGTTTGGACAAGTTTTTCAAACTTATCTGTTGCCGTAACAACTAACTGTCTTTGAGTTTTATAGGCATCCAGATAGGGTATTATTTTAGGTTTACCACGAGTTTTATCCATCATTTGTACCAGTGCAGTAAAACATGTTTCAACATTGACATTGAATCTTGCTGATGTTTCCACGACCACAAGGTTCTTCTTATTTGAAGCAAAGGCCTGAACCTCTCGCAGATAATGATCCACACATTCATCACATTTTGTTGCCGCTATTATTATGGGTTTTTTAGATTTTGAGAGCTGGATATAAAGATTATTCACAAATTTAAGTTGATCATCAAACTTCCTATTGCATCCTTGGCTTACGTCAATGCACAATAAAAACCCATCTATGCTTAATTTCCCTTCAGGCATTTGTTTTTGCTCAAAGTCTTGCTCCAAGCCTAGCTGATCTGTGCAAATGTACATTAGTTTTTCTGCGGACTGCAGTTTGGAGGCAGCTGCACGTTTTATGTACGGTTGTAAATTCGTACTCCGATGAGGCAAGAAAGTCTGATCATCGATGAACTCAGTCTGTTCAATTACATGAATTCTGCACTCAATTCCATCCTCACCACTTTGTGTTACGTCACCCCAGTACAAAAAGTGATCATTGTTAACAACTCTTCCTCCAAAGTCAATTGTGCTAAGCACAGAGGTATGCTCAGGATAATATTCATCTGCTTTTGAACGAACGAATCTATTGCACAAACATGACTTTCCGACTCCACAATTACCTTTATCCTTTTCAGTTCCAGACAATCCAACAACACTAACAGCATAAGATGGGGGGCGTGGCTCTTTGTTTTTTGCCATCATAACTTTCCTCTCATCCTTTTGCAATTATCAAGGTAACTGTATGTGGTTTTCATTCTGGAAAAGGTCCCTACAAATTTGAATTGTACATCCAGGGCTCCAGAAATCGCCTTCAGTCGTTCCTGCTTCAGCTTGTGATTAAGAGAACCTCAGATAACCTGGATAAGGAGCATCATCTTCCTAAAAAATACAGAGAAAAAAAAATCAAGGCTGTAGGTATTTCTTTATAATATTCATGAGGGAAAAGAGATTTTAAGAAGCACTTTCGTTTGATCACCCTGATTTTCTGCGTATATGAAAATTCTACAATGACTTTGAATGAGATCTTAAATTCATAATTCAGTAATGTTAATGCTATTTATACCACAAATTTTAACATAAACAAATTTTAGGCACAGTTTAGGAGTAGTTTGTCAGCTGATCAGCATACTTCTAAAAAAAAGAAAACCCACACCCAAACCCCCAAATTACTGTTTTCCTCAGCTTACAAATACTGGGCACAAAAAAGCAAAAATACAATATAAAATCTCTAAACCCAGTCAAATATTCATGCACTTCTATTCACATTTTCACTAGATATCATGCTCACCTGCACGAATAACACTACTTTTATGTAGTGTTATATTTGTAGGTTTGAGCTTAGGTTGCAGTGAAGAAAATTTCAAAATAAGTAGCTGTGAAGCAGGCAGTTGGCCACATGCCTCAGCTGCTACCTATCTGCAGAAGTGGACTACTTTATTTGTATACTAACAGCAAACTGCTTTTAAGGAGATCTTTCGAACCTGAATTCTACAGAAAAGCACATACATCATACAAATACTAAGAGTAGGACTTATGTATAGATTTTAAGACTACAATGCTGTATCATTCCTTCTGTTTCTATGAAAAAAACAAACTTTTATCAACTGGAAACAAAAACTACTAGATCTACATTCAGACTTTCACAGAATTACTACAAGGTTCCAGTGGCTTTATTGAAGCTGTCATCAAGTACAACAATTACCACTAACTCTCAGTTACTAATCAGAAGACTTTGCCTGCATGCATACTGCAAATGGAAATGTATTTGCTGGTTTTGAATCAATTACATTATGAAGAAGACAGAAAAAACTGAATACCCAAATGACTGCGTATTCAACCCCAGCAGATTGTGATGAGCGGCATGAAATCTAGTTGGGGGTCAATAACTAGCAGTGCACTCCACAGGCTGGGAGTGGGCCAGTACTGAGTCCAATACTGTTCCCTATCTTCATTAGTAACTTGGATGATGGGGGAGAATGTATCCTCAGCAAGTTCACTGATGACAAAATTAGGAGGAGCAAACGATACAATCCTGCATGCAGGTAGGAATAATCCCATGTACGAGTATATGCTAGGAGCCAGCTGCCTGAAGAACAGCTGTTCAGAAGGGGACCTGGGGATCCCAGTGGACAGGAACACAAGCCAGCAGTGTGCACCTGTGGCAAACAAGGCTAACAGTACCCTGGGCAGCATTAGACAAAGTACTGCCAGCAGGTCACAGCAGGTGAACCTTCCCCTCTTCGCAGCACCAGTAAGGCCACACCTGATGAACTGTGTCCAGTCCCACAGTACAGGAGAGATACACAACTACTGGAGAATGCAGCAAGGGGTTAAAGCACCACACCATCTCTCATTTAAGGAAAGGCTAGGAGAACTAGGACTGTTTAACCTGACAAAGAGAAGACTCAGGGAAGATCTCATCAATGCGTACAAATATTTGGAGGAAAGGTCCAAAGAAAGCAGAGCCAGATTCTTTTCAGTAGTGCCCAGGGACAGGACAGGAGGAAATGGGCACAGACTAAAATACAGAAGATGCCATATGAACACCAGGAAACACTTTTTTTATGGTGAGGGTGACTAAGCACTGGTCTGGTTTCCCCAGAGAAGTTGTAAAGGCTCCTGCACTTAAGGTATTCAAAAGACACCTGGACACAGACCTGGGCAACCTGCCCTAGGTGACCCTGCTTGAGCAAGGAGGCTGGACAAGACGACATTCAGAGGCCTCTTCCAACCTACACTGTTCTATCCTCTGTGAAAATATTTTGATAAAAATACTTCTCATTTTCTTGGTAAAAAGACAATTATTACACGGCATTTGAAATGAAAGGTAGATACTACTGTACCTAACATATTTGCTTTTACATTTGTAGAGTACAAAGTAACAACATAAATGTACTTAAGCAAACCTATAAACAGCCCTTGTAAGAATAAAAGTATAACAAGCATCAAAACTGAAATTTTAGTGTTATTTACTTTGTCCTTCTTAGCAACAATTAACTAACCAAAATATAAAATACAAACTACATACATAAAACCAGCTGTTAGTTATAGAAATCACATAAAAGGAAAGTACTTTTTCTTAGGAAGAAAGTATCAACTTCACTACAATATGAAGAGGAACACCTAATTTTTACACCTGAGAGCTTTTACATTGCAAGAACTGAAACTTTTATGCCAGATTTTAGAATTCTTTTTTGTTTAAAGCACGTTACTCGAAGACACATTCAGAAAGACAACTTGTACTTAAAATTTTGCTTTTCACTGTTTCCACTGTGTTCATTATATTCTTAAAACACAAAATTTGGAGCTAACAGAAAATGGTTCCAGGAATAAAAACACTTAGCAAAAATAACATCCTTTACAAGCAGTATTTATATTACTACAAATAAACCCAGTGTTTTCTTTCTAAAGCAAAGCTTATCATAGTAGCATCATTCAAACTGTTAGAATGAGAAATTTAGTCAGCACTTTCACTATAAAATGTTTTCTGTTTGCCACAGCACAATACAGATTTCATGTGGACTAAACTAGAACACAAAAATCTTCATCCACAGGATTACTTCATCTCATCAGAAAGACACTGTCAATTTGCAATTAGTTTATAAGAAACAGTCAATACTTTCAGCACTCAACATCCTCAGTAGCAAAGGTTGTTCCTCCTCCATCTATAAAATGTTTTGTTAAATCGATATATTTTTAAGCGAGTAAGTAAAAAGAGTAAGGTGAAAGGGGACACTGACAAAGGGAGAACAAACACATCAGTCTCTCATTAAAGTTCTGACATGAAAGATTTTAACCATAGTAGAAGCTGAATCACTAAAGATATTTAAAACCAGTGTGGGGGGCTTTTTTTGTTTTTTTTAAATACAGTTCCTACTTTGCACTGATTGTATAAAGTCACAGAACAAAATCTATGTTAATTAAGTAATAAAACTGGTAAAAATCTGACATTCTAATGGCTTCACATTTAATATGTAATCATCATTAAATTGTTCTCCAAATGGAAGACTTTTCATTTCACTACAGCACTAATGTAAAGATACTTTATAGTTTTGTACTGTTTTAAAGCATGCACACTGGCAATTCATTGTAAGTTAGTTCCATTATCTTACTTCAATCTGCCTAATTCAATTATAACAAATTGTAAACACTACAATTCATCTAACTCTTCCCCCTACCTTCGTTACAGATTCAAAGGAGGGGTTGTCTGATTTCTCCAACTAATTTCAATCTCAGGATTGAAAATAATACATCTATAAATAAACAGAAAATTCTGAGGCACTCAAAAGATATAAAGTGTCTGACATCACTGCAGGAAAAATCTCTGACCATCTACAGATGCACTGTAGGACCTTGTCTCTACAGACCTTTAGATTTCCAAGTGTAGCTATAAAGAAAGGTAGCAGCTTGTACTTATTTACCCACCTTTCCCCTAAACACATTCTAAAGGCCTAAAGCCCAGACTTACCCTTAGGAAAAAGAGGTGCAAAGCAAGATGACTACCCTGCTGTGATCTTCCTGCAGTAATGTCACACATTTAAACAGTGCCCTTCAGTAAGTCCTTCCCTGAGGGATCTGAAAACAAAAAATAAGAACCATTAAAAGTTTCAAGTTTATAAAGAAAGAAGCAGTAGAGAAGGTACACCACTTCACCTGTGCATGAGGATTGTTTTCCTTATTTTAAACCCATAAACGAAACTCAAGAGCTCAAAGTGTTTAGAGGGTTTAAATCCTGTAAGCACACCTATTAATATTTGAGAGAGGGGAGAGTTCATAAGTGACAGTGATTTGAATTCCAACTTGATATTTCAATAATACCTAGGTTGCAGAAGCCTGTTCTGAAAAACATTAATGTAGTTTCTCAGATAACATATAAAATGTGAACTACAAAAATCACTAATCACTTGTAGAATAATTTGGAATGCTAAAGTACTTAGAACATACCTTTGTAAGATGAAGTTGGTATAGTCATAAGTACAAAATATATGAAACAAATGTATGCCTGCGTACATATATTTTATTACTAGGAAAAAAGCACAGTCTACCTCAAAACCCTTTTACCTGTAGTACACCACTTCTAAATTAAGAGGCCTCACAAATGGTGACAAATTAGAAATCGGAAGTATAACTATGTTTGAAGATTTTGAATTCTCAACTAGGGTACAAATTATTAATATAACCCTCTAAAGTACTGACCTCACGGCAGGGATGCTACTATAAAGTAACCACAAATGGACCTCTCTTCCACTGTTCTTCCCTTTGCATCCACACAAAACCCAGACTTTGCCAGGCCAGTGATCCATACATTATGATACAGAACAGGAAAGGAACTTGAGGCACTTGCACTGGAATATTATGCAAGCCATTTTTAACTAAGGAAAGGTGTCATTGTTAAGCAAGATGCAGCACCATACTGTATATGTGCTAAATACTACATCAAAACAGCAGAGCTTCTTCTTGTTTTGCCATTTACAATTATATTCTTAGTTATTTCACTTTGCTTTGGAAATAATATAGCTAACTGAAAGAGCCTAAGCTCTAGTAAATCTTCTTTTGGACAAAAAAGATCTGGCAATACTGATAAACAATATACCAATACCACAACAGTAACTAATCTTGTCGTACCAAACAATACCAAAATCAATAGGCAGCAGTCTATCAGTCCTGCATTAAGCCTGGCTGAGCTTCAGTGCTAAATTCTATCACTTGAAAAAGAAGTCAGGTGGTAAGTCCTGTTCCCCGCCCTTACCTCCAAGCTGTGGCTCCTCTACATCCACAGCTAGCTGAGCAGAGCAGACAGTTGCTCATGAGGAAAAACACAATGGGACTCTGAAGAACCCAAGAGAATGTGGAAGAGCAGACAGACTGAGAGAAAAGTGTCTCTGCTTGCAAGAATGCATCTGAGGCTTGAGGGACACTGCCACGAGAGAAAGTTCAAAGACAGGCCCCCACAACATCAGTCAGAAATGTCAAGAGGCCAGAGGACGCCCTATTTACAAATACATGTTTCCCCAAGTCTTCTGAGCTGAATTCTAAACTGTAGAATAGAATGCCATATTATTAGCAAGTAATAAATACTTGAAGAGTTAATCACCTATTATTATTAAGTAATTGTGGCCGCACAGGAACTTGTAGATGAGTCCACAGTCAAGAAAATCACTTACAGATAAATACCCTTGAGTATTTCTCAATACTCTCCAAAATTGCTTTCTGAATCTAAAAATGTTTTAGACCTACCATGACTGAAGCAAAACTGTTGTCTAAAAGAGTCCACAGAATTGCTTATGACCATCGACTATTTAAGCAGCTGCCAACAGGGAAAATAAACAGTGTTTTCCCCAAGTCCTTTACTCACTCTGTAGTGTTGTTTAGACACAACGGTTTATGGATTAGTATTTTCTGGGGTTAGTTTCAATCAGCATAGTCTTGCAACTGTGTTTGTAACTTACCTGGCCAAGCAAAGAAAAGCACATGTGAATAAAAGGCCTATCACAGCCTAGTCTGCTTTACAAGGTATACGAATACACCAACAGAAACTTACTGTAACCTCTACAGCAGATCACAAAGTAAATTCAAACACAGTAGGTATCACTGAAATAGTTTGGAGGATCAGTTTGAAAGTGTTGCGCACTCAAAGTATCACAGACCATGATTCCAAGAAAGTTACAGCTCCCGATTCAAGTTACTACTGACAGCAAGGTTTTACACAGAGTCATTCCTCACTTCATACTTTTTGACAACCAAAATGTGGCATTGGAAAAACATTCCTACAGCACCCAACGCCCAAGATCTATCAGCACAACAGTAACTATAGCCCTACTCACAACAGAGTAAGAATTCAACTGTTTTCCCTTCTACAACCAGTAAAAAAAAATGTTGATGTACCTTAATATAATGCTGTCATTTCTCATTCAGTACCAGGAGTTATCTTTTTTCACTCCAGCAAGCACAAGAAATCCTCCCTTACACTGAAAATCCTTTTCAGAAATGAAACCAGAGAATAGTGATGTCACCTTATCAACAATTTCAAATCACCTAAGTCTGTTGAGGTCCTAACACTTTGTGTGTCCTGTCCACTTTACAAACACACTAATATTCTTGCCTTCACAAGTGGTGGTAACCTTAATCGACTACATTTGAAACCTTATTTATAAATAATGATAAATACAACAATTACTCAAGTATCTGCCGACATGAGAAAAAACATTATCCAGACCGCTTACCAAAAAGTAAGCTCAATCAAGCAACAGCAAGACAGTATCTTGCAATGCCCTCAATGGTGATCCTCTGGCTGAAAAGGAATACAGTTGAAGTGGTATGCTGATTAATTGTGCTAGGGAAATGAAGGATGAGAATGGATTACTCCAACCACTGTTCATTTCAGATTTGGTTAGTATGACGGCCAACTACCATCCCTAAAGGAGTTCTGTAGCCTAGATAATTCTCTCCATACAAAAGGAAAGTAATCAATGTATTAAAAAGAAAAATGAGAGAGAAACCCCAACTACCCAACTACTATAAAGCAACGAAAAACTGTGTTTAAAAACAGAAGTTCAAAGCGCTTAGTTCCTACTAAGTTCAATAAATGTCTTCTATTAATAATAATACACTGAAGACTGCCTGTGTATTACTCAAAATTAAATCAGAGCCTAAATATTGTTTCTAAATTCAAAACAAAACATCATTCTTTAGAAGGAATCTAGCAATCCCAGGGCATCTATTATCATTATTGCTTTCCACAAAAAAAAAAAAACTAAACAAACTAGAGAAAAACCAAACCAACCTACATAAATTAAATCAAGGTACAATAAACAGATAAACTGCAAAGGTTCAAATTACCAGCACTGCAGTATTCTGAACTTAGGCCTCTCAAGTTACTTATCTTCAGATTTTTTGAATATCTGAAAGCATTCACTGTAGTTTCAAAGCTTGTATTTTAACACAGAAGAAAAGTGCAAGTTTACAGGAATAATAAATTCTTAATTCTTTTCACATAGGATAAGCTCCAACCAAAAACATGCAGGGTGGTCACAGAAGTTTCTCAGGGCAAGTCTCCCAATCAGGCTTATTTACAGAGGTACTCAGGAAAAACATAAAAGAAATAATGAAGAAATTTTACAAAGGGGATACATCAAAAAACTTACAAAAATAGAAGAAAGAAAAAGGAGCAAAGAAGGAAGGATCAAAGTAAGGACAGAAACAGAGCTAAAATGCATTTCCTGGAAGAAAAAACGAAGAAAAAACTACATCCTGGTATCAGCAACTACAACTAATTTCACTGATCCACAGATCTGGATCATTTCATATTATTTTGCTCCATGAGCAACTGCAATATAGAATTCAGGACTCAACACCATAAAGCTTAGTTTGTTGTTTGACCTTGTACAAGCTGTATGTGTCATTTCTACCTGTGTAAAACAACACTGGTTATCCACTTTTTAAAATTACAAAATAAGAAAGAGAAAAGGCATATATAAGCAGCAAATAATATTCTGTATAAAAATTAGCCAACTTAAATAAATAAATGCCAAAATGCAACAACATACTTTTCCAAAAATTGTGCATCCAGGTATTGGTTTTGCTTTTTTAAATGCAAACATTCTTCTGTCATGTTTGAATGTCAACTGATGGAAAACTGCAAAAATGTGTGGCAATTTTAACTTAAAGCCAAAGAAACAACTCTTATTTACCACAAAATGTAATGTGCAGAACTAGCCGCAGATTAATTATTTTGTTTTCCAATAGACGTTAGTGACTAGAAAAACACAGCTAACATGCAAATTCAAAATAACTTCACAATTGTTTCATATTTTCCTGCGAGGAATTATGAACTTGCTTTCCTTTAAATATTTCACCAAATCTCTAAACATAAAGAAGTGATGAGATGTTTCAAACAATAATCTGTAAAATGCAATACCCTTCCAGCTCACTTACACCGACCTTTAGGCTAAAAATTCTCTGAGTGAAAAAGAAAAAAAAGAACCAAACAAAGAGTGATTAAAGAGTGATTAAGTATTTGGCGTGCCCATTAGGAGAGCCGTAGCACAGATGGGGGGGAGCCCCGGGAGCGCTAACGCGGAGCTGCCGCTGTGACCGGGACCCCCCGAGCCGCGCTGTGCTCCCCGCGGAGGGCCGAAGCCCCCTGGCGGCGCGAGCCCTGCCGGCCGCGGGACGCAGGCCCCTCTGGAAAGCATTCCTGCCTTATCACCGAGCAGGAATGCACCGCGGGCTCGCTCGCACGGCTACGTCACGGCCACGAACGGGGCTGCTTTCAGCGCGCCCGACGTAACCGTGCCAGCAGAACTCAGCCACGGGTGTTTGGCTTCCCAACTGCACTGCCTCGGAGAAGGTCAGCGAGCGTCACCCCCAGGAACGCCTTCTGCACAGAGTCCTAAGGACACACCGCGGAGCAGGCTACCAAACGGAGCGATGCGGAGCAGTGCCTTGTGAAGTTTTACGCGAAATATTCCGGAAGGATTTCAGTACATGGGACTTGTCTTGCGTCAAGAAAGTACTTTTGGAAACCTTAAGACAGCATCCCTTTAATATCTTTGTTAAACATAATGGAATTATTTTTGCACCATCTACTCAAATAACAAGTCCCAACAGGGGAACTTACACAGAACAATCTATTATTATGATCAGTGCTTTTCTTTCCTACAAAGTCTGCACACGGAAAAAACACCTACAGCTTTAGGAAAGCACATAGCTTGAAAAACATGTGGAGCATTTGGTTCTGCTAGTGCTAAATATAGCATTTTAAAACAATTTAGTCTGAGCATAAAGTATTTAATTGGATTATGTTACACATGCAACACCTTAGCTAAAGTAAAGTCCAATACCAGGGAGTGGTAGGCATTTGGTTGCAATTATTTACAATTTTACAACAATGGCAGCTGCTTTAGATAGGGATACTTTAGAAAAAAATAAAAGCTACTTCAGCTCAGTATGTTCCATGCTTAAAAGCAACTTATACTAAAACAAGTTAATGTTAATGTAACAAATGCTTAAACGATTTCCCATACTTTAAGTACCACAGACTTAAAAAAAAAAACCCTACATTTACATCACACTTCCTGAGCTCTAGTAACACTGAGTTTTAGTAGAGTACTATAAATAGAATTTTAAGAATTTTAGCACTTCTTAAAAATAATTTTCAAAGCAGCACAAAAATGAAAACAAACCCTTACAAAAATGCACCTGGATGAATATTTGGAATACCCTTACTTTAGATGTGTACTATAAATAAGTATGGGTTTTATCAGAAGGCAGTTAACTCTGGTCACTGATGTCACTGCTGAAAACAACTGTCATGCGAAAGACCCTTCAGAAGGTAAGACAGCACAACTGACAAAAAAGCCACCTATTAACTCCTCATTCTTTATGAAATAAGTATGCAAGCATCAGTGCTGCAACTGGCTTCAATGCTCAGGTTTAAAATGGACGTCCAATTGACCAGCTAACGCTGTTCTCTCTCTACTGCTTTTACTCTGCAGTGTAGAGTTTTCAAATTTCTGTTAAGAAAAAAAAAATCCTCCAGTTCATCTGCATGACACTAAACTAAAGAATACACACATACCCCCACAAGCCTATTTTGGTCTAGATTAAAAACGTTCCCCTCCTACTTATTAAGGAAATATTCCACACTGATATCAAAAGCGATACTGGAGAGAGCAAAAGAGGGGGGTACAGAGGGTGGGGTGTATTATGGGGAGAAGGTGACAAGTATGTCTTCCTTTTCTAACTATACAGTCCTGCTTCTTTTTTTAATTAAAGCAGTGTTTCATACTCCTTATGTCTTATAGCTACAACACCATGGCATTACATCTGTATGTCTCTGGTGATTCCCTTGGGTGGAGAGAGTCTAAAGGTTATGCTGGTTGAAGGGATTCAAAATGCTTGAAAGCTGCAACACTGCAACTGGCTACCCTATTCCAAAGCCTTAAAATCCACCTGGTGGAAAAACAGAAATGCACACACATCATCAGGAGAGTGAAGTTTTCCGAAATTTAATATCGAGCAATATTTGAAGGTGAAAGGAAGGAGGAGGGGAATGGACAACTGTTCAAATTTAGTACAGGAGGAAAAGAACAGAAAAGGCGTGAAGGAGTATTAGGGGGTAATGAGGAAGAAAATAAGTACAGAGAAAAGGGGGGAAGGCAGTGGGAATTGAAGAAGGGAGGAAGCTAAAGGAGTAGGCAGAAGAAGGGAATGAGGAAGGAAGAAGAGAGGAGCAGGGAAGCTCCCCTTCCTGCCTTCCTCCCTCCCTAGAGAGCCGTGACCAGCTGGCAGCCTCGTACAGCAGGCTCAGACCCTCCCATTGCTCAGGCCTTCATCACCTGTGTGGGACCAGGCACTCCGCTCCCTGCCCTTCCCGCCTGCCCTCCGCGGCGCGGCGGGGCCGAGGGGGCCGGGCGGGGGGCTCGGGGCCGGTGCCCGCTCCCCACGCGGCCCCAGCCCTCCGAACTGGTTACAGCCAGCGGCCGCCGCGCCGGCTCGCCGGGCTGCAGCCGCCTCCTCCCCCCGCTCCCC
>VZTG01004479.1:414323-575426 GCA_013397845.1 Melanocharis versteri
TCCTCGCTGGCCCGTGCGGGGGCGCGCGCGGCGCGCACCCGCTGGTGGCCGCGCGGGTAGCGCGGGGAGCCGGCAGCGGGAGGGACGGGGGTTCGAGTCCCGCGGGTTCGAGTCCCGCCTCGGGCAGCGGCGCAGGCCGGGACGCCGCGGCGCCCCAGCGAGAGAGAGGCTCCGAGGTGTGCGGGCCGCCACGGGCTTGATCCCGGGCCACCGGCTCTGTCGGGTGCGGGCCTGACCAAGCTGGGGCCTACCCTAAGCCTACAGCTGGCACCAAACAAACCAAAGGAGGAAAGTGGCGCTTGACGGGGATGGAATTAAAAGATGCCAAAATGCTGCTTTGGTCAGCCCTGTTCCCCCAGCCCCTCTCCTGCCCGGCCGCCTATAACTTTTCACAACATTTCCCAGGTTTAGCCGGTGTAACACAGCACTTCCTTCGTTTGTTAATCATTAAAAAGAGAAAAAGCACTGCAGTGGGGCAGCTCGCAGCCGGCAGGTGTGACGTCCACCTTTGTGGGACAATGCCTAGGACATCCCTCCGCAGGGCACACCAGGCATGGACAGCTTGGCAGTCACTGTAGGACATCCCTCCGCAGGGCACACCAGGCACTGGGCAGCTTGGCAGTCACTGTAGGACATCCCTCCGCAGGGCACACCAGGCACTGGGGAGCTTGGGAGTCACTGTAGGACATTCCTTCTCAAGGAACACCAGGCACTGGGCAGCTTGGCAGTCAGGTTAAGCAGCCCAAGGCGGCCCAGGCACTTGGAGGGGTCCCCACGTGGCTTGCAGGAGGTGAAATCCCCCTCCCACTCTCAGAGCCCTCCAGGGTTGTACATAAACCCCAACCCCACAGGGATCGGGTTGAGGAGCTTGGTGCTCCTGCCTCTGGAGCTGGGTTTCCTCAGGCAGTGGCAGGTGAGGCATGGCATGTATAAAAGAGCTAGTAAGCGGGTGCTAATCTATTCTGTCCACCACAGGAACATCTGTGGTCATCATGCACATGCAACGTATTTCTGTGCACACGAAAATGCATATTCTGTGCATCATTTATTACTGAAGATCGCTTATATGTATGCATACAAAGGAACAAATTAATATTTTACTAGCAACCTCATTCTTGGCACAGTCCAAGTTTTGAGTTTTATATTTGTATTCATAATATTTAATAACAATATGGTTCATTCTGTGCAATTTTACATACTGTATGCACATCTTAAAGTTTTACATCTGAAAATTAGGAAATTAAAAGGTTTTAAACATCAGATCCTTTCTAAAGATGTATTGCCTGTAAACTTGAATTTTTGAGAAAATTCTAACTAGCTAAACTTTTTTTGTGTTAAATTTGACTGAATGGCCTAGCATGGACACTGCCTTACACGAGAATATTTGTAGAAATACTCATCTTAGGTAGGTCCACATTAAAGAAATGTAAAATTATTTGACATTGTAATCGCAGCATTTGCTCAAGAGTTTTTGCAGTCACATCCTAGTTTAAAAAAATATATAAGTAAGGACAAAAAGGCAAGCTAAGCAAGCATAAAACCAGAACTTAATTTTAATTTGAATTACCTGATTTTTAGTTTTTTGACAAGGGGGGTGTTGAAAATAGATACCTTGGAGTATTAAAGTCCCATTTCACATTACCAGAATTCATGTGACAAAAAAAATCTTGTGAGATTTCTTAGCTTAATACAAATTTAAAGGAAATCCGTATCCTTCTGAAATTCTGCTTAGATATTAATTACCATAAACAGTTAATATTAGAGAATTTTCGTAAAGCTCCATCATGTAGGAGAACTCTCATGTAGGAATTGATTGTATAAATTACTTTGATCCTGATTTTAGTTTAAAAAAAAAACTCAGCAAGGTGAATAGGCTTGGGAATAGCAGGAAGTTTTTCCCAGCAAGCTCAAAGCTGAAGCGTGCAAGGCCAGCAAGGATTGCCTCAGTTGGAAACAGCTGACAGCACCATTGGCTGCAGGGGGTGTGGAGGGACCCTCTTTGCTAGGATGCACAGCAGCCAGGCAAAAGTCATCAGGCACCTGTAGTTTCCTGTGATGTTCCAAAAGCACCCCTTGTTGAAAGAAAAAAACAGGTTTTCAGGCAGAATTAGATCAGCTAATTCTTCTTCCTCTGATCCTAAATAGTCCTCCAAAAATTGATATAGCACAGGAAGACTGTAAAGCCAGAAATTGATTTTCATATAGATTTCCTCACATCAGATCACCAGAATCAGAGGAAACTGGTGTGCAGAAACTCACTTTGCTTGTGGCCTTCCAGGAAGCATGCAAAAGTTCTGTCAGGCTGCAGTAGGCAGCTTGCTATGGTATTGCAGAGCGTATTAAACCCTTTGATTTTGCATAAAGCTACAAAAAGTCAATAATTATGTCCAATGAACCAACATGCAGGGTTCTAAGCAGATTCGTGACACAGTGTTTTTCCTAGACTCTATGAAATTTATAACCTAGCAGTTTAATGTTAACTTTTGGGTAGAGATATACCCACAGACCATTTCAGATGCATGTTAAAAAGACATGCAAGGTTTATAAAGTTTCAAAGGGAAAGTGGTGAGAAAATTACAAATCCGTGAAAAAACAGGTAATTTGATGCCCTTATGAGAGCATAATATTTAGATTTCTAGGGCTACTTAAAGATTTTATGTCACTAATGAAGCAGTAAGATAAATGAAAGCAACTCCATCAAGGTAGTTCAATATAAAATTTCATTAAAATAGTTCAGAAATATTTGTGAATATTTGTCAGAGGAAGTCTTTCAAAAAGTCTTTTCAATGACTGAGTAGAATATAGGGAGCACAGTAACTCAGAGAAGGCATAAAAGTAAACTATAATAATGAAAAACTATTAATAATTTAGGTAGGTTAGTGTTTTGTAAATTATACAGAAAGGCACTTCAAAGAAATGTTTTAGGAAACCTTGAGAAACTCAGAAGGAAGTCATCAATGATCTGCAACATTTGTTATTTATAATGACTATTGTTACTTGAGCCTTTCCCTGTAGACTTCCCCTTAGAAATACCCTCATACTTCAAGGGATGGTTATAAACACAAATAAAGTAAGCACTTGGTATATCTCTAGAAGCCTGCACATCAATTTCCTCTGATTCTGGTGATCTGAAACCAGATGAGAGGCAAGTGCACATCTCCTCACGCTTCTGGAATTGGTGGATTTCAAACCACAAATCAGATGAGCAATGTACATACTTCTCATGGGTACAGCATTTTCTTAGTTGCCCTCGCCCCTCCATCGCTGCTTTCATTGCAGCACTTGGAAGTGCAAAACAAGCAATCTTACCAGTGTACTGAACCAAAAATCAATGCGCTGTTGGTGGTTGCAGAACATGAAATCTGCACATATTATTTTACTACAGGCTGCTTTTCAGACCTCTTCCCCAACATCCCTCATTAAACAGGAAAACTGCCAGGTCTGTCTCACTTCAAGGGAAAGGCACTGTTTTGCATAAAGTTTAAGAATCAAGGTTACAGCACCCTCTTTGTGAGAAAATCTTCACGCACTTTGAAATTGTTCTACTATTTATGCTCATGTTAATTCATTGCACTCCATGTAAAAACATTTGTATACAGGAAGAGAGGGCAAAATAGAAGCATAAATACTCACACCATCATATCAAATTATTAAGGAGAGCCTGTTTGGTCTCTAATAGGAATCATTTAAATAAATGCGTTTACTAAGAGACCCACATCACTGCATAATTCCATGGCATTGAGGAGAAAGCTCACCAGCATTACTGGTTTTCTGATCATCAGTACATCTGACAAAACAAAGAGCAGGTAGAAAACTCACCTTTCTTTACCTTTCTCTACCTTTCTCCTACTCCACCCTTGTTCTAGTTTGGGGGTTCAGGTTTTGGGCTTGTGGTTTTTTAAACAAATATTTTATTCATTTTTTAAATTAAATACTACATTGATCACCATTTTTTATTAATTTGGAGCATCTACCCTTTCAAAAGAAACATCAAGAGCATGATCAGCAATTGCAATGAACCTGGCTTATGCAAAATCAAGCATTCACATAATTCACACATTCAGCATTTTGTGCAATGAAGGCCTGCCTTTTTCTAAGCCTTGCTATGTTCCACTCTGCTGGTACGAACCCCATGACTCCCAAGGACTGGAAAATCCCAAATGAATGCAGAAAGATCTAACAGAGCATGAGAGGGAGACTGAGGAAAAATATGGAACCCATAATTCTTCTATTAAAAATTAACTGGGAAGGAAAATTAGCCAGACACCTTACATGTGTTTATTAGTTCAGAAAAAAAACCAAACAAACCTTCCCGAGTAGGTATATATATTACATCCTTGCATATATATATATACGTGTATACTAATGAAACCTAAACACTGAGGAGTGATTGCCTAGCTCAACACAGAGAACATGGAGAAGGAAATAGAGGATTGTTTCAGTTGTTATTTTACTTATAATGAGCCCCTTTTAACTCCTGTCCCGAGCCCCTGGCTGCTGTAGCCCAGCCTTACAGCAGCCTTGGCCGCAGCAGAGCACCGAGGCACCCGCAGCAGCCTTTGCTGGAGCCTCCTCACAGGCCACCCTGCATCCTCTCCAGCCCACAGAGGGTACTGCTGCGAGGCTGCCTGCCAGTTCCTATGGACTCGATGATGAGACCTCATTTCAGTGCACATCAGTCTGATGAAGGGAGAGGATAGATTTGTATGAACAGCACCTCTTCTGTTGCTTGCTTGCTTGTTGAAATCAGTGAGTTGAAGCACTGGGAGCTGCTGAGAAGAGATTACACTTATCACAGGTGAACCAGGAGAGGGCTGTGAGAAGAAGATACCAGAAAAGACTCGTGGGGTCAAGGTCATAAAGGATGCTTGCATTTGCTATCACCATGTCTCCCTGTGTGCTTTCAGACAGCTCAGGCTTTTCTGTTTAGAGGCACACTGGTTATAGGAGTACAGGGAGAAGAGAGATTTGAGAGTGAGAAGGTTTTCTTGATTGCTTTCTGCTAAGTAATTAGTATTGATATGTTTTTGTTTCAGATGCCTCAGGGATAATAGAGCTTTAGGAAATGGGTGGATTTCAGTTGCCTGTTTGCTTTACAGCTATAATTGAGAATTTCTTTTTCTAAAAAGGGGGGAAAAAAAGGTGCTAAATGTGCCTCGGGAGAGGTGATGGAAAATATTATGACACTAGTCAAGATGATTGCAAACACGGTGAGGCTGAAATGTGTTCAGCTGACCTAACTAAGCATGAATAATACATTGCTTCATTTGACTACAATATTTCTGGTCAAATTCCGAACATAACAAGGTGATTTCAATAACCAAGTTATTGTACTATCAGATAGTAACAGTTTAGATGTTATGAGAAAAATATGCTAAAATATTACATTTCTAAGGAAACAGCACTAAGCATTGTGTTTTAAAGCAGTCTTTCTTATAGGGCAAGCACATTTCTTTCTTTAATAAAATGTTGCCAGAGACTGTAGTTTTTTTAATATCACAAGAAGAGAAGATTCCTCCAAATTGCAAACATCATGGGAGATATAAAGGCAAGAAATGCCAATGGAAGGAGCAGGGAAGACGTCATGTTAGCAACAATTACAGAGTGATCACACCATTGATCATACTGACTTCTACTACTGCAAGTGTCCTTGTAAAGGTATTTTACTTACATAGAAATTATCTTAAATAGCTAATTTAATACACAGAAAGAATATTCACCAATGACCAAGCTGCAACAGTTCCAAGATAAATTACAATTATAGGACTGTATATGCTAGTGTCTTATCTCCCCACATGTAAAGGAAGAGCTAGGAAAAATAAGCTGGAAAGAGCAGCTAAATCTTGCCTTAAAGGTTGGAGAGGAAGAATAGGCTTTTCTTTTGCATATGTATCAGAATCCTGGGCAAAGGCAAACAAATACCTCTTCTGGAAGTCTGCTGTTAGTGCACATGTGTTCTGGTTTATTCACCAAAATTGTATGTGGCCCTTCTTTTTTTTTTTCAGTGTGAAGAACACAGAACAGCCACTATTTTCCTAATAGGTGCTAATTGCCTTCAATAGATACAGATCTCTTTTCTTTTGTCCAGTGTTATGAATCCAGTATTTAGTCAGGTGAGACTACATTAGGAGAGTTCAGACTGAGCTCATAGTAAGTTAATAAAAGAGTAAACATTTGCTTCTAAAACTTGGATTCTAAGCTATGGCTCTGAAATGGATTCTATATGCCTATGACAAATACTTTACATCATACATTAAAACACATATGCATGAAAATAGTCAGTTGAGCAAACATGTCTTAAAAGGTGTTGCCAAATAAAAGCCCGAGTTATTATCCACCTACAATAAACATGAAAAAGATTCTTTTGTTGTCATTGTAAGATGAGTTAATGGATTCATGTGAACACATTTAAATGCAAATCAAAATTTATTCATGTAATAGAATTTTTGACATTATGGTGTACACATCTCCATTTTTAAGGTAATTTCTGCCCAAATTTCAAAGAAAAAAAAATGCAAAACCTTTGGATTTAAATCCTTGATGTGAAGAATATGCTTTGGAGTCCTGGACAACAGCAAAGAAATACAACTATGGAATACATCCTCTAGAAATCTATTGTTCCTGCACATGTGTTCTATTTTTTCACCAAAAGTGTACGTGGCTCTTTAGCCTGTGTGAAGAATGCAGAACAGCCATGTCTTCATAATAGGTGATAACTGCCTTGAATTCAACACAGTTCTTTCCTTCTGCCCTTTTTTGGTATCAATTCAGGATAACAGGTCTATTCTTCCCATTCTCCATCTGTAGCTTTTACACACTGCAGTCAAGACAACTACTCTATGGAGTAGAAAAAACTTAAGTGCATATACATTTATGGGAACTGTCCCAATAAACAACAACATAGGCATTTTTCTCATTTGGTGTCTGAAAAGCATGAAAGTGGTTCTTTCATACGTAAAATCATAAAATACTTATCACTTATAAACGTTACATATTTACCTAGCTAACCTGATAACCAGTGCTCCCAAAGGTTAGCTTTTTTCCTGCGCTCCTGCCTTCCCAGTTACATAGGGGTGCACGCGCTCTCACAAGCACCACGTCAAATGGTCCAGCAACTGGCTGAAAGGCTCTGCTAAGAAGGTTTTGTTGCTAAACAGCTGCTCTCCTCCTTCAGCGTATTCATGAGCCTGCCAACTTCTTCCTTGTCTGACAGTGAATCTGTTGTGCCCATGAAAGAGGTGTGGCACTCCTCTCTATCTCTGAACACATGAATAAGAGAAAATACGGTGTTCATTAAACACTAGGTATCATTATTGCCGTTTTGTTTTCTTATAATCTAATCCTTCTTTACCAAGTTTCATCTTAATAAGACTGAAAGGAAAATAATCATGTCAAGCAATAGATGTATTTGTGAGCTATACACCTTATTACGTCAAACAACTAATGTGGCACCACTTTACTTTTGAAATTAGGGGAAATTTTCTTTTTAGTAAAACAGAAAATTAAACACATTTCAATCATTCTGGGTACTATGAGATACATCAAGCATTTAAACTGTATTCATAACTTTAATATAGACTTGCCTATGTAAATAATTTAAATTAGAGAAGCTACAATGATTATATCCTGTTAAAAAAACTAAATGTTTTTTAAAAACTCAGTTACTCTTCAACATCCACGTCTGAAATTTTGTGCACTCTAGCTATAAGGAAAAATGAGTACATTCTTTGAATTCCTGCTCACAAAAGTCATCTCTTCTCCTAGGATGCTCCTCGGACTTCTATTTTGCCTGGCAAATAAATCATATTTTTTAACAAAAAGAATAAAATAATGCAGGAAGTGGTTTACAGGATGAAAAATTTTAATAAATATTATTTGCTCATAAAATATGTGGAAGGAATTTCAAAATTGCTAAATGTAATTTAATACAGTCCAGAAGTGAAGTGATTAATATTTTATAGAAATGTCTGTATTTCGAGACACATTAATCACACAGATTGCATTCAGAAAACTGACTGGTTGGTTTTGCTCTTTGCTTTAAAAAAGAACATTTATTCTCACTTTTCTAGAAGCATCATTTTAGCTTTGTCTGAAAAATAAAAGTAACAGTTCATTTCTATTTCAAGTTAAATGCATTACCTGAAGGACTTAAAGAGTTGATGGGACAGCTAATGGTTGCCCTGTTCCAGAAGCTTGCCAGCAGCAGGGCAGGCCATTTTTGCTGAGAAATGCCCTACAGGAATCCATTAGTGTCCTTAGTCTCAACTGGGTTCAACTAGGTCTGCTGTTTAGTCAGTGGGATGTTTGCCAATATCTCCACTAGGATCCAAATTTCTCCCATGATGCACATACATGATTCATTAATATAATAAGATGCAAGCAGTGTGTGGCAAATAATCCCCAGCAGAGCTGAGCCAGACCTACATCTAGAATACAGATAGAGGAAGAACTCTTTCCTAGGTACTTACAAGGTTTCCCCACCTTAAATTGGGGTGCCCAACCCATTGTGGCCAACAAAGGAAAAAAACAGCTCTTTTTCCACTGTCAAAAACCCTTTCTCCACCAGGAGAAGTAACTAGATTCTCTGGCATTTGCACCTTTGTACGTCACACAAATTGCTGAATCTGCCTCAGGCTTTTAAAATTCCTTTCAAGAGTGCTCTGCAGGAGCTACAATTTCTGGTCATGGAATGGAAGCATGTATTAATTTTGCTGTTAAATTGCTTTGTGGAATCAACAAATTGCTTAGGGCCAGATTCAAAAAATACGAGTACATGTACAAAGCAGGACGCAAACGATGCAGAAAACCCCTCCCAATCCACTGTTGTCAGATCATTCTGTGTTGTATTGGCCAAGGTATTTCCTTCGGAGTAAGGAATCCTGGCCCCCTGTTCCAGTGCTGTAAACTATTTCAGTCCTTTTATTTTTCTCTAGCAATTGTCTAACAAAGGATGGATAGTAAGACCAGTGTTTCAGCATCCTCCAGTCCAGCTAGCATCCCAACTACAGTATAAGGCTCTTCTTTACTTTCTTAGTAATCACATGAATCTTTCCTTCCATTCTGCCTAGTGGCACAGCTTCAATGGAAACATTTTCCTCCTGTCAATGATTTGGTCTTTCCATGGTAATAAAAGAAGTTTGAATTTTCAGCATCTGAAGAGAAAAGGTGAAGACCACATTCAACATACCCACTTCTCTGTTTTCCTAGATGACTTTCCACAGCACTCAGCTCTTTAAACTAAGAGGCATAGCCACCTCCGAGGTGGCTTCCCAAACTTCCTTTGGGCATCTTTACATCACTCGCCATTCACCAGATGGTGCTGTGAATAGCAAAGCTCCATGAATTGCTAAAGGGAGCCTGAGCATCTAGCCTGGTTTTGAATCCCATTCTTAGCACCAGGTGCCTTTAACTTACAAGCTGTACACCTAATTTATAGGGGCTTCTGCCTTTTACTATAAATACTTCTTCATTTTTACAGCTCAGATTTTCAGCTCAGACCCAGAAACAAATTGTAATGCAATCTCTCAGGTTATTGTTAGGCTTCATAATTCCAGATCTGTAAAAGGCCTAGAAACCATAAGAAAAATGCATAGTACTCTTGCTATCAATGTTTTTCTTTAAGATAATGGATCTGAACATCCCTATGTGTTTTCTTTCATCCCTTTCTACATGTTGGTTAGTCTTTTGAGCCAAGTTCAACACATGAAGTTTGAATATGTAGAGCATATATTTCAGTGACTACAGGGCCACATCTTCTCCCCACGTGATGGATAAGAGAAAATGACATTAAAAGAAATAACATCCATCATTATATTTCTGAGCTTTTATTTTTCTGACATGCACTTCAATTCCAGGTAGACACTTAATGATTTAGTAGGTAGATAATACGACTTTTATTAGGATATGCCATACGCAGAAGATTTTTTTAAGTTTCTATTTATATGTGAAGTCTATAGTAAATAATACATAGATACCCCTAAAATACAAGAAGTTGTCCTTTTTGGTTCCATTTTCTAACAAAGGAAGATGCCTACCTTGTGATGTGATCTAATCTCAATTTGGTAGCTATGAACTACTAGATGCATTGTGAATTTGTTTAACAATTTGAAATTGACAATTTGAATAAAGAAAAGCTAGTAATGAATTTGCTCTAAAATAATTTGCAGTTGTTTGGATGTGATTCTCAAAAAATTGAGGACATACTTTTTAGCAGGGTCTGCTCTGATAGGACAAGGGGTAATGGTTTTAAACCAAAAGAAGATAGATTCAGAGTGGATACAAGGAAGAAATATTTACAATGAGGGTGGTAAAACACTGGAACAGGGTGCCCAGAATGGTGTTGGATGTCTCATCCCTGGAAACCTTCAAGGTCAGGTTGAATGGGACTCCATGGGTCTAGTTAAAAATGTCCCTGCTTATTGCATGGTTTTGGACTAGATAATCTTCAAAGATCCCTTCTAACCCAAATGATTATATGATTCCATGAAATTTATAAATGCTTGTCTTTGGGGGATTATAGGAAAATTTATTTCCTGGCATATAGATTTACCATTGGTTAGTACTCCTTTTGGCTTGTTTGGGGTTTTTTGGGGGTTTTTTTTGTTTGTTTGCTTGGGGGTTTTGGGGGGTTTTTTTGGTTTTTTGAGTGGTTTCTTGGTGCATTTTTATTTGCTCTTATAGTTGATATGAGAATGTTTCTCTACTGCAGTTTTCAGAAATCTTAGAAAAATTTTGTCTAAAATAACAATCATGCTTCTGAATAAATCAATAAGAAAATCACCACAAATTATTTTAATTTCCGAAGTTACGAGATTCAACAGTAACTTGAAAAGTTCAGTCAGTAATGTTCTAGTTTATCCATCATTTAAATAAATGTAATGGGTCAAGCCAAAGGAGGCGATTGTTCTGCTCTGCTCTGCACTGGTGCAGCCTCACCTTTAATATTGTGTGCAGTGTTGGGCACTGCAATATAAGAAAGACACTAAGCTGTTAGAGAGCATCCAAAGGAGAGCAATGGAGATGGTGAAGGGCCTGGAGGCGAAGCCGTATGAGGAGTGGCTGAGGTCACTTGGTCTGTTCAGCCTGGAGAAGAGGAAGCTGAAGAGAGACCTCATTGCAATTACAACTTCCTCATGAGAGGAAGAGGAGGGGCAGGCACTGATCTCTTGTCTGTGGTGACAGTGACAGGACCTGAGGGAATGGCCTGAAGCTGTGTCAGAGGAGGTTTAGGTTGGATATTAGGAAAAGATTCTTCACCCAAAGGTGTTTGGGAGCTGGAACAGGCTCCCCAGGGAAGTGGTCAGCATCAGCCTGACAGAGTTCAAGAAGTGTTTGGACACTGCTCTCAGGCTCATGGTGTGACTCTTGGGGTGTCTTGTGCAGAGCCAGGAGTTGGACTTGATGATCATTGTGGTTCCCTTCCAACTCAGCATATTCTGTGATTCTGTAAAGTGTTTGCTGTATGTTCTCTTGTGTCAGGTAACGTGTCTCCTTGGTTCTTGTTAGTTTTCAAAAATACTATGGTCATCTTCTTAATTCTTCTTTTAAAAATGCATTTTTAATAAAATTTCCAGGAGAATGTAAATCTGTGGTGTGTTTTGAAGCACGATGATCTCAGGGCATTTCAGTAATGTACATACTGTTCTTATAGTCTTTTACACTTTAATCTAAATGTCTGTAGTTTAATTCAGTTCAGACTATTTGTTTATTTTTATGCTATGATCTAACTGAGCATTCTCACTCCATTTCTTCTCATTCAGATTCCTTGACTCTTCATACTACAAATAGAGTGCTACCTTGATACAGATATCCCATTTTCATTTTATTTCTTTGAAACACAAGCTTTTTTACTCTCTTCCCTATTTTCTAATTAAAATTCTCCAATACATACTTCCTGAGATTGAAGAATTAGGTCCAGGCCTGGCATTAAAAGATGTAAGCCCAGATCTAGACACAGTCAGAGTGGGAATTGCTGCAAAAACTCACTAGCACTTCCTCAGGACTCAAAATGGTGCATAGTTCTGATCAGTAATCTATTCTGATAGTGGCACAAGTCACATTATAAATTATTCAGAGATAAGGCAAACTTATAAGAATATTTCCTATTGCTGGGATTTTAAAGTGAGGTAGTTCAGCTGTTAAAAATCTCTTGCTTCTCCCCACAATTAAGATTTTTAAGTGAGTTGTTGTCACTTGCAATATATACCTTAGAAATAGTAAGGGTTTTTTTTTATATGGTGCATTTTGGATATAAATTAATAGACAAGTAGGAGAAATACAATCCTGAAGAACTGCTTGACTGTAAAGGTTTCCTCATTTCATCCCCATACATTGAGGGTCCTCTGAGTGCTTGCTGCTCTTGCACTTTAATATGTAGGCAGAGTCAGCAGAAATTGCAGAAGTGGTACTTGGGAAAGACAGCACAAAGTAATGTAAAGAAACCTGCTTTTGCTGTAAATTAAACCTCCATTTTCCTGAAAATGAAAACAGTAGTTGCACTGATCACAACATAGACCAAAACCCTCTGATTGTTAAATCCAGGTCTTAGGACCAGAACTATTAAATTCATGGATCAATCCATATATTACAAAGGAGCAATGACTTAAAGCTACATGTTAAGTATTTTAACAGTACCATCAGACATCAGCTTGAAAATGACCATGAGATCATCCCTGTCATAATATTTAGTCAATTTGAGCTAAATTATCATTTCATTTTAAAAGATCAGACATTACTGTGGATGAGTAAAGTAAAGCTATGTTCTGAAGTTCTCCAGACAAATCTTAAAGATTTTTCAACAAGTATTTCTTCTAAAATGCTAATAAAATCAGGTTTCTAGTGGGATTGCCGAAGTCCTTCAAGGATCTATGCTGAACAAAGAAAATCTATCTTTATAATGAATAAACATTTCACAAAAGGAATTTTTATTCTTGTTTTTTATCACCTCCAAAAATTATACAAGCCTGTAAAACCACATTCTGATACTATCACTTCTAGCAGGTTTTACCCAGTATTTGACATTGACATAGTTTTCACAACTTTATTTTCAAAAATAGAAATCGTGAATGTCTCAAAAAAGAAAAAAAAAACTGGCTCAAGCATAACCTGCTGAAGACAGCTGCACAGAAGTACATGGAAAAGAGCAAAACACTTAACTGAAACTTTATTTGAACTCTAAGTAGGACAATGTCCTTTTATTTGTCAAAAAAGTGGTTAGCACAGGAACTTACTATCTCCTCCTGATAATCTGGCAGGTAAATAGTAAGAAACATTTCCTACTGTCTCCAGATTCCTAGAAGCATGTGCATATTCCTTTTGGATGAGGACTTTTCAGCCATGATGTGGAAATGTGACCTTTTTTGCTCCTACTTCTGTTTTTTATCCAAGAATTGTTAAAGCCTCCTATCAGTACAGAACGCTCAGTTGCTGCTTTAGAGAGCATTTCACCTGGGATTCAGCCAACTGGGTATTTTTAAGTGCAAAGAATTTTTTCATGCAGCCCCATAGCCTGGCAGTAGGGCTCTGTCCATGACCTACTGTCACAACAATATTTGTCACGTTGAATTGTTCAGTCTACTAAGCCTGGATTGAAGGGGATCTCAAGGTGCACAAATGACTAGGCTAAGGAGACTTTCTGGCCTTGTTCCAGGCTTTCCCTGGAAGGCATCAACCAATGGCTTCCCCTTCTTCCAGAAGCTACCTGAGGTCAAAGCAAGCCCCTGCACAAGCTAGAATTCTTCCACAAAAGCAGAAAAACTACAGATCTTGCAACTGATCACGGAGTGAATGATACTCCTGGTTTACTTCTCCATCCCTGAACTAATCTTGACAAGTCCCCGTGGCAGGGATAGCAAAGAGAGGTACAAAGTTGCCTTTGGAGCACTTCAAGGTTCCTTCATGCCAAAGGTACCCTTAACAGCACATTTAGAAATGCATTGGAGATACTTTATGCCATTTTAACATGCACTGGGAATCTGTCAGGAAGATGTGGAGATTGCATCTGAAAGGTCAACAGACCTAAACCATTCTTCTTTAAGTCAGGACTTCCTGACCTGGCAAGAGGTGACTTAGAAAAAGGATCAAGGTTCATGGCAAGTAATGTCTGAATAGAAGTTTCAGTGCTCTGGTTTAAGGTAATCTTTGTACAGGCTGGGAATTACTCTCAATTATCCACTCTAGCTGACCCTGCTTTAAGCAGGACATTGTTCCAGACAAGGTCTAGACATCTCTTCCAAACTACATGATTCTCCAATTTTACAAATACACATCAGTATAATAACATTGCTAGCACATCTGAACTCATGTTTGTAACAAAAATACTAGAAAATCTATACACCTGTTCAGAATTTGCATTTTAAATCCAAAAGACTTTGGAAATGCATTTCAAGCTTGGACTAAAGTTTGAAAGGCCTGTCTTGCCCTATACTTTTTACTTCTCCATCAGAATAAGAGCAGTCTTGTCTATGCTCTCTATTTGTTTGCATGGAGAAGACTTGCACAGTAAAGGACCCCTTAGTATAATAATTAAGAGAATTCTCAAGTAATCAAGAGAATAGTGATTACAGGTTGCTGATGTTTTTATTTTAGTAATCAATTCATTTGATGTGGTGTCTGTGCTATGAAAGGAGCTGAAACCAAATAATATTATTCTCTGGTCTTAAAAAGTCAACGAATCTGGCCAAAACAAATCAGCATCAAAAGATTCTCAGCAATCAGCCACAAGTGCTGAATCAGTTGTTGTACAAGACTAGAGCGTTTCTCTGTTGATTTTTGCATCCAAAGTTCACACTGTCAGAATAATATCTCAAGCTTTCATTTCCAGAAACGAACAAAAATGGAACACAGTGCAGATAGGAAATCACCCAGAAGAATAAAAGGTTTATTTTGTGACTAAGCATTAAATTAGTGGCAATAAATATTTACAACAGACTAGTCCTGCAAAGACTTGATAGTCCATGCCAGCTGGAGACTTTGCTTCACAGCAGAGTTACGGAGTTTCACACTCTGCTTCAATTTATTCATGCAAAAATGACTAACATTACCATTGCACCACAGGACTTCATTGTATTTTACTGCAGATATTTATATTCATTTAGCTTTGTTCATTATTCTGACAGTGTAATGTATACTTTTGAATATATTAATCACAGCTATAATGGGACATAAAGGAAAGAGAGTATGTTCCTCTAATAATGTATTGGAAGTTTCATTTCAATTTAATATGCTCTAAAATCAGACAAATTATAGATACAAAGTATTTAATTAAACTGATTGCTCTAGCTATGCCCATTCTATCTCTTCTAACAGCACACAGATGCACCTATCATTTGCCAGACCCAGTCCAGTGCCCTGGCCTTGGCAAAGTCCATAATGATGTCCATCTCATGCTTTGGAAGGAGCACCATGAACTATCCCACAGGTCTTTGCAATCTACAAACACAAGCTTTTATACTGTGCAAGGTTCAGTAAACTCCGCTGCCTCAGACACTGCTGTGTTAAGAGTAAGGATAACTTTTTTTTTGTGTAAAGAGGATGAGGATTTGATAGAAAATAAACCTTCTCTTATTCCAGCTGGTCCTCAGATGTCAGAGTGGCTGGGGGTCACTGGGCTTAGATTCTGAGTGATAGCCAAATCAACACTAAGCAACAGAAATGCAGAGCCAGTGCGGCACTGTAAGTCTGGTCATGTCCAATAAGAACTACCATGATTATGGATTCACAAATAATGCAATCCACTCTAAGCCTGGTCACGCCCAAAGAACTCTCACAGCCGGACTAGGAGTCCAGTCACATTCAATATCTCTCACAGCCAGGTGCAAAATAGTGTAGTTTATTGAGCAACCGAAATGCAGCTTCTTACTGTATTGCTGGTGATATACTGTCCTCAGAAGCAAGTGTGAATACATGAAACATAAATAATAGAGCCAGTGACAAATACATTAAATTGCAAGATGACTATATAGCACCGCAAGTTTGACCACAAATACAAGCTTGCTTTCTGTATTTCTTGAAGAAGCACTCAGTACAGCCAAGGGCTCAGGTCCTATCCAAGGGGCATAGGCATCCCTATGGGAAAGGAGACAGGTACAGCCAGTCGACTGTCCCAGGACAAAAAGGTGGAGCCCCCTCTGATCCCCTTCCCCTCTGAAGCTATATTTATGTTTTCTTTGAAGGAGGAGAAAATGTAAAGTTACAACTGATATCATTTCATGTTTAGCTGGAATTTTAGTCACACATAAAAATTATGTACATGTTTTTACTTCATTAGCGTATGCAGGGCATGAAAAGTAACATGTGTTTTTGAGTTATTGAAGCAAAGTTCAGCACTTGGTCATTCCTTTGATGCCATTACCTGCATTGTCTTAAACAGAGTATTACTGCAACACCTTCATTCTGATCCACCCTTTATGTCATGCCTCTTTCAGAGTGGTACACGAAGCTCCTTCAGTGTTCGTGCTCCTAAGGTGGGCAGATGGTTTGTCCCTGGCAAACTATAGCCAACACATGCACTCCTTCTTGCCAAACTTTGTTATTTGGTATTTTCCCAACGGATATCTCTTGTGATTGCCCCAGTGTGCTTTATATCATCTAAATCTCTTTTTTTGCTGTGCTTCAGGCTCCATCCTCAAACTGAGGGACAGCCAACCCACTTTAGGACCATCCTGCATCTCCATCAGATGTCTAGGCAAAGGGGAGGGATCTGGCATGCCCTACCTGATCCATACCCACACACAGGAGAAGAGCAGACCTACCTCTCTCTGTATAGCAGGCTTTCGGTATAGTCCAAAATAGTCTCACCTTTGCAGAGGGCCAGGCACGAACAAAAAAAGAGCACCAACCACACAGTACTCCAGCCTTGCCATGGCCAGAAGTCTTTGTTAGCTAGTGCTGAGCCTGGACACGGGTTAAACTTCCTCTCTGCAGAAAAACTGAGGAACATACTTTCACATTTTACCACTTTAAAAGGTACACCTACAGCCAAGTTAGCAAGCCAGTACAGGATGTCTGCACAGAAGGCTTCAGTGTTTTCTCACTTTCAAGTGGCTCAAGTGCCATGAGCAGCTATACTAATCAAGTTCACATTCTCCTGTCCAGGTATTCTGCTCCTTTTCACCACACATAGGGGGACACTCCTTTCATGACAGTGGAGAGACATTCCTGATTTCAAGTTACTTGCCTGCCCTGCAGAGAGTAAAATTCTTGAACTATGGACCACATGACCCTAACTAGTCAGTCAGGGTCACACACCAAGTTAGCAACAACACTGCCTTCCCAAACTCCCTTATTCTCAGAGGATACACATTTGTGTTCTAATGGAGTGCTTTACCAAGGACCTGGCAGCATGAGGAGCTAGGAGAAAAGTGGATGGGACATAGCCCTTATCTAAACCTGGCACATAACCCTGCTGTTGTCCCTTTGCCTGAGATCCCTTCCACAGAAAGAATGCAGCAGTTGTCAGTTTGTCCTGCTGGCCCAATGGGTGGCAGGAAAACCCTTTTCCTTCCTAGAGTAATTTGATATTGTGCAGAGCCGTGCCTTGTTTAACTATCAAGTTGTCAATGCAGAGGAGAAGTGACCAGAATGTGACAAAAATCCTGAGTAGAAAATCCTCAGAGGGAATGATACTGACTTGTGTCTCAACAAGCCCATGAGTCGAGCCAAAGCCAGAAGAAGGGGGAGGTGCCTGAGAGACTGTCTGCTTAGGGTGGAGAGGGCCTGATCAGAACCAGATCACGCCATGTAATCATAACAGAGTCCTGCCAGGTAATTGTTTACCAATCTGAATGGTGTGTTTGCTTTCAGCAGTTGCACAGAACTACTGGAACATGCTGCCATGGCAGCTAATCCAGGCTGGTATAGAAAAGGGAAGGAAGGTTGTGTGTACAAGTCACTTGCAGATGCCTGGGAAGGTCTATGTCCCTTGAAGAAAGAAATGCCTTCCAACACTCTCTTCATAAACTAACGGGACACAGGTATGCTAAGTTTGCTGATGACACAAAGTTAGGAGGAGCTGTTGACTCCCTCGAAGGCAGGGGGGTCTCTGCAGTGAGATCTAAACAAATCAGAGGGCTGGGAAATCACCAAACATATGAAATTTAACAAGGACAAGTGCTGGATTCTGCACCTGGAATGGGGCAATCCTGGAAGTACAAACAGACTGGGAAATGAGAGGCTGGGAGAGCGGCTCCATGCGAATGGATCTGTGAGGTCCTGGTTGATGGCAAGTTGAACATGAGCCAGCAGTGCCCTGGCAGCCAGGAGGGCCAACCCTGTCCTGGGGGGCATCAGGCACAGCATCACCAGCCAGGCAAGGGAGGGGATTGTCCCTCTCTGCTCTGCACTGGGGTGGCCTCACTTTGAATATTGTGTCCGGTTTTGGGTGCCACAGCATAAGAAGGACATTAGATAGAATAGGATAAAAAAGATATTAGAGAGCATCTAAGTGAGGGCTACAAAGACAGTGAAGAGTCTAGAGAGGGAGCATACAAGGAGCATCACTGAGGTCATTTGGAAAAATGAAAAAATACTGCTGCTAAAAATGTAGCACCATGATTGCAAAAAAAAGTCTGACCACAACTTCTGGTCAGACTTGTCTATCTCTTGCCATGTACCTGCTGATACCTGTTCAAACTGGGCTTTAGGTTCTGGATGTCATCTGGAGAGTAGGAAGAAAGCATGTCTGGTGCTGAGAAAGGACAGATTATTTTGCTTTTCTGCTCTCATTCTTCATCGTGGGAATGATTTGTATTTGCCAGAAAGAACTGGCAAAGTTAATGAAATGTTAGCTTGAAGTGAAATAACACAGGAACCTGTAGCAGAATGCTGTTCAATCACAATTGAAACCAGAAAGACCTTCAGAATAACTGTATTTTCTTTGAAGAAAGCCGTGTTCATTTCTTGTCTACTTGATAGGCAGAGCTGTAGCAGAGCTCCAGATAAAAACAAATTTCTAGTCTCTGCTGATGTTATATACACAAGATATCAAAAACACAACACCAAGAAAATAATGGTATTGTGTGAAACCAATCCATGTAAATCTTTTGCCTTGTATATATCCTCCCTGGGATGAGTAGAAAGGATATGTGGTATGTCTAATGTATTGCTGAATTGAATATTCTTTTATATTTATTCACTAGCAGACAGGTAGAGCATACTGAATTTATAAACTGAATTTTGCTTTTCAGGATTGTGAGCTCATAATATGTGTGTAAAATATGTCCACTGTAAAGATACTGGGAACAAACTTGTAACATGTCTTACAAATATGGCTTTGAAGTTAAGAAAAGTATGGAACAAAATTGTATCTTTTTCAAGTTCATCATTATTGATTTTCACCAAAGGTTTTTTAAAAAGGATATGAATAATTTTCTGGACATTCCAAAAACTGATGTGGCTCAGCTGTATGACATTCCAGTTAGTAGCAGCTATAATCAGGTAACATATTTATAACAGTATAAGTAGTACTTTTTGTAGGCTAGCTCTAAATAGCTGGCAATTGACACAGTAAACTCTTGAAGATGATCTTGAAATTTCCTTGAAGTTGGCCCTATCAGAAAGAAAAAAATTTGACAGAAAGAGAGGGATCAGAGAGGGGCTAGAGACCAGAAACTAAATGAAAGATAAGCAATGGTCGGTGCAGGAATCCTCCAGAAAAGCTAAATGCTGGATTCACTGACCTGCTCCTCTGCTTCATTCCTACCTTTTCCCTGAAGAGCTCCTAAGTTTTCCCATGTTTTCTAATGCAAAGACAGAAACCCCCTCAGCTTCTGCTTGCAGACTCTTCCTTAGTAACATCATTCTGATTGCATTTGCAGTACTTTTCATGTGATAGGAGGTAGCACAAAAATGAAATGCAGACAAGAGACCAACCCTTTGGACACGGCATTGTAGATTTGGGGCATTAATTTTCTTTCTTCTACGGAAAATATTTTGGTTTTCAGATGCAGCATTTGATTCTTTTCTACTGAAATAAACTCTCACAAATTTAAGTATTACAGCAATGTTGAGCTTAGAGCCACACTATCTGTACAGGATATTTTTTTCTCTACCACATGCTTAATTTTATCATTATGTTCACTGTTACTGGTTGGGTTTTAATCTTAGGTCAGATTAGAAAGTTTGATACAAAGTATTTTCAAATTAAATGGATTTCTATGACATTATAAAAAAATTGCTCTAAGTGTTGATTGTAAAAGTCATAGATATTTCCCTTGGGAAATTTTTAGTACCCTTCCAAATAATCAATCAATAGGATGTTCTTAATAAACATGATAGTTTATTCCCTTCTAGGGATTTCTTTCTAAGCTCTTCATTCAAGATGCTTCCAGAAGAGGAAGAAAGATTTTAAAGCATCTACTCCCTCAGCACAACATTTATTATGACTAATATGCATCTCATGCTCTGAATGATAAAGAAGCAACTGCACAGTGATTTGCTTTTTTCTTCTAAAAATATTTGCCATATTTTATTTCTAGTCACCTGTCTCTTTTGGTAATACTCAGACTAATGACAATGGTAACCAACTACCCCCACTGACTGCCACCAGATATTTTTCTAGTGATGATAAAAACTTTGCATATTTCTAGTTACCTAATTTAATATACATTTTTTACTCTCTTTACTGTATAACCACAAGACTTCTTTTATTCATATGAACACTTTTTGTTATTGTAGTTTTTACTAGGTTTTAATGCCCCCACCCATATAAAGTAGAGTGCCACTGTATTTACGTTCCAAAATATATGTAAATTTACATGCAGAAGATACATAGAATACATATCCCAGAGACTTCAGAGGATTCTATTCAAGTAAACTTTTCTTCATTCCAGGGGAAAAAAAAAATATATCAATAAAATCATTGAAAGGTCCTTCGGGCAGATAAGTGTCTTCTCATTACATTAATACATATATTTGCATTGTTTTACTCAAATGCAATCTTTTTACATATGTTTAAATTCCTCAGTTAAAACAAAGGTCTGTGAAAGGTTGTGTGTATCTCTTCAGTCCTATTTTACACATTTTCTTTCACAGGAAGAAAATACAAACTAGTACAGCTTGTTTCTGTCCCCACGCTGTAGACAGGACAGCTGCCCAGAGCTTGGATCTCCGGTGAGAAGGACGCTCCCTCGCTGGCTGCCGAGGGTGACCCACCACGGGCTGTGTGACAGCACCGTGCTCTGCCACCCGTGCTGGCCAGCCCCTGCTAGTGTGGTGCTACAGCTGGGCAATCTGGCCTCACAAAAACGCCTGCAGATTCTGGAATTCAGGGAATGACAATATCACCACACAGGCTTAAGCCAAAGCTCTCTCACTGCGCCCATCCTGGCTGGCCAAGAGGGACGACTCAGGCACGGGTGGGGAAGATTCCAAGCTCCAAACCAGTGCAACACACACCTGCTGCTACAGGCAGTGTAGATGCAGCTGGCACAAGCACCATGGAACAGTGGACTTTGGCTCAGACATAGCTCATATCAAGAGTAAAGAGCAGTCACTGAGACTACTGTTCTGTGTCACACCTTATCTGTATGGTCTGTCCCTCATTACTTACGTTCAGCCTACTTGCTCAGAGCCTGTAGGGTGAGTTGGGCCAGCCTACTGCTTTAGCAGATGTCTGACTCCACTAAAGCAAGGCCTAAGCACAAAACAACTAAAATACTGGCAAAGCAGTGAATTGAATTAAGTCACTTTTCAGCCTAGATTTCCCATGAAGGATGGAGTGGAAACATATGGGGCAGGGAGACAAAACAGGACTGTTGTTTCTAGCATCTGACCGTAGGTGAACCGCCCGGGGTGTAACAGACAGCAGCACTGTGCACTGAAGGGGGCCGTGAGCGAATTGCACACAGCGCCTTTCCAAAGCACAGGTCTACAAAACCTCAGCCCCCCCAAAATGAGATCCTCTAAGTTCAAAATGACCAGAAGTGAAAAACCAGAAATTTAGCAAAGCTATTAGGTTGGAAAATAACAGAAATGTACTTACACAGCAACAAAAGTGGAATTAGAATAATTCAGCAGAGGTTTTTATTAAATAAATGAAGTGTATTTAAAGCCAAATTCTCACTCTTGGACAAAGCTGAAATAGACCTGATAAATAATCTGGTAAACGGCATCTTTCTACTATGCTGAAATTTTCACAATCTCTTGCAGCCTAGAGAGGGAACCAGTGAATTTGCATAGTGACATATATTTATCTACACAAACCATATTTTTGCCTCATTCTAATGTCTGTGAATCAATTTTAAAAGGAACAACAAAAAATATGAATAAATGGCGCGTATGAGTACAGCTTTCAACATGGCATCACTTACACATAGCACTCATAGTGCAAATTGCTCCTGTCTTGGTGTCCTTGATTACATAAATAAGCTTTAAAAACCCAATGTACACTTTTAGGTCACATGTATCCCACCATATTACTCAGAATTTTGATGAAACACCTCAGTTTAGCAATAAAAGTCTGGTCACAGCTCTGGAGAAGAAAACAAAGTTCAATTTTAAAAACAGACATGGCAGAAGGTTGTTCTCTAGCTACTTTTTTTTCCCTACCTTTTGGCTATTCAGAATATTTCTTGTAGAAGCAAAGAGTTGTTACAGAAAGGAGCTCATAATTCAGAAGCTTTCAGAAAAGGAGTAAGTGCCTTTCTTCTAAAACTGACAAAATTGGATCATGCAAACTTTTAGCATTTGATATTATCCTTCAGAGTAGTCTTTGTTCTGGAGAAAATATTCCATGGACACTGAATATTTTAAGATACTTCTAAAACAAAATTAAAATAAGTAACTGTAGAGAGATTTGATACAAGTTCCAGAGCCATAGAAAAACAAACAAAAACATTACTTCAATTCATGTTTACATCCCTTCAGTGGCAGGATAAAGAAACTCTCTTAAACATGTGTGGTTTGCCTTTTATTTCTGAACAAAGAAATCTTTAGATCCCAAAAATTACACCCCTTCAAAGATATCCTTGTAATTTTTCACCACAGAGGCTGCCCACTAAGATTGCCAACACCAGAGCCTGAGTCACTAGACCCAGGAAAGCACTCCTGGCAGAAGGTCCTTAACTCACCTCCCACAGAAAGTCAGAGGTGACCTTCACCCAGGAGTTCCTCTGTAGATGACTGCTCTTTGGGACCATTGCATAAACTTCTACCCGGGCAGATATCCCACAGATTTCCGGTGGACGGTGTTTTATCTGCATAAGCACTTCAGGCCCAGGATTGGAGCACCAGTACAATGCTTCACAGTGAACAGCGACCAGTCATCCATTCACAAGCTCCCAGTGTGTCTTTCATTATGATGTCTAGTCAGCAAGTCCAAGATCAATAAAGGTATTTGCTTGCCATTCAGTTTTACTACTACCATCCTATGAAATACTTACTCTAGTTCCACTAATCAACCACATCTTGAAGAAAAATTGTGTATAGTAAAAACTTTGCTGACATAAAAGATCAATTTATAGGCATAGGTAAAGTTTTAGTTAGTCACCAGAGCATGCAGCAAGGGTTGATAACTTTGGGGAAGCTTTGACCCCAGGAGAAGTGCATGAGTGCATTCATGTGCTTTTGGGAATTACAATCCCAAACTCTTCAGCTTCACTCTGCAAGGCCAGGTGATGTGTGTGGAAATGATACTGTGATTCAGACCAGCATGATGAGACCTGGGGTCTGTAAGAAAGCATTGCAGACTCTTTCTGTGACAGCCTTGTGTTGTCCTGGTTTGGGGTTAGGCTGCCAAACAGTTCACTGCAGGTGTCCACACAGCTATGTGCTACCATTGATACAGTGATGAATGTCAGTTCTGTGGTATTCTCAGTCCTCATCTTACTGCCTCCCTTTTGTCCCTTACTCTGTTTGAGCCATGAGCTTTGCATTTTTGTGTTCATGAATACACTAAACATATAAAAGATTGCAAATAATCTGAGAGCTTTTTAAGGCTCAAATATAGTTAAGATTGGGGTAAGGAATACCCAGTTTGTTGGTGCAGACTATATTGTTAAATGAGTTCCATTTCTAAAAAGAGTGACTATGCACACTCATATTTGCTATATGCATCATATTTTAAAAATCTATAATATCTGTGAGTAATTCCTTGATGATTAGAACAATTGGAAAACAGAAAGGGGGTGGGGAACAATCATAAGCCCAGATGGCACTTCCCTTGTGACTGTGAGTATAGGCTCTAAGGACAAATTTTGAAGCCTCCTGAGAGGTGTGGCACCTCCTGTACTGTGAAACCCCCACCACTGAGAAATTGCATATATTTTGGAGTGTTAGGTGTGCAGTAGCACGGGAAACAAAAACCATTATGATTTTACAAAATGCCTGTATGCCTGCTTCCCAGTAAAATAACAGTACCAGACACACAAATGCTTTAAAAACTATAATAGTACACTCCACAGTAAACTATTTAAGGCTTAAGTACCTGTAAAATCTGTCCCTTCCTGCCCAATAATTTTCAGAAAACCTTTTAGCTACAGAGATGGGTTTGATTCTATGTTGTAGCTGTCAGACCAGGGCTCATATTCCAGCCATATTGCAGTAAATTTTCCCTAGTGTTAGTCTTCATACTGACACTTTGATAAACTAGAACTCCAGCTCTGATGAGAAGTAGTGTGATAGTAATCTCTGGCAAACATTCACAATGAAAAAGAGAAGGAGGAACACTGGTGTACTGTATTGCTTCCCAGCATTAGACAGAGCTCCTGCTAGAGACTGCTGGGCAGTTCATCGCAGTCCTGTCTTCTCTCTCCTTTGCACTCTCTCTCTCCCCTACTCTGCTTCTCAAACACACTTTTAATTTTGGGAATCAGAAATGTAATGAGATGCAAACCATAATTTAGCATTACATTAAAACAGGAAGTCTGAAATCAATGGTGTACCTCATTCTTTGGCATAAATCAAGAGTAAAAAGCTGGGAAATCAGACCCTATAATCACAATGAACCAGAAACACTGAGCATGATCAGATCAAACCATATGTGTTCAAATTAATCTCATCAGTGATTCACTTGATTTATTTTATTTTATTTATCTCTTATAATGACTCATCTTCTTATCTTCTTATAATGACTCTTCAAATCACCTTCACTAGTTACGTAGGATTTTTATTGAACCTACAGAACCGAGGATCATATCTAAAGTTATTTCTTTGGTTGATCATCGGTAATTTTTCATATTTTAAAAAATCTTTGGCTGTCCTTTCCTCAATGTGAGATGCAATCAAGCTTCTCAGGTTGCTTGTAGCTCTTAGCATGCTGTTAATTATGGCAAGTGACAATGGTGACAGACACACTCCCAAACAACTTCCTCTCTAGTGATGCACACAGTTGAGGTACTGTGTCACTGACTGCTTCAAACATCAAAACGAAAAAAAAGAAAAAAAAAAAGAAGAAAAAAAAGGAAAAAAGGAAAAAAAAAAAGCAGAGGATTGTCCAGAGAAGTGTCTGAATAACTGTACATTTTGTGTGCTTGTTCCTTCTACTGCACATTGTAAGAGATGAGAATAAAAGCCTATGTACAGACGATATAAGAACCAGTGTTTGTGGGACATAAGGCTTATATTCTGAGTTTAGACTAATTTATGTATTGATGCATCCATTAAATTAATTTCTAACTGACAGAAGCAGCATATCAAAACCATGAAAAATGGCTGCAGAGTAAAACTTCATGAAAACATCTGAAAATTGACTCACAGCTGAATTTCCAGCTCTCAGATGTTTGAAAAATATTTAAACATAACTGAAGATGCATGAAGGCACCTACTACTCAGCTTTTAACAATCTATATCTGTTGAGCATTTTTAAGTATCTCACTAGGGTCCAGATTTCCAAAAGGACCACGACTGTATCATTTCTAAAGAGGAAAAGCCCTCCAAAGAAGAGATGTTAGTCTGTACATGTCTGCATTCTTAGATGAAGGAATTCTGGAATTGATGTAAGTCTTTTAAAGTGTGTAAAGAAAATGCAGGCTAGTTACTACAAATCTTGATCTACAACTGAAAGATTCATCATAGCTAACTTCACTTAGCCTGATACTTTATCTAAGTAAGTTTTAACCATTCATCAGAAGAACAATAAATGACATATGAAAAAATACTTAAAAGGTAAGAAACATTTCATACTTACCTCCAGTTTCAAAAAAAATAGTATTAAAATAACTCAAATCTCTTCTATAATTCTTACATAATCTTGTTCCATATCTTCCTTGATAGGAAAAAATAGGGGGCTTTATTAATACAACTCAGATGAAATAATACATCAAGATCTAAGCTGTGTGTCTCTCAAATTTGTTTCAAAATACTTTCCCCTGTTGAATCCTCAATTTGGAGTAAAAGCAGGATTCTCACCTCCTGTGTCTCCAGCTTTCAGAAGGAATTGTGAAGATGCCAAAGGAGGAAAATAGGAAGAGAAGGAGAGTGTTTCCTCCATGCCTACACTTGTTCAGCTGTTCCATCTCTTGTCGGAGATGTAGAGCTGGATTCTGATTTTAGGGACTATTCCATTAGGTCGAGGTAAGTTCACAATAACTTCACTGAAGGGCATGGAGAGTTCCTCTGGATCGAGAATCAGACACACAATGTGTCTCTTTGCTGGCTGAGGGAAGGGAAATAGATGTTTGCACGGCACTAAGAGGGAGAAATGGGAATGCACCTGTGGAAGTGTCTTTGTGTTAGTGCAGCAACTCCTCGACTTTCTGCCTCCTCCTGAAACTGAGACAGAGAGACACAAGATAGAAATAGAATAGAAAGGAAAAACTTTAAAGTGTCTTCTGTTTTATCTTTAATGGAATGGTGAAGTCCATTTTCTAATTTTCATTATCTATGTATTTCACTATTACAGGCTAGTGAAGAATTTGAAGAATAAATGAACAAAATTATTAAATTGAATTACTCACCAGCTTTCATTAACATTTTAAATGCATAATTTTTATTATTTCTGAGTAAATGCATGCAGAACTACAGTTTTTCTTATTTTAATGTTCTCTGTGTAAAGAGCTAACAGGAATGCTTTTGTTATTTAAAAGAAATTTTAAAAAAAATTTACTATATAAAAAGTACCAAAATTTATGTCCATATCTGTGCTATGAGAGTGTCTTTAATTGTTCAACTAGAAACAAAATCTTCCCTGCCTCATTCAGAAGCACAAGAGTCTTGGGTTTCTAGCACTGAGATATAGGTTATTAAAAAATTATCAACTTACAAGAATAAAGCATAACAAAAACATTTATATTCTTTTTATGGTTGGCCAAGTCCTCTTAGCTGTCTACCCATTTACATAAGTTTAATAACTTCCAATTTAAACTTAAACTACTTCTTCATTTGTCTTTACATTCCAATAGGTAGATCTGAGGACAGTGAAATAAATTTTTCATATTCTGAGTCTGCTCCAAGGAAGAACTCCACCTCACACTGCACCAGCTCCATGAACGCTGCATGCTCAAGCAGCATCTTGCTGCAGTGCATTGCAGCTCATCAGAAGTCCCCATCTCCCAGTCCTGCTAATATGTCAGCCTGGGAGAGACTGAAAAAAACCTATGAGAAATTCAGCAACTTTTCAGTTGTGTGTATCCTAAGCCTTCTCTGAGTAATTCACCACCTCTGGAAAGACCACGCCTTTTAACCCCCTGAGCCAAGCCCACACAAAGAGCAGCACTGTGTTGTTCAAAGCTGTCAGATCTCAGCCTTCAGTGACCTTCAGGAGGTCATTCCTCGACGCCAAAACCTATCCCTGCTAAGTGCATCCACACCTGCTGCAGGAACAGTGCAGAGTCAGTGTCCTGTCACAGGAAGGAGCACCTTCCCGGACAGGCACCAGGCAGAGGTCACTCAGAGCTGGAGCCTGACCAGGGTGTGGGGAAGGGCTCTAACAGGAACCATCAGGGGAAGAGGTGGATGTGCATACACGTGTCTTTGATCACTACACCCCTCTTCCAAAATGTCCATCCAGCACATGAGTATTCTGCAGATTTTAGAGAGGCCCAGATTCAGAGGTTCTTTTTATTTCCAAGCTCTTCCTTGACCTGTAGATTTTCTGCAGTGTTTTAAATGCAGAAGTGTGGGAGTAGGGAATGAGCTGGATTTTCCCTTCTTAAGCACCCAGGATCCATCAGAAGGCCTTGCTGCATCAGTCAAATTAAATAGGTATGCAGTTCTCACTAATATCTTATTAACAGCCATTGTGCTTTTGAAATGTAAAAGAATCAGACTAGTGAAACACACTTTCTATCCCTTCTGAAATTTTACTTAATCCTGCTTAAATTAAATTAATCTTGTTTAAATGCTGACGTAAAAGCCACAAAAGGAGCCCCCAAATGCATTTTTATATCATAGCAATTATTTGGAGCAAAATTATAATAATCCTTATTCCTTTTATCATCATGCTAGCAATTCATTATTGCTATGCTCAAAAGGATTTTAATACAACATATAGAAAGGGCCCCTCACTTCTACTAAAATCATATTTACTAAATCCACCAGTTATTTTCTCAGCTTTATTTATTAGGTTGCAATTTTTTTCTCCCAGTTTCAGAGTCCTATTTGTACAAATACTGTACATTGACATAAAACAGGAAAATAACAACTGACAGGCACTGTAGGATTGCAGCAATTATTTTAAAATAAGGCTGATTTGTTCTATTGCTTCTTTCCCTGAGGCCAATAACTGGAGGCTAGTTATACTGAAATTCAACAAGCCAGAGGAAAAACACCTGTTGCACATGATTATTCTCTATTAAAATACAATGAATAATTCAGCATGGATATTTTAAAAAGTAGCATTGTTATTATCCTTCTCTGTTCTTAAGAAGAGCCTCTAGAGGAAGAGAGAGGGGTCAGGTTAACCCAAAATATTGGCTGTGTCCCATCAGGTATATTAGTCCACCCACTTTCTTACACTTACCGAACACACAGTTGTGCTTTTCCTGATCATTGAGCTAGCAATGATACAGCTTCATTAGAATCATAGAATGGTTTGGTTTGGAAGGGATCTTTAAAGATCAGCTAGTCCCACCCCTCTGTAAGGAGCAGAAGGGTCTTCAGCTAGGTCAGGTTACTCAGAACCCCATCCAAGCTGACCTTGAATGCTCCCCAGGATAGCATTCTGCTGGTTTTCTACGTTGTATTACTATATACATTGATGTAAGTGAGCTGAAAATACCCAGCTGATGGATTTGTGCAGTGGTCGTTCCAAATAAGCAATTCCAAAGTTAAGGCAGAGTAATTAAGGTGAATTTTATAGTAATATGGTTAGTGTTTCATCTGATATAATTTCCCATTTCACTAAAGTCAACAGGTGAGTTCCTGTTGGGTGCAGTGGAACCTGGATAGATATTTAGCAGATCAGTGATTCAGCACGTTTTCCAAGAATTCCTGTATTGCTAAAATTTCATGAAAAACAAGGTAGGTCTTGTGCATCGGCACCACTTTGGGATTACCAAAAGCTCAAAAGATTTTAAAGAACTCAAATACGCCAGTTGACTAATAAAAAAATATGAGCATCCCCTTAAATGTATATCAAGAATGCTTAGCAGGTTGTGGCACCGGGCTTTCATGACATAAGAGAAAATTTCTTACCGGTACAAATATACATTTCTTACCAGTAAATATACATATTTATTTCTTCTCACACAGCATGTGAGGCAGGTTGCATGTTTTCAGCTTCAAGGATCTACAGAAAGAGAGGTAGAGAAGCTGTATTCATTATTAGCAGCAACCACAATAATAATTGTTTTACATCCTGTGACTCCTTGAGCACAAGCTAAGCCATCCAGACTCTTTCCTCATTCAATTTTACCAAGCATTCTCCTGAAATTCAAACTTGGCTGCTGTAAATATAAATCACCAGAACTTCCATTTCTAAAAGCTCATTCACTCAGAATATGACTTACTGGGACAAGTTATAATACTCTTTCTATAGCTCTACACATTTACTGGAAAGACAATCAATAGTACTCATGATTCACAAGGGGAAATAATGCTTTGTTCAGATCCTGCCTACTGGCAGATCAGGCAATGAACTCAGTAATATTTTCAATGATTTTTAATATCCTTTCACAAACCAATCATTAAAGTAGTAGCCTCAGAGGATGGTCTAATCCTGATTAGACCTGTACAAAAATGCTTGTATTCAGGGAAAACAGACACACTGTAGCAATGGGAGTGGTATTTCCAATGGTTTCTATGTTTCACAGCACTTTAAAAAAATACTGTAAGGAACTAATTTATTTCTGCAAATCAACATTTCTTCTCAATATTGTACAAAAAAACTTTCTGCCTTTACAATTAGGTAGAAAAGATGGTATCAAAATTCTCACTGTGGAACAGTAAGGAAGCTTCTCTCCCCACAACTTCTTTACTCTTTTTCTACAAAATGCTCACAGCTACTTAGTTAACAGGCTGTGTCACAGCACTCCTAAAGTATTGTAGCAGGCTTTGCAATCATATGTAACTTCAAACCAGCTACAGATAGCATCTCTGGAAATGGAGAGTTCTGCTTTTTTTAGATTTAGGACTTTAAAAGTTTTCACACACTTCCACTGGGCAGGTGAGAAAGTAGATGATCTCTATTTTAATTTTCACAATTTTCTCCAAGACATTTTGAGCAATATTTAATGTTCATTAACATTGTTAGCATGGTTCTTCCAGCAACTACAGTTTTCAAATTGCCAGCCTTCTCTCCATATGACAAATCCATATCAGGTCAGAGTAAAGTCAAGTTGAATGAACTTTACCTAGGTCATGAATAGAAGGAGTTCCTAAGCTAGATGTTGGATTTACATAATCATGTTAAAAAGATTCTTTATTTTTCATAGATTATTCCAACCTTCTTCTGGGTAAGACAACACCTTCAGTTCTACAGCTGAACTTGCACAATTGCACAAATTCCTCTGGTTTGTTTTAAAACATTATTTCATCACGATCCCCTTTATACTGACACACATATTCACAAAGTATTTCCCATTTTCTTTTCCCATATCATTTATGAAATGTGGGCATCTATCCTCTCCCAGAAGTTGTCCTACTCTAGCCTCACTCAGAAGGTATGCAAAATACATAGTTTTATAGTCTTGTTCAGTTGTTCTTTCCTAATTCTTCTGTATTCATCTAGAGATGAAATCACTAAACTGAAAGCAATAATCAAGATGTGGGAATATTACAGGTCCACAAAGTGCTACAATAACATTTTTGTTTTGCTCTCAACGCCCTTTCAAAATTTAATTAAATTCTCTTTGCACTGTTGTGCTGTTTTCACAGAGAACCCAACAAATGTTTCAAAGCATTCTCCTGTGGCACTGCGATTCTGTCCCTCAGACGTCTCTTAGCAGTCTATTTCAGCATCCAGCATCCAAGTCCTCACCATCACCACAGCATCTGCACTTCTGGTGAAGAAAAGCCACATGACATCATCTTGCTTCCCAGTTGTAATATCTTCCCCTGTAGTGACCTCCTCCATGTCTGGTGAGTTGGTTTCACTGTATGAGTTGGTAGGAATATCACCGTAATTACGTATGGAACTGTTAGTGACCCATCTTTTCCAAAATGTCATGTGACGGCTGTCTCTGAGCATCCTCCCAGAGCTTCTAGTGACACACATGGCCAGGCTGCCAATGACATCTCTTAGGATGGTTCCTCTTACACGTAGGAAATTATTACTCACCAAGAATTTTTAATTTTGATATTTTAAACAATACGAAATCATACTCTAAGTTTATACCTAAAAATGATAACCCTAAAAGTTCAATGTGTTTGAACTGCTTATTCGTAGTAAGGATAGTGGGTTTCAGCTGTCACCTGAATCACAAATTATTTCCATGACATACAGATGAGATCATCCTATTTCTAATACCCTTACTTTTCCTGAAGAGTTTGACTAGCAAAATACTGCTGCAAGCTATGAGCTACAAACATGTGAGAAATAAGAAATACACCACATCATTCTGTACTTGTTTTACCCTTCCTGTATTAGTTCGTATTTTTATTGCACCCTTTGCAGTTAAATTATTTTTTAAAAAAAACAAGCAGCAAAAAACCCCAGCATTCTATCAGAAGACAGCACCATTCGACCATAATACCAAATTAAAAATCATTTTGCCTTTAATCAGTTTATTTGGGAAAAAAAATATACTGGTTAATACAAAATAGTGCTTTACAATGAACATTGAAAAAGACACGTGGAAGCAGAATTTACCTGCCTACCATCTGTGAGGTTTACCTTAACTTCCTAGTCACAAAGTTCTACCACCTTCTGTGTTCTTCCTCCTTAGCTCAGTGAAACAGTTAATCTCTTTTCTGCTCCTCTTTGCTTCTCCCCATTCAGAATATGCCATACATTGAGAACACTATCTGATTTCCTCACGTGGTCAAAAGGAAGGCACCGATCCAGGCTCTCTTAGGGTACCTCAGTGCCCCAGCCTAGGAGAAATAGCATGTGCTTCTCCTTATGCCTTACAAGAAGACAGTGGCTACCACAAATTTATTTTTAGAGGGGTCAGTAGTATTAAACGCATTCCAGAAATACCTACAGCCTCAAGCCCTTGAGAAGGAAAGTGTCTACTCTCCAGTTTGTGATTTTGATTACATCTGATCACAGAACTGAGACAGTTTGGAGCTTGTACAAAAAAAAAAGCCTGGAAAGCTTTAGATCAAAAGATAAGAATTCTGGTATCTTCAATATCAGCTGGCAAATCAAGCAAAGGTTTTAAGCACTAAAATGTTGGATATCGGCATCTAAATTCCACCTGAAGTGCCTAGAAGTCCTTTCTTGGGTCTGGCTCCAAACTTCTTTAATTATATGAACAGGAAAGAAGAAAATCAAAACTTCAGGTGCAAATGTGTCTGGAAATAGAGTTAATCCATCACATGCACATTATGTCATCCTGAAACAACATGAGAACTCTTCTCTTACTTTGAAGAAATCTCAGCTGCAATATTTTAGCTCAACTTTGCAGGCTTTTATCACAGTTTTAATGAAGTACAGTTGGTTTTGAATTAAAAGCCTGTCGGTTTTCATTAAGAGAATTAGATTCTTGTCTTGCACAGCCTGACCAGCTTTAAAATAGGACTTACTTCTCATTATCCTCTGAACAATATATTTTACAGAAATTAATTGTAGTGATACATTTTAACCTGATGTCACGACAGGCTCATTATCAAGAGTAGTAAGCTAGCAGGCAAAGATGGATTATCTAAAAAACAGGCTCATAGGAAGGAATTTTAAAAGATTAGGCTGTCTCCTGGGTAAAGGATCTTTTTACCAAAGTCAAGAGCCTTTGGAAATGCTCTACATTCACTTTTTAATAGAAAAGATGCCTTTCAGTTCTACAGAAGAGGCCAAAAATACCACAAGTGTAACTTCTTAGACCATTATGTATTGGTAGGAGGTAAGAAAATATCTAAATAGAAGGCAATCCAGTAGGTAACTGCCTGCCTTCTGTTGCCCCAGCACTCTAGCAAGCACCATGCTCTCAAAGTGGGAAGAGGTCAATATTTCCCTTGAAAATTTCCCATTCTGATGACATACATGGAAGACACTAGGGGAAGATAAAGAGAAAATAATTAGAGTTTGCTGCCTCTGGTTAGAGCTCTACCACCTCCAGATGTCAGTCTACTGAATTCCTAACCATTCCATTTGCACCAAATCCCATCCTGCTACATTTGCCAATGGCATTGTCTGTTGCATTCTGCTTCCTGCCTTTGGTACTTTGTGGCAGAGCTCTTACGTGGGACTTCTCCTGCAGTGGAGACGATCCTCCGGGATTCCGACCCCATCCCTCAAGCAGGAGAATGCCTGCCCACCTTGTGCCCATCTGCCAGAGCAGTAGAGAGTGCCAACAAAAGACTTGAAAAGGTCGTTCCTTAGAAAGAAAGGCTACACTCCCCACTGTCATCAGTGCCTGTGAACACAAATACCCACGTTTTACACAGTTCCACCACCCTCAGCCAACCTCCCTCTGAAAACTCATAATCAGATTGAAGGCTGTGAATAGGGTTATTCACGGCTGCTGAGGGAAAAATTGATACCTCACAATACTGTGCAGCCAGCCCTGCAGTCTCTAGTAGCAGTGCTTCTCTAGAGAGAAATAGGGAGATACTTTAATAGGAAAATATAGTATTTGCTTTAAACAATCTTAACTGAGGAAGAGTTACCGATGCAGCCTAGTGGCCTGATTAAATTGGAAATGGAGGAGGATTGAGAAAAATCTGTCTCGGGCAGTTTTTCAGAGAGAGAAAAGAGCGTGTCAATATTTTTGCAATCTCTCCAGCACTGTGAAACACTAGGAACCAGAAGACTGCTCTTATAAAGGTAAAAGTGCAGGGAAATCTAAGAACTAAACCCTAATAACACAGAGATTGCTAAATTCAAAAAAAGTTAAAGCCTTGAAGGAGACAAAAAACCAAGAGAGAATATTTAAAACTTTTTAAAGTATTGTTGAATATGTATAGTTTTCATAGGAAAAGCAAAGAAACAAATTTAAAAAGCAAGCCACAGGAAAAGAAAGAGACTTTTCAGGAAGAATCTGGAGAATCCAAAATGTCTTACAAGAGAGAGACACGAAATGTCTTCTCTACAGAAGATTTATATAACAGGGGAAACTCCCAGCAGGAGACCACCTCTATGATTAAAACCAGAAAAAACAGTATCAACAAATTCCACTAGTTGCCAAATGTTTTTCATTACTTCCGCAGTGGAGGCTTCTGCCTTGAACTATGAAAAATGCTTTGACAAATAGCTTCCAAAAACTCAGCTTGAGGAAGCTACAAAGTTGTTTCATTCATAAGCAGAGACTACAAATTACTGGCAAAAAATGTGGCTTCCCAGCTGCAAGACAAAACACCCCAAAATAGCACACTCAATTAGGTGGGGTTTTTGAAGGAGTGGTTGCTGCCTAGCAAAAATAAGGGAGCTGATTAACATATCAGGCAAAGCACGCTGAAGAGCCAGCTGCAGATTTTGTAACAGAAAGAGGCAACAAATTTGAAAGGATCTCACTCTTCGGGATTAGAAACCATTGAAATATTTTATTGATGGTGGTGGTTAAACCTCTCTACTCATTGAACACTAGTGACTTCTGTAGAAAATATTTTAGCAGCAATCAAAGCAGAGATTTCTCAACTTTCTGTCTCCCATTTCTCCTTCTCTTTTCTTTTGCCTTTCCCTATATACACATGAAGCGGAAAAAGGAATAAAAAATCTGGATGTGCAGGTAAATGCCCAAGCATGCATGTAAATAGCTTGTATTAACTTTGAAGAACACTGCTCAAAAATGAACAGTTTTATGGAGATGTAGATTTTCTGAATGGATATTTTTCCATTGGCATTTGTAATCAAACCTTGATTTAAAATGAAAATATATTGGGGTGAATGTTGAACTGTAATTTTTAGCTTCTTTCAGGAAGAGTAATAAAGAGTACTAAAATTCTCACAGATACTGGAATAAAATTAGCATGAACATAAATCCTGGTGTTGTACAGTTAATATACTCAGTTACCTTTTAATACTATGAAGATTATTTAAACAGAGTGACTGGAAGTCCACTATCTTTTCTAAAACTCACACACAGACTGTCTGTGAATTTAGGCAGAAAACATCCTCATCAGAGTGACAAAATGTGGAGTATTTATTCTATATGAATATACAAGGAGAATTTCTATGTTCATGCTTTGAATTTTCTCCAATTTTGCTTCCAGGCACCAATTTTCCATCCTTTCAGCAAAAATTTTAAGAATACAAAATAAATAAATAAATAGCAAACCAAATTCCATAAATAAAGCATGACTTGCTCAAGATACTATTTTTTTTATTAGATTTTCACTGAAGGGACGTCAGTAGAGAAACAGTGCATGGGAACAAGAATGTGGTTTATTCTGTGACCTTGAGAGAATTCTCCCTGACTTTCTTTGTTACACTTCAACTCAGCAATACTTAAGAGCACACCCCTGAAATGCCTCTCTACTACGATGCAATATCAATTGCTCCTCACTTGCCTGCAGATGCTGCTACAGCCAGTATCTCTGCCAGAGAAGTGTTGCAAAGACTTGGTGCCAGTTAGGAGGATACAAAAGGAAATTTGCCCATTAGGGTCCGGGTTGATGCTACACAAAGAGATAATGGTAGGATACCAGACTGCAGCAGAAAGTCCATCAAAGAAATTGCCATCTATTGTTTTCTTTTGGATCTGGAACAAGTGATGTAACTTCCACCACAGAAGGAATGAAGATATTTAAGGGCAAACATATCCAATTATTCAGATAGTAGAAAAAACAGCAGCCAAAACAGAGACTATTGCTAAGGAACAAGTGACAAAATGAGATCTAGTCAAAACCACTTTTCCTCTGACCAAGAATTATTTAGAGGAAATTCTGTGGACATAAAGAGAAATCTGTGGCTTTGGAAGGAGACAAATTGTAAGTGACATTAGCTTTCCAAGCAAAAAGATTGAGAGAAATGCCATTAATAATTCAGAGGCCTGCTATTCCCCAGTACCATAACCAACAGATATTTTTACCAAATAACTGTTAAAAAAAACTGGACAGAATTCTATTTTAAGCTTGTTTTTTTTAGTAGCGAGGATATTCATAAAAGAATTCGGTCACAGGAACTCATGAATTGAATGGTCTGAAGCTGATGCCATTTAAATGGAATGGAAGAACAAACAAGAAGCATGGGCTGTAACTCAGTAAACTGTTATAAACTGGGGCCCTCGCAGAGGTTGAAATAAAGCAACCTGGAGCTCAGGGCAGGCTGCAAAACCTACCTAAGAAATTGAGTAAGTTAGTCTAAGCAAAACTAACTGCTGCAGTTAGAGCAGTACAAGAGTAACCTAAATCAAAGCTGCCACGGATGTTTACACTACACTATTACTGCTGCAAGAGTTGCAATACTCATAATAGTGAAAGCTCCAGGCTTAGAAGGACAAATTTCAAGGAAGTGAGGGGACTAGTGAAGTCAGCCAGGCAAAACAGCTCACCTCTATCTTCAGGAAGAAGGGAATGTCATTAAGTCAAAGGTGCCAATCTTATCTGGAATTTATACACTAAGGCAGAGGTTTGTAGGAAAAGTCTCAAAAACATTACTGAAGATAAGGAAATGACAAAAAAAAAAAAAACAACAGTCAGCCAAGAACCAAACATTTTGCTGGTCAGGAGGTATAAGAATGAAGTCAATATATTCAATACTCAAAGGAAATTAAAACAATGCCCTTTAGTCATAAAACTGAAAAGCAGAGAAAGATAAAATTAAGCTGATTATACGTGAAGGGAGAGTTATTAAAGGACACATAGGTACATTCCTAAAATTAAGCAATGACAGGTAGGAAAAAGGGTACGGAACTTGTCTTGGAAGCAAATGTCCACATGTGAAGGGCTCAGTCATCTCTTTAACTGAATTTCAAAAGGAGGGACACAGAAAATTCCAGATCTGATACCAAATATTAGGAATAATTTTATTCAATTGAATGCTACTAAGTAACCAGAACATTATGTATGTGATTGGTGTATGTGAAGTAGCAGGGAAGGAGAAAAAGGAGTGGTTGGGACCATGACAGGCCTATTAGACCAATCCAAACAAAATGCAAAGCTGTAGAAAGAGTTTCAAAGGGGAAAACAATATGACCTGAAGGTGCAAGGAAAATGGAATGGAATATAACATGAGCTTACTTAATAGTTAAATACTTACAAAATCTTACCTTCCTTTTCCAAGACAGCCAAGGTAATGCAGTACACCTATGCTGATTAGAGGTCAGTAAAGCATTTGATTCAAAAAAATCAAATGAGAAATGGCTAGTGGTGCTAGAGAAAATGTTTCTTTTAATGCAACTAGTACTGATAATGCAGCTAGTACATTGATAATGATGTGTAGCAATGTCATGTATGCCATAGTTATTATCCTGGCAAGAGCTAAGGAAAGACCGAGAGCTTATTTTCTCTGCCCAATAATAATAAGAATGTCATTGATATTGTTTAATGTTTTCAATATGCTTACCAATCCTGGAGCAATGTTTTGTTCATTAGATGAGAAAGACACTGAGAAAATGGAAGATCAGCTCATATTTCATGGCAAAGTAGAAAATTATTTTGAAAGCAATGCTCAGTCTGAATTTTCACCATCTTGCTACCTGAATTCCCAGACAGAGAGCAGCTGTCTTTAGTAAAGGCAGTATTTGTTGCTGTTTGCATATTTGTATATGACCACATAAGACACAAGAGGAGAAATCAGACTATTGTGCCAATTATAACAGAGGTACTGTTTATTTGGCTTCTCCTTCCTCTTCCCATTGTTACCAGAATGCTATTGAGGAAATTAGAATTTACTGCCAGTTGCTCCAGCTGTTTATTTTCTGTCAAACACTTCAGGGGAAATACTTACCCTTTTGTTAGCACACTTGTTTGATGCTCTACCCAGACGTACGTGATGGCACAGCCTGGCAAAGGTGGTTAGCAGTGCCCAGGACTCCTCCGGCTGAGGAAGCTGGCTCTTTGCCATGCCTTTTAGCCCACTTGGTGCTACCAGTCAGTGACAGGAGTTAACTCGAGCTGCCATCCATACTTAGGAGAACACAGACCTGTCTCCCACTGAGCTCCCTTTCTAAATGTCATTTATTTATTTACCATTTTGGAGGAGTAATGGAGTGAACTGTGAGAAAACCCTGCTAGGGACTGGCAAAATGTCTCTCTCTCACCCTTGTACATGTTTCTGTTTGACATAACTTCTATGTGAGAGCCACAAATAATGACCAATCCACCAGTCTGGGCACTTTAACACCTTAACAGCTTACCAGGCAGAGGATTCGATGTGCATCCAGCTGCCATGGAGCAGCATATCCCTTCCAGAGAGCTTTATGACATCACATGACTCACTGGAATTCTTGATATGGAAAATCAGTTGGGATTTTTTCTTAAGAGAGAGGAAACTAGCCATTCTTCAAAGAAAATAATGTATAAATGCTTTGCTAGGTTTCCCTTGCAGAGTTTAGCCTTTGTTGTACTATGAGTCTTACCGAGTACATACTTTTGCAGTTACACATAAGTTACAACAGCATTCACAAGGGGGCCGTGCATACTGACATTGAGGTAATGCAGCCATTGCTGGTATGAATAAACCAAATAAGTAAAAGCACTTACAGATACTAACAAAAATGTCTTTTTTTTTTTCCCAAAGAAAACCAGAACATAAAATAAGACTGCAAAAACCTGGAAGCAGAACATCTCTAAGATAGGAAAATTCTCCTGAAAGCCAACTTCCCATGCGAGTTAACCCTAAATTCAGAAATAACCCCCCAAAAGCGAGGGGATTTAAATTAAAGCCAATGTAAGATAGAAAGCCTCTGGGATATATTGTCAAAGTGACTCATGAGGTTTAAAGTCAATAGAAGTTGACGAGTGAGACCAAAATTCTGTGTAGTACTTTAAAAATATACCCTAAGGTACCAAGCAAAGAAATCAAGAGCTAATCCCTGCATACAAATACCAGGCTGCAAACATTACTTATGCTTTTTTTTAAAGAAAGGTCACAAGGATGAGATTTTTCTGCCTGTCCTAAAGGGCAGAAAATATTTCGAAATAAGCCTGCCCTGCAGAGAGAGGCAGCCCAAATCTGATGGTTTAAGTGAAATTTTTCCTTTTATTCCTCTTCACTTCAGATTATGACAACCATTACCACTGATATGGTTATCTGTAAAGCACATGCACACCTGCTACGTATGCACTTTCAACCTCTCAATCCATGCACAAATCTAAGATGGCTTTACTTCCCAATTCTCCCTTCCCTTTTTGTCTTAAAGCAGGGACACATAATAAAATGATCTGTGGCTGAAATCTTTCTGAAATCAGGACACTCAATGGTTAAACATATGCAAAAAATTATTTGGTTTACAACCGATTTTTTAAGTATTTATTTTTTGGATTGTGGTACAATCAGGGAACCAAATGAAATTTCAAGTAATAAAGCCCCCAGAATGCATGCAAGCATCTTACAAAACCTATTCAATTGTTTGCTCTTCTGAGTCATGCTGCAGTTGGGAATGAGGCAGAGACAGAAAGATGACCTTTCTATTTACTGAACTCAGTGCTGCTGGTGCTTAATGGAATTTTTATCCTTTTAGTAACCATTTTACTTCAGTATTATTTTCTATGCTTAATTTCTCACACTTTTTATTTAACATGGACAGCAGTATGAAAATGGGACACTTCCTTGTGGCCAACTTCACCTGCCTCAGTTCAAGTTTCTCATCTGGACTCGGAGGACGCTGGCTTTTGGCACGGGAATGGCTTCTGGGCTGTGCTTAGCCCAGGCTGAGATCCGCCGCGCGATAGCTGAGCGCAGCCCCGAACAATGGCTGGCTGCCTCTGCTGGGTGGGACGCACAAGTGGGCTCCCTCTTCCCTGCTGAGAGATCCTGACTTGTTTCTCTCCAAGAATGCACTGTGTGTTTATAGAGCAATTGTTGCAGTGGATAAATAAATAACCACATGCTGTAGACTTTTGGGCAGCAACAGCATAAATGGTCACTTCCTCAGTTACTTCCTATGAGCATGGCCATGTTATCGTCATCATAAGGACTACAGGCAATGATAAACTATTACTGCTACTCCAAAAAGCAGGAAAACTTCATTCATCTTCCTAATATTCAGGATCATGTCTTTAAACTTTGCCTGATTATTTTAGCTGCAAATTATTGCTTAAGAAATTGTTCCAGCATGAAGAATCTCTAGTAGGCTGCTGCAGTGGTAGCCTGGTTTGGAAAAGCAACATTTGAAGGACAAAACCAACCAAACTACAGCAGGACAGCACTGCTCTAATGGCAACATTTCCATCTCTCTACCCACAAAGGCACTTCCTGAACTGGACAGGCACTGAGAGGTTTTCCAAAGGAATATTTCTAGACAATATTTCTAGCAGTGCTTTAGGATAATGTTTTCTCATATAGGAAAAGTTTCAGTTATTGTCTTTGTCGAAATTCCACTCAGCTGAGCAGCAGATGAAGCTATTAAGACAATGTCCTTGATTTAGGCTTATAAGACTGTAGCATTAAAGTCACAAAGGAGCTCCTCTGACATATAACACTGGCATAAAAGCCATTAGGAGTGGCAAATTAGTGAAGAGTGACAGAGTATGCAGTTCTGCCCCAGCTCCTGTTGGACGTACCAGCGCATGGACACCCAGCCTCTCTGCTCTGCCATACCCCAGGGGTCCCTGGCACAGGTGCTGCCCCCACGGAGGGAACGGCTCCTGCCAAACACTTTGAACCCAGTCCATCCACTTGGTCCCTCTGGAGAGCCACTAAGAGCTGGAGTGGGCAGCTCGTGCAGCATCGAGCACTTTCGCGGGAGTCGTGAGGACCAGCCATGGGAATAAAGCACGTGCCAGCCCGGGAGGAGCCATGCAGCTCAGCTCCCAGGGGATGGGCTAATTGAGGACTAGCAGATGGCAAGCGACACCAAGCAGGAGTTGCTACAGTTAATGGAGTCCAATCAGGCTTTAACAAACAAGTACTCTTGAGACCATTTTTATGCATGGCTCTCTTTCGGCCATGAGTTTGTTTTACCCATGAGCAATGCTAAGTGTTGCACAGGAAATTCTACATAATGCCCCCAAAAATCAATTGGGTAAGCTAAAACATTTCTCTACTACTAATCCAATTCACAAAATATCGTTGCCCCCAGAAATAAAACGTGTCTATAAATTGGTTTCACCTTATACATTGCTCCTACTTCAACCTCGGTGGAGCTGATCTGCTCTCCCCGACAAGTCCTGTTCTAGTCTCACTGAAACGTGTGGCAAACACAGCAAGGGGAATCAGAGGCTGTTACTTGGACAGTAGAAGCTCTGCCCAGGCTGACAGACCAATGCCATGGAGTTCAGGCCTGGATGTGAACTCTGCAAGGCTCTGGGGAAGCAGGTTCACAGAGACAGGGTCCCAGACCCACTGCTAAACTGGAGTGCAGAGACTGTTCCCTGTGTAAAGCAAAGCCTGGCCTTTAACATCTAGAAAGCCTTTTTGTTGCATCACTGATTAAATGGTGATTGCTGCAGACATGAACTTACAGGAAACCTGGAACTGACACAGTGAATATTGTTGCCTGGAATTAATGGTGAGATTCCTGATGGAAAAAAGAAATCTATTTTAATCCATTTTCTAATCCATTATTTCCTTCCAAGTACTTTATCTTTCTACTTCATTAGCTATTATTAGTGACTCTTTTTCTTTCTGCTCCATTCAAAATGAAAAAATGTTTACACTGATTAAATTCTGCCAGCAAAAAGTTTGCATACAGGGAGTACTTGAGGCCAGCTTTCACTTACCACTTCAGCAGAGCTTTTTCTCCTACATTCAGGCAGACATTCAGCCTTTCCATACTATCATTATGAATACTGTAATCATAAATATGTATGCCTACATACACATACATAATTTTTGTTTTACATGTAAAAGGACTGAATGGAATATTACTTTTAAACAACAACGTTAGCTTTCATTTGCAGTGAGGCCTTCTACCTGGTACATATGAAAGGGAAAGAAAAGGAGACTTACAGAACAATCTGCAATACATGCAAAACTACAATAGATGACTCTATGTTAATGGATGTGCTGAGTGCATAGAGCTATATATATTTATATGCTCATATAATGTATATGTATTAGAATATATAAATGTATTAGAATAAATAAGTTTATGAATGCTAAATTGTCTCCAAGTTTTTACTTAGACATGCATGATTATGATTAGAATCTTTAAATAACATTTATGACAATTAACTGCCTAATTATAGGAATTAATGTCTCTTTTCTCATCTATAAGTGAATAGCAGCTTTGTTTCCAGCTATCTTACACTTAAATTACACATTTCATAAGTAGTTTTGTATACCTTTGTATTTATTTACTTAATGCATTTAAGAGTAGACTGTAGTTCTTCCCCTGCATTTGAAATGCAAAGACTTTAGTGGCAGTCAAATATTATTGTGATGTTGTGATTAAAAATTGACATTAATTTCCCCACAGACTGTTCACCTCTAGGAGAAAAGTTCATACAGTCGGTTTTTTCTTCCCTCCACAGCGATGCTCTTATTTTATCTGACATTCACTAAAAATAAATGTGAGTGAATGAAGGATTTAGGTCACCTAGTGACATTACCGGTGCTAGAAGAATATTCAAGAAAAAAAGTTTATACTGGTGCACACGCAGTGGTATAGTTCATGCTGTAAAATGGCAGGATGGGCATGGAGCAGAGCGAGGGGTGCCGTGGTTACTGGCGGCGGGTGCTGCTCTGGGCTGCGGCTGGGTGGGCTTTGCTGGAACTCAGGGAACTCGGGGAGGGTTCCTCACTCACAGCAGCGTTCTGCCACCAGCTGCCCAGCTCCCTGCTGCTGGATACAGCACCCCACTGACAGCAGGGCAGAGGCTTTGGGCCCTATCAGAGCTAGGAAACCCCTTTGTGCTGCCCCAGGTGCCTTACCTGGTGAGAGGAACGAGCCAAACTGAGCAGACATTGAGACAGCAGGGACAGTACACTTGCTTCTGTCACGTCACTTCACTCCCCGGGTTTTCAGCCAGCTCCATTCTCAGCTTTAGAGCTTCCTGTGGGGTCGGGAGCTGTGCAAATCTGCACATCTTTTTTTCAGCAGACAAGCCTCATATGGACAGTTTCAGTTATTTGTGGAAGCCAAGACTTCATCACAAAGAACAACAAACAGTTAGCTGTGACACTGACTTCAGATGGGGGAATACTGATGAGCCTTGACCTTCGTATCTACGATGACTGAGCAGTGTGTAAAGAAGAGGAGGCCTGCTCCCTAAATGCAATGTATTCTTTTTAATAATCCTTGCGTCTTTACTCAACCGATCTTTTATCGTGACAACCTTCCCTGTGTTTGAGAAGAATCATTATGTTTGGTGTTCCTTGTCCTGCACCTCTGACTCCAAAAGTGGTGTTCTTGCTAAAAGACCAATATGTTCTCTGTGTAAAACTCGCACAAGCTCTTCTAAGTTAGGGAGCAAGTTCAGGATCCAAATCTAGTTTCCTGTACACACACCCCTGCCAGTGCTTTGGGGAAAACCCTTCCTGATTGTAATGCTCGCAACGCTTTTATAGACACCTCAAGATTTATACCATCAAATTCATCAAAGCTGCTGCACACTGAGTTTGTAGGTGTGGTGGTAAAACAGCACAGACTAATATCTCACATTGCTAGAGCTGTCACGCCAGCCACAATCAGCCCAGCTCATATGAAGCATTATACTGCCACAAAACAATCAGAGTGACCCAGAAAAACCGCACGTACAGTAATCTTTATATAGCCGTTACACCGGATCTGAATTCAGCCCCGCGCCTGTTTGATAAATGATGAGCTTTATATTACAGTGTTTGATTCACTGGGATGAGAGTCATGTGCTGAAAAACTCTGTGAGTCAAGAATCTTTCAGTGCAGTGAGGAAACGCATCAATAATGAAAGAGCAAGGACAGGTCACTTTCAACAGCAGTGTGGGACTTCACAAGCTGCAGTCAGGATGCAGCACCTTTGCCACGGTACAGAAGGGGCAGGGATCCTGTGTGCACTGTTTCGTACCGGTTCGGTAGTGTGAGACCACATTTTCTTTAGGTATGGAACAAAAATGACTCGTGAAAAACTGGGAAGGGCAGACATTCCCCAAGGAGTTTTCTGTTTTCCACCTTTCACACTGTAGAAATCCAAGGAGGAATTAAATGCACTCACCGTGGGAATCGTTTGTAGCTCTGTACCAGCCAAATTACTGTGAGGAAGGCAAGCGAAAGCTGCGCATGCAGATCTGCTTACCCAGATCTACCTAGCGGGCAAAGGTGAAGAAGCCTCCTCATATCAGGGCTTTCCAGGTCCCTTCCTCTTGAAAGCAACAAATTTCACTGAATATACACCAACAGGTTTGGTCCTCCAACACCCTTCTCAGGAATTTTACCAATGGAATGCAAAAGCAACCTCAGAGAGTGCCTCAAGGACAACTTAAACCCACCTAAATCTTTTCCCCTTGTTCCTGTTTGTGTGCTCCTAGCCTTGCTTGACCAGAAAGCTGATCTAACTGTGAACTAATGCGTTTTCCTGTAGGATGAGTTTACATCACTTCTCCAGAACAATTTGTTCTGCAGCCACATGAGCACCAGGGCAAACATAGGGTCAGAAGCGAGGACAGGGTCTCAGCAAGTTCAGTCTATGCCTGAGATGTTCTGGATGGGCTTATTCAGTATCCTCAGTTTCCTAACACTTTGTAAGGCAAAGTCGTAATCCATCTCAAAGAAATTTTTCTCAGTTGTTGCAATACACAGTTCATCAGATAACTGATCAGTGCTCATACACATTAATTATTCTGAGAGTGTTCTCAAAAAGTGAGTGTATTTATGAGCTGGTTGTCTAATGAAGCCCGCATGAAATTAATAAAAACGCAAAACATACACTCATCACAAAGTTGACTTACTTTTGCAGAAGAAATTTTTTTTGGCCATAGCAAACTTAACATGCTTCCTGGCCAGCTTTATTTGTGCCTCAGCTCTATGCACAGTGATCTTTTCATAGCACAGCAGCTGCCATGCTGACACGTGCAATACCCTGACCACCAAAATGACTGTCTGTCCTACTGAAGCGCTCTCACTGCCTGTGAACGGTTCATTGAATTTTGATGACACAAGATTTTATTGTGATCCTGATGGACTGCGTTGATTGTTTTGTTTTTCACAGAGGTGAAATCTAAAACAGAAATTCTATTCTGAACCTCAGACAGATAAAAGCAGAAGATCCATAGTAAGATGTTATATTTCACAAAACTCAAGGCTGTAAAAGTGAGGCTTTAGAATCCCTCTCTCGGGCATATAAATTCCTCCCTGCAGTTTTGTTTTCATTTTAGTGATCCGAACATTTTCCAAAATAAGGAGAAAGCTGAAAACAGAGTTCTTCTGTTTAATACTGTAGGACTTTTTTTAGGCAGCTGCTAAAACAATGGCAAATATCATCCCTGTACACGAAGATAAAATTTCTGGACCTAACAGTGCTTTAACTATCAATACTTTAACCATAAAAGTATTCGGCATGAGTGGAGAAAAGAGGAGAGACAGAGGGCACGAGGCCTTTCAGAGAAGAGGCATTATACATTTTAATGTAACCTGGCTAAAGAGAGGGAAAGCTTCTCTGAGTGACAAAAAATTTTACAAAGTTCAACGCTTTGGAAATAAATTACTGCTGTGCTTCACTTTAAATGACTGTTTAAAGTTTACAAGGATGTTTTAAGGTACCTTGTTCTTTATTTCCTGTGGCTGTAAATGCCACTTCAAGAACCAGAAAGTAAAAAAAAAAAAAAAAAATATATTCTTGTTAATTTTGCCTAAGGAAACACTGGTTTTTATCCAGCACACCACTAGCGATGAGTTTAGTCTTTTCTACTGTATTTTAATAGTGCATAGGCAGGAATACATCTGTGAGGGTATTTTAGACCAGTTTATACATTCAAAATGAGATTTGCTAAAAGTCTTCAGATGCAGATATCTAAATGAAAACATGCAATGTCACACGGCCATGAAGATCCTTGACAGGTCCAGCTAAAAGGACATAGCCTTCTCACTGTTCAGCAGTGCTCTGCAAAAAAACCCCAAAAACCCAGGGCCTAACAAAGCGCCTACCTTGTGGCTAAGAAACCACAGCACCGCACCCCTCAACCCTCAGGCAGTGTACTGGTGTTGAGCACAAGCTGCTTCTCACTTCCAAATCCACTGCATTTCTGAAACTCCCCTGCTAAGAATAAACCACTCATTTCTCTGTCCATGGTAAGCATTTGTGTTGCATGTAACCCATTTTATTCTCTTCTTCTGTGTACGTGTCTGAAGCAAGGCCAGGCACGTGGAAAGAAAAAGTATGTTTCTCCTTACTGAATCCACTTACAGCACTGGAAGAAGCAGAAGGCAGTTTAGCATCTAAGCTATTTTCCAAATCCTGAAGAAGGATTTCGGGGTTGGTAGCCCTGTTTGCTTTCTGTATGTTCTTAGACTGCCAAAGCTACAACAGCAGCATTACTACAGCAGAGCAGATATATCATGTACAACATAAACATTGCACACACATGCAACAACTAACTGTACTGAAAGGAGGCAGTCTGAGAGGTATACATTAGGTCTAGATACCTCCCAATAATATTAATTATATTCAATAACAACATTCATACACTTCTTCAAGGCCTGTGTGTAGGAAAGTATTTATAGAAACTCAGAAACCTGAACATCTAAAATCAGGTATGTGTGGTCATATTTATTTACAGGTTTGTTAGATTTCTTGCAAGTTTGGAGGGCCTGCAAGGACACAGCTGCAGCCTTGCACAAGTGGCTAAGCAGCCTGCAAAGCCTTGCTGCAGAGCAGAGGGGGGAAGAGGCCTTCCCATGCAGACCACAAAACCACAAGACAGCTCCTACACCCTGCCCTGACCTGCCTTTCTTCCTCTTCAGCAGGGGAGGAGCTCTGTCCCTGAGCCCAGGGAAGGAGCTGCTTCCCAGGAGCAGAGGGTCCTGGCAGCATGGCCAACCCCTGCCATAAGGGACCAGAGGGCACAAGGGGAGTTTGTGTCACCGCTCAGGTGCAGTGTTGTGCCCGAGTTGCTGCCTCCAGCTCTCAGATACACATGCATGGCTTTCACGTCTTCATCTGATTTGTCTTTTATGAGATGGGTTGAATACAGCTGAAAAATGTGTTTTTTGAGGTTTGCATTGAGGCTAATATAGATTTCAGCTTCTGAGAAGTCAGGATGAGGAGAGAGATTTAATCGGTACCCACACGATTCATACACGAGCACATACAGATATGATATAGCATGCTGACACCAAATGTCAACATTTAGCTATTGAATTCATAAAGAAGAGTAAACCTCTTTCAAACACACAAAAGATCATCTTTACAAGCTTTTTTTTCTTTTTTATGATTCAATTAAAGAAGAGATCAAATATATTTTCTTTCCTTACTCTCTTCCTTCTCCAGTACTTTTCTTATTACTCGTGTTTCTCATTATCAGAGCAGAAATGAAGGAAGCACTGTGAATAAACAGAAGGGAATTTGGACTTCAGGACACACTTTACTGCAGGCTTTTATCATCCAATATAGTTTGCTAGAAGGCATCTTTTATGCCACTGTTCTTTCCCCAAAGACATTCCTCATTACTGAATGCTACATGTTGCCCTGTTGGTCTGGAAGAAACATTTCATTAGCTACAATATCACTATAGATTGCATCTAGTTGCCATAGAAACTTTAGAGAAGAAGCTTGGGTTTAACCCTTGGAATAGACTGAATTTTTCATCCTTATACCATTATAACTTAAAAAGATACCATGTCTTTTATTGGCCTATTTTTTCAGTATAAAAACTGACAGCTGCTGATAATTCATATGGGGTTGATGACTGTGAAATATTTTTATTACAATACCTACTACTTAACTGGGACAATGCATTGAGGGAAAAAATTGCTGTTGGCTTCTCTCAACCACTCAAAGTCAAAGTCAAAGGCAGCTGTAAAAGTGACATAGAAAACTCCGTTTACTGGTATGTTCTGGGGCCAGAGAGAGTGAGCCAGCATATGTGGGTGCTGGGCATGGCTTTGCCACAACTTCTCTTGGTTACAATTTGTTTGTCAAATGGTGTAAGAACACTGCCTGTTTCTGAGGTGCTTAGAGATCCTCAGGTAGAAGGTGACTGCGTGTGGACGTCAGTTTGTTTTCTTCATGTAACAGAAGACACTTAAAGATACTTTTTTTCTTTCGCAAGTAAAAAAAGCCCTTCAGCCCAAAACTATAGATTAATCCGTACATCAGGCATTCCAGCTCCCTAAGCAGCAGCACTACTACCAAAATGGTGCTTTTTTAACCAAGACTCCTTCCCAGGGTGCATGAGACACAAAACTTCATAGTGTTTTCACACTGGAGCAATGCACTGCTGTGCTCCAGATCACACCACTAGATCTGATAGCTAAATAGCTTGCTCAGTAGAGAAACATCAGCTCTCTCTGAAACTGGAGCCACAATCCCATATCTGTCTGCACTTCAGACTTGAGCAACAAAGCATTTTTTCTTTACTGGTTTCACTCCTGTAAAACGAAAAGCCTGAAGAGTATGGCACTATCCCATTCACATAAGCGTACGGGTAAATTGTGCTATTATCACTCAATAAAGAGTTCCTTCTGCCTTACCAGGCTACATAAAAATGTGAAAAGCCTAGTCTCCTAAAGGTCTCAAGTTCTCCATCTCCCTTTTTCTTGTGTTCCCATCTCCTCTCTTATTAGAAATACATCAACATCAACAAATGATAGTTTAAGGTTACAGCAGTGGAAGGGCCTGGCTTCCTCTCCTGCCAACATTCTTTGCAGGGTGGCTTCTGCACACTAGCACTTTTGTTCTTTTTGCTGCAAGCTCCTTTCAATTTGTAAAACTCAGACTCTAGTTACAGCTGGTTTTGTTCCGAAAGAAAAACTGGAGGGGGCTGTGTGTGTATGTGCGGGGATGGGGGAGCTTGTGCCCATGCAGTTTTGTGACTATTCTATGGCAGGGTTGTGGTGGGGGTTATATTTAGCTTGATAACAGAGGGTTTGTTATTAAGATCCTTTTAACTACATTGCACAGCCCTTACTCATGTTGGTGGACCAAGTAGTATCACTGAAGTCAATGGTCCTGTGGTGCTTTATTATTTCAAATCACATAAAGATCACTGAAATAGGAATGATCATAATGAAACACTTTCATCGCGAAGTCAATGGGTCTATTTGTACAAATGTTCACAAGCATGAATGAGAATTGCACAATTTAGGCCAATACATACTATTTTCTGACAAGTTCAGTATCTTTTCTTGATAAAAACTCCATGAATAGCACTGTCTCACATGTGCAAACTACACAATGAACCTGGTTCTGCTTGGAATATCTAATTTGTCTCTGTGGCATTGCTCCAGAGGAATGTATTTAACTCTTTGGAGCCACTATTGGATTAGGACAAATCTGATGCTTTTAGCTGATTGACTAGGGATGATTCAAAATAAAAGATTTTCTGTCCTTGAGAAGCACTGGCTTTAAATAGCACTATGTCATTTGCAATGGCTTGCAGCTGAAGTAGTGCCTTAAAATGGTGCACCTACGGAAATTCACATGAAGGAAATAAGATCCAGTATGAGAATTCCTATTAGAGGACAATTATATAGCTTGAAATAATGAGGTACCACAGAGAAAACCGGCCAATGAATACAGAACTCATTAGCAAGCAGCTTCATATTTAATTAGCATTCAGAGTTTTGAGGTAGGAAGACAGCTTTCTACCCAGTTGTACATTCAAATTTAGAATTACAAACACCAGCAAAGCTAGTAAGCACAGGAATTCTGTAGGGAGCTATCCCATTGAAGGTAGTCCCAGCAGCATGAATAGGTAATTTGGCTGTGAGAGCAAAACTGTAAACAGAGAGCTGCTTATCAAACATCCTACTCCGGATGAGGCAGATTCTTAGGTTGTGACAGACATGCACCTTATTTTTCCAACAGCATTACCCATTACACATTGGGTAATTCAATGGTGTATTTCCTTTCTCCTTTTTTACTGGCAGCTAGATTTCGTTCCCATCTTTTTTACTTTTTTCCTAAAATGACACAGGTTGAACAGAAACTCAGTTGCAAAAGGGAAGGACAAATTATTTCAACGGGCTTCATGTTTTGAGCAAATAACCATCTGAAAGGGACTGAGGCAGCTTCCCAGCTGGCCTGGCTGGAATGGGAGTGCATGACCCAGAGGACTGAGACTACAGAGGAGCAAGCCCTTCCACACCAGTTGAGGAGATTCCTTCTTTGTTGGAATGTGGGATACAGTGGCCCTGTTTGCTTTGGAAGGGTAGCAGCATCAGTCCATACAGAAAAACATGGCATTATTTCTCATCTCTGACTGCAGGAAGTCTGTGTAAAAAGGTTCAAAAAGCATGAGGAAACCACATTGTTTCTGTCACAGAGTGAGCCACAGTCTAACTCTTTGTCTGGATGCAGTACATCTGAGTTACTCTGGACATGTTTGGATGTAAGAGGAGGAATTAGGCTGTTTTTCTGGATATCTGGTATCCTGGTTGGAGCAGATAAGAACTACATATGATCAGGTTGACTCTATATGACTCTAAATGTATACACAGTAAGTCTGACATATCCAGAAGTTGGATTTATGGCACATGAATGACATAGTGTATGCACACAAATGTTTTCCTTGTTGAAATCTTGGACAGAAATATGAATGCCCCACATTTTGGAAAGAGGCATATTCTGTAGGGTGAAACTTGTAATATCTGGAAAAGTGAAAATACTCCAGTGGTCTGCTGCTACCCAAAGATAACCAGATCAGTATTTGTTGATACTCTCTGATTCAAACACAAAAGCATTCTCTGAACTAATGGAAGTTCATCCCATTATCTCACTGTGTCATGCTAGTAGGACAGGGCAGTGAGGATAAGCACTGTTGCGACCTTTCCCATGCTCATCCATCCCTACAAAATCACCAACAACCCTGGAGCAAGTAGTCTCACAGCCAGGCAAATGTAAGTACCCCTAATACTGCTCCCTCTGGCTCAGGAGTTCTCCATTTTGTCTTTGACTTGAGTCTTCTAGAGAACTGTTCAGATTCTCAAGAACTAAATGCTATATTAATGGTTAGATTAATCTGTCCTTGTACTTTCAAGATGCAGCAGAAACATCTAAGAGAAAAATCTGATCTAAAAAGTCCCTAAATTCTCACACTCAGTAGGATGTACTTTTAATACCAGTCAGGATTTGTGAGCTTATAAATCTGTTGTCTGCCACAACTCTAAAACTTAGTGTACCTAAATTATCTAACAGATGTATTTCTACAGCAATTCTACCTGCAGAGATCCTGTCACAGAGAGAACAGATGTCAGTTCAACATCAGAAGGAACATCTCTGAGCCCCAGAAGAGCAAATAGCTCTTATACAAAAAAGGAAGAACATCTGTCTAAACAATGTTACAAAAACACTAAAGCATTCTAGAAAAAATAGCCCAAAAACATGTAGCAATTACAGAATTCTACTACAGAATATTATATTACTTGAAAATAATAGGCTATTATTTTCAAGTTACTACTGTTCAAGTTTTCTAAAACCTGCATCTTTTGAAATATACTGAAGCATCTTTCCACAGAGTCCATGTTCACATCCATTAAAGCCTGGCACCCCAAACTGGTATCAATCAAAATCAAGCCATTTGTGAAAAATCAATTGCTTGTAGTATTTTTTCTTCTTCAGGATAAGATTCTTTTTATGTACATATGTATTTAATTTTAATAATAAATTAGTAGTTATCTCTAAGATATGACAGAAGAGGTTGTATATGAATGATGTTTTAATTGAGTTTAATTTAAGAACAATTTATACACCAGTAACACTGAAGAGTGTAGTCCAGTATCTGTTAGATGGGGGGGGCCCTGACTTGGTATAGATTTGCAGGTGTGCCTGCAAATGTACAGCAGAAGGCACCCCGATTTTTGCTACGCAAAATAGGCTGAGGTTTAAGTAGGCATGCTCACTAAGGTGCATGAATGACAGTGTACAGATTAAAACCCTCCATAGAAATGAAGCGCTTTAGAACTAGAATTGTATTAGTGATGTTAAATTGAATTAGTGAAGTTTTTTCACTCAAGATATCCCCAAGTATAGAACAGGTATTTTTGTCTCACCCCACCTTTAGACTTGGACTCTGACAGCTACACAAAGCAAGTATCTCAAAAAAGAAAATTAAGAACTTGGTAATAAATTCTAAGAAATGTAAATTCCGCAAAAATGGGTATTTATGTGTATTTTCTTAGAAATTGAAAAACAAATAGTTAAAATTGAATCCTCTTTCATTTGCCTTTCATTAAATTCTCCTCTTATTGGCTAATTTGCACAGCATAGAACCCAACTGTTGTTTGTAAATAAATGGTTAAAGGATTAGAAACATACAGCAGTCACCCTGCCAGATTTATTGATGAGTCCTCAAACACACAAGCCCTTGTAGAAGGATTTAAGTAAACAAAAAGCATTATGTATCTATAGAGACTAAGACAAGAGCTAATTGCACTTGCCAGATTGCAAACAGTACCATACAGAGGAAATAAATAGGTGTTTAATTTCTAAAGGTGAATTGGGTTCAACATCTTAACCATCCTGCTGCCTAGTGACTCCTGGTCCTAAGCCCACTGTTTCATGTTTCATAGAGAGAAATAGGTGCTAAAGAACAGGGTTCAAAGATATCAGCTGACAGTCCAAGCAACAGCCTCAGCTTTCCAGCAAGAAATGCTGCAAAGGCTGGAGCTTGAGAGCTTGAGTGCTCATGGACTTTCTAAGCTGCCATAAAGACTCACATTTAGATCCTTTTCTAGACATCAGCATCCGTGTCACATCACTCTGTCTCGCAAAACACAGCATAAAACTGGTCAGGCCTTCTGATATCTCACAGCGTGGCTGAGCTCAGGTGAGCAGTCAGCAATCCAGAAGGAACAACCAGGGCAAGGGCAAGGGCTCTCCCTTGCTTTTCCCTCTTCCCTCCACCACACACTCTTCATATCAAGCTCTGCCCGAACAGTAGGCTGAGAAGGGAACAAAGAGCAGATGGGGGAAAAAATAGAACGTAGAAGAAGCTTCCACCTACTTTTTGCTACTACCTACACTAACTACCTTCTTCCTTCTCAAAGCCTTCCCTGGCTGTTTAGCAAAACTGTTTCATGCTGCTAGAGGAGATTGAATGAAATACTCTGGATAAAGCACTTAAATGTTCAGTGGGACAAAGAGCTTAAAAAACCAGTCTAATAGCCTTAGTAAAGACACATCCTGGGAAAAAATACGCTTCAGTTTCTCCTCCAATAGGGATATTTATATGCAGAAAAGCAATGTTCAAAGGAAAGTTCAACAGGTCTGTCTTGGACTACAGACACACGGACAATTTACATTCACTCCGTGCCTCTTCACAAACCAAAAGAAACCACAAAAATTAATGAACAGATTAAGCAACATTTTCAAGTTTTCCACATGCTGAAACCCTGTCAGAGATGTACAATATCCGTTAGCAATCTCTTTGGAGCTTTTCCCTGCGGTGAGAACAGCTCATCCCGACTGCACCCGCAGGCTGTCCTGTCATGACAGAGGTTGTTTTCCAAGGACACCCTTGCTCTCACACAGTCCTTGCTCTAAGCAGCACAGTGCCTTGCTCGAACAGCTACCAGGGGACTGTCATACCCTGAGTGCTGGCGAGCAGCATCCTGCAGGAGAGCTCAGTGAGAGCCCACAGTGCTTATTGGATGAGCAGCCATTTCTTGGGGGGAGACAAAAAACGGCTTCTTTGTTCCTCTTTCTTTATGCCTAGGTTGATATCATCCAGTAAAATACCTACAAAGGTGAATCTTGATTCACCAGAGGGGCAAAGATTTATCCACGGTGTTAGATTTTGTTCCATGTTCCCTTCATTGCAGGGCAAAGAACCATTACCAGTCTTGCTAAATGATGGAATTTCCTGTTCTGGTTAGTACTACAGTTAAGGCTTTAAATTAACCCTCAGCTGAATGTTTTCCTGGTTTAATTGCCAGGCTTTGGAAAGAGGCCTAGCACCCAGGCCCCGACAGGAGTGCAGCTATGCAATCTCCAGCTGGCTGCTGTCCCAAAGCAGTTAGAGCAGCCACTGAGGAGAGAGATTTACACCCCTGTGGGATGAAATACTTGCACCTTCTCTTGCAGAGCTCTACCATCCCCTGCTACTGTAACCTGCACTTTCCAAGTGACCGGGTTTTTTTGTAAGTCTTGCCAAGCCTTGGGAGAGCTGGATGGGCAGCTGGCTGCTGTGTCAGTCTGCAAATGCTGCTGGAGGGCTGGATAATGCTGGGATCTGCCCTACATGCAGCCTCGCCTCACGCTGGCTGAAAAATCTTTGCAGCTGAGTTTCTCCATGAGGAAGGGTGCTAGAGAACAACAGTTTCTGATTTTCTTTGGTTTAGACGAAGTATTCCCACTACTACTAATGCATAGGGTTCACTTGTTAATCTACATCCAGAAAAAAAGAATTCACTTTGTATTAACATCAGTGTGACGGCTAATGTGCATTCATTCAACTTGATTATGATGATGGTATAAAGCCCCTGTTACTCTTTTCAGAATGTTGCTTTTTAGGCACAGGGCTTATTTCTGTTCCCAGCTCATTTGATTACTGTTATTTTACTCCTAAACTGAGACTGAGGTAATTATTAGCCACCATCTTTTATTTTTGAAAAATGCTCAGTAATAGCAGTCTCCTCTGGATTTTTTTGCTTCTCCTGAGTTAGAAGAGGTGACAGAGAGAATCAATTATCCACATGAAAAAGCTGAAGCAGACTCAGATATTCCTCTGTAGTGCATCCAGGGCTGCTGTGCCAATGTTACCCATGTCCTCCTGGCTATCATTGTACTGCCCCATTTCCCAAGCACTTTCCTGTGGAGTTTTCAGGGAGCTACCAGCAAAAATCTCCTGTGCAAACTATGCTGGGTACAGACCCTAGGTATAGAACTCAGTTCCTAGTGATGCACACCCATTCCCAACCACCCCACTGGTTTATGAGCAGACCTCTACAAGGTTATGGCAGCAATCCATCAGGCACAGCGATGGTCACAGCTGTTCTGGGGGCCAGTTCCATAATTTTCCCGGTGCTTGCACAGACTGTGACTATTTCCCAGAGCTGGTGTTACCAAAGAAGCTGCTGGAATTTTGTCATAGTGATAGGGCAAGAAGAGTTAAAGCCACGAGACTTAAGCCAGAAGCAACTCTGGTCTGCACATCGGTATTTAGGACCTGGGACAGCAATCAGATCCTCACAACACTACACCTGTTGGTCAGCCATGCAGCTAAGCCAGGAGGCCTTTTCTCCAATGGGCAAAGAAGTCTCTCAGCCCTCAGAGGGCTAGAGGCCTTTATTAAGAGAATCTGACCTTCACTTCAAGAGCAGTATGAATGGAAAAGTACAGGGGTATCAGTGCCAAGCTCCTCAGTTTGCTTGGGAAACAGCTGTAGCAGTTCAAGAAGAAAATATGTCACAGCTGCTGCAGACAGTAAATTCCTGGTGTTTCAAAGTGATGAGAAGCAGAAGATGAATGCAGGAAAACACTTTAATATATTTCACTACAAAGTTTAATCATTACCAAAAAAGCTCAACCTAATCTGTCTGACTTGGCATTGGAAGGGGCCAGGAGGACTAATCCAGTCAACCCGAAATGCTCCTCAGCAGAAGGCCACGAACCAGTAGCTGAGAGTTCAAGGACACAGCTACAATGTGACTGCAGTCTATATACAATATGCCCTGAAGACTATGAAACAGAAGCATGGCCCTGGCTTGGGTTGTTCCTTTAACCATGTGCTGCTCAGGCAGTGTGTTTCAAAGGATGATGGGAATGGATGCAGGATGTTAAAAAACTCACTATGCCACCGCCCTAATCCCAGACCTATGGACATAATGATGTCTTTAAGTGTTCCAGATTAATGTCTTCTAAAGGCTCTTATCCAGGTGATTAATCAGCCTACAAGTTTAAAATATATTACAACTGAAGGTTAGGCTTTTAAAAGAAACATATTAGGTTTAGGCATTTAAATGGTATTCAACTTAACATCTTGGGCTTTATTAAACTAATTATCTGACATCCAGGCAAAATACAGACATGACTGAAGTAGGCTTACGGCTATCTGCTGTTTGCTGCATATGTTTTTTCTTATGAAAAGAGACAACCAGTGATTTCTTCAAAGAACATGGAGTGTGAATAAAATAGAGGAGATCTTGTTCACCTCAAGTTGCCTTAATGGCTGAAGACACTTCTGGTGAATGTTGTCAAAGAAAATGGCACAGAAGATTACATTGAGACACAAGATGTCCCAGAGAAAATACTGACAGATGGAAACTCAAAGTTTTAGAGACAGAGCAGAAGCAAGGCAGAGAAGCGTGACTTGCTATTTGTGCATTACTGATTTTGAAAAGCAACTTATTGACTTTTTTTTTTTGCAGGCCACATTGTTGCAGGCTGTTACCCTGACCCTTAGAAAGCCGGGTAACTCAATGAAATGCCACTGCAAATTATATTTTTGTCAGCTCTCAAGAACATTGCATTCTTAAAACAGGAACTGGCAGAGTTCAAGATGCAGTAAGAGTGGGGGAGGGCAGAAGCAGTGTCCAGAAGGGAAGCATCTTGAGGCACTGGTTCCAGGGAAGAGCCTGACAGAGTGTAAGAATAGAAAGCAAAACAAAGTGTACCAGAAGAGTAAAGCTCTAGGCAATGCCTGCCAGGAGACAGACCTCTATTGCTGAAATACGGGCTTTTTGCACCACTGAAGGAACATGCTCTTCACTTTATCCCCTGGCTGCTCTCTCAGAGAAGTAGCAACAGATAAAGCAACATACATGCATAGGAAGGAGAAACTTGGATTTCACCTCAGAATATTTCTTTCAGCTTTGATGCAAAGTCATATATTTGGCAGCAACATAACCGTGGTGCAGTATTTATATCCATTGAGAAAAGGAAAACCTCTGGACAAAGTAACAATTTCAGAGAAATTTCACCCTTGTTGGCTGGGTTTACTGTTCCTCATCAACATGTAAGAGGAACAAACAGCGTTCTACATTTTGCTTAGGTGGATTTAAAATGTGCATAGAGTGAATATACCCTATATGTTTATTCCTACTTCAGTATTACCACAGCTTGCAGCTGCGGATCAAATAACCATTAGCTGAATTACTTAGGCTGCATCAGGAAAACAAGGGAAAGCATTGGAGGTGAAGCTGAGAGAGAGAGAGGGATCTGTGCCTGAGGAAGCAGTGACCAAAACCTGACTGCATACAGAAAATACACTAAGGAAAATTTAAAGATACACAGCTCTGGGAAAGGATGTGATAGGAAAAATGGGATAGTATCATTGAAGATGGAGAATGGGGATCCTTTTCTCATAGTGTTTGGCTTTCATGGAGAACAGTGATCAAAGCTGTATGGTCAGGGAATCCTGCGTTTCCCCCAGCTAAACAAGGTGATTAAGTATCATTAATACACCCATTAAGAAAAATACAGCTGACTATACTGAGAAGTTATGAAAAGTAGGAGTGAATCAGGCAGCAAGTAGAAGGCCGTTAATCTCATCCTTGCACAAGCCAAAATACATGATAAATGAGCCTCCATGAAAGTGAAGCAGCTGAGCAATATGTAGTGCAATATAGACTCTAATGTTCAGTGATAAGAAAGCACAAGCATGCAGGATATACACAACTTGTGGGGAATGTCTGTGATATGATAATAAGTTTGGCAGCTCTGCACATCACTGAAAAAAGAAGTTTCTCTTGTTTCTGTTACAGCTTGTGCAGTTAACACATTCCAGGACTGATAGTGGGCAATTCATTAGAGAAATGGATATTATTTGCACACAGCCTTTGCGCCTCATCACTTTTGTTATTTATTTAACTCTGATCACTTCTGAAGTAGATGGCCAAAATTCCCCAGAAAGGCAGTTCCCAGTGACCCTACTGATTTGTGTGCTCACATCCTCATTCCCTTATAGTGAAAAATGTATCTTACCATGACTTTTTGCTCTCCCTGTTACATCTAATGCAAATGAGGTCCAGAAGCTTGTACTATTAATGCAGCTCATCAAATCAGATCAATCAAGTTAACATAACCTTGCTGTGATGCGTACAGTCAATGCTTTGGCACCAAGACTGTTGTATCCCTGTTATAATTGAAATATGTCTGGACACAAACCATCTGCACACATTTACCAGTCACAGGCTGTAATACTTCACATGGTTCTTTCCCTTGCCTGCTATAAGCAGTACAAGACTGAAAAAAGAAAAAGGGGCATGTAAAGCATTGTTCCAGAGGCAATCTGGGTTAGAGGTTTGGCTTTAACTCCCTTATCTTTACCCTTAACTTAAAGACAAGGTTTTATCTAGGAGGTGGTTCTGAAGAAGATTAAGAAAAGTCTCTGTTAGCTCTGTGACTACTTCATTATTGTATACCGTTCTTTCGTTACATATTATTATAAAACATAAAGTTTAAACCAGAATGTAAGTATTTGTATAAACAGGATGTTATCTACAAAGAAAAATCATTTGAGTATTTTCTATTCAGTGGCATCTACAATCATTGTCTGTAGGAAAACAGTCTTGTGTTCATTTCACAAATCATTTCACACTTATACAAGTTACACCTGCTTCAAGTTAGAAAAACAATTACGAGAACATATTTTGGGCAAATGTACTGACCTTTAAAAAAGCATTTATACTGCATATTTCTAATCATTAGTCAAAGTATATTTGTGTGAATTTCTCCTGAATTAGAAGGTTTTAATATTTTTTTATTCAAAGTCTATGAAAAAATATTTTTTGTTTATTACTTTTTATTATTTATAACAATGGAGAACATTCTCTGCTCAGCTTTCTCAGATATCAAATGGCTGACAATTATGTTCGTGCAATGAACATAAAGTCTGCCAGCTTTGATGCTGCCGTCACTGTGGGCAGGATAACATGTTTGAGCCTGTTTCCATGAGAGACAGGAGAGAAAACTTCCCTGAATTTTCATGGCACAGAATGAAAACTTTTGAGGATGATCCACATTGCGTGGGTGTTAGATCTTTATTCAGAAGTCTCCGAGCGTCTGAAATGGACTGATTTGGTTGGCTTGAATCAATTCATTAGTATGTTTTCCAGTCAAAAGTATATACCCATAGGTTTTTTAGGATAGGATATCCACCAGGATAATGTGACATCTTGAAGGATGCCAACTTTTTCCAGTGACCAAATAATGGTTAACACTGTAAACATAATGCTTAAAAAATCACATGATGCAAACATCTCATAAAGAATACAGTGTGTGTAGCAGCTTTCTCATTTAGATCTTCTAATGGCAGCACATTTTGGGGTTGTTTGCCTCGGGTTTTGTGTTTGTTTTCTAATTGCTGATGCAGGTACTGAGCCCTGCTATTGGGCCAGTGTTTGAAGAATTGCTATGTCCAAGGGGAGAGAAACTGCAGATGAGAGTATAATAGATTAAGGGCACTTGGATTCCTGTCATATAATTTTAGTGAATTCCAGCCTTACAACACAGGTGACATCGCCTAATGATTGAAGGTGGACAGCAGATAGGGAGTTTGAGTGCAATTACTACAGACATTTCTAAAAGTACAAACATTAATGTCACTTGTGGAACTTAACCCATGCTCTATTTATCTGTTATTAACATTTACGCCTGTTGACATGAGAAAGGAAAATCTCTTATTAAAATAATGAAAGCAAAAGTGGAAGCATGGCATTGCCCACATCCAGTAATATCATCTGTGGCTCAGAAGGGGATTTTTCTGCTTATCTGGCAAAGGAATAATCAAAAGGATTTTTACTGATAAAATTGGAGATGGTAGTAAAGTGGAAGTAGCGCAACCGTGCCAGAGAAACAACCCCTGTCACATACTAGCTCCTGGATTATGCAAAAACCAAGAATAAGTGAAATCTACTCACAGGCACCTTAAAACACCTGCTCACAGACAGCTAATTAAAACCAGATAGTTCAAGTAATCACAGCAACCAACCTAAAGAAATACAAGATACAAGGGAAGCTGTAAGAACATATCACAACTGTGAGCCTTGGCAAACTCAGTAAAATCAGCTATTGACAGTAATTCACTATAAGGTAAAGAAAGCACCAGTTCCAACGAGGAAGAAAATCTCTGCATTCCCTACTGGCTCTCAGCTTGCTGGTTATGGCTTGGCAGGTCCTTATGGACAGGTCAGGAGAAGCAAGTACAGATGACAACTGTGAAGTGGAGTAGTTGTTTAGGTTATTGTATGTCTCTCTAAATGCAATCCAGTGGGGTTTTTTTCATCAAATGAACTTCTCACTATCATCTCTATGGGTTTTTAACTTGCCTAGAATATAAAAAGTGCTGCCATAAATAATCACAGAAAAGCAATTTTAATCCATATTCTTATTCATTCCTAAAATCTCAGTTTATGCAAATTTTTACCGAATTTAATAAGACTTTCCCCTAGGTAAAGGCTGAAGGCACAAAGAGATCATATATCTGCTTAATATCAAGCCATTATGCTTCTGGCTTTCACTGAATGCCCATACACCTGCAGAAGCTGTGTAAAGAAATGTGCTTGACACACCAGACACAAAACTCCTGTACTGTTCCTTGGGGTTCAGGTGTCTGCAGCTGAAAGCCTGCCAAGACACACCTCACAACACCTCAGGGCACAGCTGGGCCCAGGGGCAGAAGCTGCAGGACTACTGTGAAACTGGGCAATTGTCTTCTGCTGCATTGTGGCACCTTCAGATGTGCTTCAGCTGCAGCTGCACAAACAGACTCTCAGCAGTGACCTGAAGGACCATGCCCTGACTCCTGTGAAAAACCTTCCTCTCTTTGCAACTGTTTTTGTCTGCCCTCTCTACAGAGACAAAACCAAAGAGACCTCCTGCACAGAACTGCCATCTCCTTCAGATGAAAAGACTGCCAGTGGGAACGTGGTACTGCAATGTAACTGCTAGCCAGGGCGGTAGCAGTCCTATTCTGCCAGGAGGAAAAAGGAAGAAAGCTCTTTTTCTGGCTCCCTCCAGAAACTGTGCTTGAAATAGTAATTATAACAGCATTGTACTTTTCTGTATTGCTTCTCATTGACTTCCAAGTTGGTTCTTTTTTCCCTCATTTCCTGGCATGACTGAAATTTCGTAATACTCAAATAGGGTTCACAAAGGGTTTTTTTCCTCTGCGCACTCAATAATTTTCTGTTTGGGAACCTTACTTATCTTTTCAGAAGTCCCAGAGGTTCTCCTGAGTTTCCACATCTCTGATGTCCACTCTCAGCCCTGTGTCCTGGCCTCTTCTGGCAGAACAGAATATGTTGATGGTTCCTTGGAGACTCAGAACTGAGCATCAGTCACTGAGAACAGCCACTCCTGAGCAAGGAAGGGCTCCATAGAAGGGAAACAGAGTTTTCAAGGGTGTTGCAAACCTCCCAGGTTGGTGATACTGCATAATATCATGCACTACATTTCCATTTACTGATGGCCAGGTGCAGGTTTGGGCAAACCAAGGGGGCTGCACCATTCCTTCTACACTGAGAATAGCTGGAAATAGTCTCTTGCTCTTATCCTGAATCCTTTATGTTTTTACCTTACAAGAACTTGAGAATGAAGACTCCAGACATGACAGTGGAAATGGAAACTGAGGAAAGCAATAGCAATGAAGAGAAACCTATCCAAACCAGGGGGTTTGCACATATTAGCTTTAATGCAGGAGCATAGAGCCGTGAGAACGCATTGCATTGTCTCCTTCCTCTCTCTGTTTGTTCTTTGTTTGTTATTTTTCCTGACTGCTGCTGCATCAAAGCACTCACAGTGAAAAGGGCCTGGCATGACATGTCAGGAACAAGATTATGCTCAGGCATGAGGCTTTGATCTTGAAGATTCTTCAGCTGTGTACAGTGCACAAAGGTGCAGCCTTGGTACAAACTAGCAGAGGGAGAAAATTCCAGTGGGGAGTTTTGCCCAGTGAGTGAAGAGTTAGTGCAGGTCAGTAGTAAAGGCTGTGTGTGTAGTTTTGTATTGCTGATGCAGTTTTAAAACACTGAGCATATGCAGAGGAAGTCCTCACATGGTGGTAAGTTGCTGCATGCAGACTTCTTTTCTTTATCTATGTATTTTTAGACATGTACAGGAAACTAAATCTTCAACCAGCAGGATATGTGGAAAGAACTTTAGTTGCAATATGTGTTTGTAAACCAAATACGTAGAGAGAAATAAATAGATAAGAGGTAAAGAAAAAAGTTTCATATTTTTTTCAGACTCTTCCACATGTATTAATATCCAACTGACACTGAGGAAATTTTCTCTACTCATTGTTTCAGTATTCTGCACTTTCAATACTTCTTTGGTCTCTTGATTTACAGCCGTGGGTATGAAAACCAAACAAATACTTCTCCTTTGTTTTCCAGAACTCCTTGTTTTATTCCATTATAAAAACCAACCTGACAGAATTTTATATCACAGTTATAAAAAAGGAGATACAGAATATACTGTGTGAACTGTGAACTTCTCTAAGGATAGGTGATACCTCTGTGAAGTAAACAAGCACATGTCCCCCAGGGAGGTGCAATATACTTAGGAAAGGCTGGAACCTCACAGAGAATTTTTCAGTAGCATGAGTGTGATGCTATCTGTGAGCGAAATCTGGCATATATAATCTTTTTTTCTTCTGCTTTTTATCTTTTGATCAGGGATGGACAGAACCCTAACAGGTGTTTTTAGACCATCATCAAGAAACTAAAAACGATAGCTACAAATGTCAGCGTGCACATCACATCGGTGTTTTTGTCAAAAGCAGATGCTTACAGAGGACAATATAAGTCAAGCTTACAGCATGAGAAATTTGGCCCAGTACACTTAACTCCATAAAGGCCTCTACATGTAACTTAAGACTCAGAATAAGATTTTAAAAGGTAAGGCATCATTCTACTTTTGCATTGGACAACTTCCACCTTTACAGTTACAGCTATATAGTGACACTTTTTCTAGATTAGAAAACATTTTATGAGTTTGAAAAAAAGTGAGTAAAGCTGGTAGAAGTGACAGTGTGTTAATGTCGACATCTGATGAATACAAAATGCAGGGGGAATAGCTTGTTGCTGAAATACATTAGATCACAGCAGCGGCAAAATGTAGCAGTGAGACGCCACCATCATCATTTCAACGTCTGTTCCATATAATTGCAGAGTGACTGCAAGCTAGCAGGGAAAGCTATCTGTCTTTGGGAGTCTTGTAAATGACATGCTATTTAAAATAAAACATCAAGACTGTGAAAAAAACATTCAGAGGCTCTTCGACATCGATTGAATTGTGTACAGTCTTCATGGAACATCATAAATGCAGTTCTCAGAGGAAGTAAATGGTTGTCTGAAGACACATTGCTACCAATGCCATTAACACAACTCATCAGCTAACAAGAGCATACTCATCTGTCTAGACACAGATGATATTAGAGGAGTAATCACTATAGATCATATTCACGTCCCAGTCTTGCAGAAGCTTTGTGTGGTTTCATTCTGTCCCTGCCCTGGCCCACAGTCCAAAGGCAGCATCCTCGCTCACAGGCAGTGTTAGCTACCCAAGCTCTGCACGAGCAGCAGAGCTCCTGCTGTCCAGACCTGATGAAGTATCTGTCTGGTGCAGATAGAGAGCTCACTGCCAAACCAAAGCTTTAAAATGCTAAGGAAATAGCTCCTTGTCTCTCCTTCTGCAGTGACACTACACACAATGTTTAAAAGATTAGCTTAGATTAAACACACAGCTTTTTGAGAGGTAAAGAAAAAGGACACAATTTTCATTCAAGCTGTTAAAACTCTGGTCAAATACAGGAGCACAAATATTTGGTTCTATATATAACACTCTGTTACCAGAATGCTCTGTCAGTCATCATCATCAAGCAATGTATTCTGCTTGAAATTCATTTATACGTTTAGTCTCCTTCTTAAATTTTTTTTGCCTAATTCTGCACTTTTGTTTAAGAGTCTCAAAATCACATTGCACCTTGGTGAAAAAGTATTTGTTTTCATCTGTTATTTTGCCACTTTTTTCCCTTTCATCTGTGCTCTCTTGTGAATGTGATCTCTATTTAGTGATCTTTAGGATGGCATGAATACAATTTGGGCCAGTTTTCTTAATTTTATTCTGCAAGGGATATCATCCATATAGAGTACATTTGTCCTGCCTTGCTATATAATGTAGCGGATTCAGAAAAAGAAATAGTCCAAGTCTCCTCTTGAAATTGAATCTCTAATATGGGCGGTAGGGCACTATCTTTGTTTCTATCAAATGCACATTGTAGAAACAGCAAAGACTCATAAATTAATTCAAATCTATTGAGGAACAAATTCATTGTCAATTTTTTTTATGATTGTGAGCCTAACCTAAGGACAGGGCCTTTGGAAGATTTAAAAGCAAAAACCTAGAGATAGAAATCATGGTACTTAAGCAGCTTCACGTAACCAGCAAGTTGAATGAAGACTTAAATTTCTTTTGCTCAAAAAAGAAAAACAATTGTCTCAGTATCTGAGACACTGTAATGGTTTTGGGATACTCAGTCTGCGAAATGTCTGTGACAAAGGCTGGTAAGACACATATTTCACCCCATTACAGCCTAGAAAAATACATTATATAATGTCTGTACACCTTCAAACATTGTGCCAGATACGTTAAAATGTAATAATGGTTCTAGTGATTATTTGTTTGAGCACAGCTTTGTACAATAGCAGACTGAGGTAATGCCATGTGAATATAAGACATGAATCGTGCACAAGCAGTGCCTTTTCCATTGCCAAGTCTTACGCTGTCTATGAATAGCTATGCGATGGTCAGAGTACACGTCATAACAGCCTCCTATCACTTTTGGTTTGAAAAGCACAAACACCATCTTATATATTAGGATTTATTTAGCATTTCTCTTTTGTTAGGACCCACCTTTTCTTTCCCCTCAGAATTATTTAAGTAGTATTTCGAGAGGTAAAATATTTACAGTTGAAAGACTTATTTTCAATTAAATCATGTAGCTTTGTAAATAAGCATGACACAATTTAGTAACACTTCTGTAATGGGGCTAGAGCACAAGCAGAAGATGATTTTGACACCTACCTTTTTAATACCTGCAGGGTGAATGTTTCAAGTGAGTTACTATAGAGAACAGTAGAGGGGAATAGAAGTTTCTAAACAAATTACGCTTGTTTATTCCAACTGTGGAAAGATAACTATACAGTTTAAACACACCACAGTGCTTGGGGTGATTTTGTGTCTACTGAGTCACTGCAACAGAAAGAAAATAAGAAACTGTTTGGAAAACAGCAGGCTGGCTCCTCAGAAAACTTCTTCATGCACAGCTGCTGACGAGTAACTCTATTTTGCTCTCAACTGAGACTCAGAAAGATGGATGGAAAAAATGTACTCTTAAAAACTACATTTTATAAAAGAGAGGAGAGAAAGTTCACTATAGGTGACTAAACAAATCCAAATTAAATTAAAACGTGTGTTAAATAACTTTTGCTTTGGGACAATTCAAAAACAATTTTCAAAACGCACCACTGCTGTGTTATCCAGATCACAGCACCCCATTCAGAAGGAGGAAAGCCAAGGTATCCAGTCCTATATGGAAGTCTGAGATCTGGGAGCAGAACTAATAAAAGCTGGAAGTCCAGAGTCTACCCTCAGTGAATCTGCCATCACAGGAACCAGTCTGTGAGTCACGGGGGCAAATGCCTCTGCCTTTAGGTAGGGAAGGAGAACCGAGACCCAGCACAGACCTTCAGCTCAGCACCAGTGCAGGGTCAATAGGGCATTGCACAGCTATAGTTAAGACCTCAGTAAAACACCAGTGCTATGATTCTTTCAGGATGTTCTCTCCAGCTCCATTCAGAACAGGTAAAAGTACCAGAGCTCTTGTGAGGACAGGAAGTTTAAAGAAATCAAACTTTGAACGTCACCGATACATTTCATATTCTTCTGAAAAGTGAATTTGACCTGTTCTTACTGTCAGCTACTAAACTTCTATCATTTTAGGATATTATTCTTTTAATATCCTCATTACTACCTCAGAAAGAGCCTGCACCTGTTCCCAGATCTGAACTTAACATATCCCACAGATTTGTCCCTCTCCTGCATTTAAGAGCCTAGACAACTATGTATATACTTATCACCCAGAACAGCATCATCTTAAATCACAAGGATTTTTCCATAGCAGGAGAGAAATTAATTTAAAAAAAAAAAAAAGTTCCAGGCAGTCGGACTTGGAGTACTGCAGAAATCTTTTATTGGCAGACAGCACAAAACATCATGCACTAAACTTGAGAGTGAGCACTGAGTCTGCCCCCAATGGCATTGATCTCATTAGCAAACACACAAAGCTGCTTCTGGTTCAGAGCCAGCGCAAGCTGCACAACATGTTCCCAAAGTTATTTAGTACATCACAGACCAGAGAGTAGACAAAGATGGACAATGCTGTACTCACCTTCTCATCAAACACCAGATTTCAGGCACTCCAGGTGAAACCAGCTTCATTAGAGATCATTTATTTTAAAGTAGCGTAAGTATATCCACAGGTAAAGAAACTCTGATCCTTTTTGCAGTGTTGGTAAAGAGACCACAGGTTTGTCACCTTCAGAGATTTCAAGTAAACAGAAGCAGCTGAGCTGCCAAAGCTCTTCTGCTCATTTGTGTCATTAGTATAGGCAAACAAGATTCAGGTGCTACATGATAGTCCTGCTGTGCTCCTGGTAGTGCACGAAATGCTAAGGAGGACCTCACAGCAGACCTCATCACTAGTGCAGCTTCCAGCCCTCTGGTAGTAAGAATCCCAGCTCCACCAACGATTCCAGTTCCACCACAATAACCTTGTAGGCAGTGGCTCACTCTCAGCCTATTAACAGACACTGCAGCTGAGAGCACCTGCTGACTTCCTGGCACTTTCTGTTTTTGCCTGAACATGCTGGGCTTTCCCCATTTCCACGTGGATTTTCCGAGTTTTCTGACATCTCAAGACAGACAAGAAAAGTGAAATGTGAGAAAGAGCAGAATGACAGAGAAAAATGAAGACTGATACAAACTATCTGAAAGATAAAAGACGCCTCCAAGTTTATCCTGCAGCTTTTCTGCACAGTGAGTCTTCCGTAGTATTGCTGCCTGATCCCAGTTACTAGAAATCTCCTTTGAAATGATAAATCACATCATCAGTCCCAAGTAACAACATGCAGCAAAGCTGGACCTTAACTGCTGCACAAAAAAGACCACTCCACTGTAGAGATCACACACAACTCAGGAGAACTTTCTCTAACTGTGGCTCTGCCGAACCTGTGTCCACTTGTGCATCTGAATTCCTGTGTACTCGTATATTTACGCGTCTCACATATATGTGATCTCAAATATCTATTCAGAATACTTCAGTATAAAGTGGTGCTTATCTCCTCATCTCTCTGTATCATAAGCTCTTCGTTGTCCTCAAGACAAGAAGAAACATACTCAAAAGTGTAAAGCTAGGGCATAGAAGAATGGATCTAAAATAAAGGTGGAGCAAAATCAGAAAAGGGCTGGATGAGATACAATTAGGAAGAAACATCCTGGGCAAGAAGAGTGTATTTCTATAAAGAGGTTATCCGTAAAAAGAAGACCAGGACAAGAGCTGGTTTGCTGCTCATTGGGGAGAAAGCTGTCAGAAGATTTCTAAGAAGCCAAAGAATTGAATTCATGTAATCAGTTTGCTAACACTAGTAGTACCAGCAACAGACAGGTTAATATAGCTGCCTGGAAGAGCAAAAAAAGAGAGTAGCTGGATGCTCTCAGTTCAGCTGGTCAGGCAGATTTCATCATGGGATACTTGAAGGAGTAGGTGCAACAGTGTCACGAGCATTGGCAGTACCCTCAAAGCTCATGAATATCAAATGATGAGGCCTAGGAAAAGAGGAAAAGAGCAGTATCATGCTCTTATTTAAAAGAGGCGAATGGAGGGGCTAGGGAATTTCAGACCAATCTGTGTAAATACTGTAGCAGTTGCAGAGTTCTGTAGCCTAGACAGTGTAGAGATACACACCAGAAAGGGTTGATAGGGAGACATAATGAATTTTATAAAGAAAAATTACTTACTATATAAAAAAACCTCAGAGATGGTTTCAGGGGAAAACCTTTTTAAAGCAGTCAAAAAAAGCAGCAAATAAACAAACTACTTCAAAGATCTTAGAAGAAGAGGGAGAGGGGGTGACAGAGAGGGATGAGTAAAAGCCAATAATGGATTTGCCAAGAACAAGTCATGTCAAGGTATTGTAATTTCCTTCTTTGTCAAAGAAGCAGACATGGCAATAGGAAAGAAAAAGTGCACGTCATGTATCTTGACTTATTAAGGCTCTTGACACTGTCTCTCATGATATTTCTTAGCACAAACAGGCTAGGGAAAGACAGTCTAGGTGAAACTATTGGAAGATGGGTACAGAACTAGTTGGGAAAAAACCTACACATTCAAACCCAGCAAAATGTCACTGACAAAGTGAAGGATACAGAGACTGGGTAGTGAGATCTGCAACAGTCTGGTCTCACCTTGGGTCTGCTCCTGCTGAATAATTTCCTGGGCAGCCTGAACATGGAAATGTGAATTTATTGCACCCACAGGTGACAGAACTCTAACAGGGCACAAACTGTTTGGGCAACAGAATTCAACAGACCCAAACCACAACCAGCCCCTCTCGCTAGTATGTCTGAGCCACCACTTCAAACACCGGTGCCTTCCAAGTCCTCCTTGAAGGGCTTAGCAAGGCCCTCTGAGCAAAAGGTGAGGAGGAATGGGGGGGACAACGGAGTGGATTTGTGTGTTTGAGGTTACTCTAGGTTCAAGGAAAACTGTAAAACATATGGGATGCATTTCAGAAAGGCAGATGTTGAGAAAAGAAAAGAGATAGGAAAAGAAAACAGAAAAATCAACGAAACTGTATTTATAGTGGTCATTTCTCCTGTCCTATCCCAGCCAAGAGGATGGAGCTCTTCATTAGGAACTGAATAGCAAAGAATACACTGCAGATAAACACAGTTTATTTGCTCTTACATAAGCAAAATCATAGAGCCATTAATTAAAAAATATTTTTATTTATCTGGTAAAAGATAAAACCTAGCCTCTGTTTATTAAGCAAGCGAGCTTTGCTCACCAATAGTTCAGCTGAATTTTAAAAGTGAAACAACACAGAAAGAATTCAGCTCCACTTAAACTTGGGCAGGGATGCTTATCTTTAAAGTATACATTATTTTATTACGATTATTGAACTGGTGCTTTACCTGCAGCACTTACTACCCAGAAGCCACTGCTTCCCACAAATGAGCAGTAAACATCAGTGACACGGACGTGTGCATTTTGCACTAGATTTGGTGAAACAAATGAAGGAAGCTAATCAAGTCTCCTGCCCCAAGATTGCTTTTACTGTGCACATCCAGCTGAGTTTACAGCGCAGCAGCAAGCAAAGGGTATAACAAAAGACTTTCACTTAGGCAATTTGAAAATGTAATTGGTTGAAGACATTGTCAGTGCCAACAGGGGCACAAGTTTATGGGACAATTGGTAACAGAACACAAACACTACTTGTGTGAGAACTACTGTGCGTTTAACTACATGGAAATTAGCGTGTAGTGGCAGGCTGACAACACAGTGAGCACCATATCATTACAAGATTATAGCCTTCCGAACCACAAGGCAAGAATACAGGTTATATGCTAATTAGTTTTGGATCTACTAAAGGTAATTACATGGTAATCTCCATGTAGTTACATGGTGTTTAATAGGAAACCCTATTAACTAATCATATAATTAAAGAGTAATTGCAAGATACTCCTTCCTTGTGACATCCATGGTGGCCAGATAAATTAAAAGTGATAGAACTTCACAGTATAACCTGTTCCTGTTACCAGACTTCAGGGCAAATCATGCCTCTCAAGACATTGAAGTAGATGGGAAAATGTACCAAAAATCAGGGTTCTTATCATTTTCTCAATACACAGAAAGTAGCACCTCATACCCAGAACCACTGTCTGTTTCCACAAAATTACAAGGAAGGGAACCTCACCATATTCTTTGGTTTTTTCCCACTTGATTTTCCTCTTTCCTTTTTCTCTCCAGTTTTGTCTATAATTTCACTTTCTGTAGCTTCTTACTCACAGCCATCCTGTCTTTTCTCTCAGCATGTTTAAGACGCATGGAGTCAACTCTTGCTCCATTACCTTCACTTTTTTTCCCTTTTCTTCCTCTAACAAACTTTTCAGTACTTTTGCTACTATTTTTTTAAATGTGAAAACTCCATCAACTTTTTCCTTTTTTTCTTTCCTCTCTTCTGCTTTTTCTAGGACTCTCATTGTTTCCTCTCCTTTTTGCAGAGGACACTGCCATGCAAATGATAAACAGTTATTGAAATTCTCCCCTCAGACTTTCCAAAGCCAGGACTGCAGTCAGCAAGGCTTCTCTGCCTTTGTTCCATTATCCAGGCATCCTTTCTGCCTGGCTTCAGCAGAAGTTGCTCACTGCTGCCACAGTCTTTTTTCCAGACTGACACTTAAGACAACCTTTCTGGTGCTTCCTAACAGACCACACCACTGACCACAGCAAAAGCTGCACAGCACAGCCAGCTGGAAAGAGGTGGACAAGCAGTGCAGACCAGCACACAGTGCTGGCCAGTTTCAAAATGTCTCTCACGTGAACTACTGGCATTGCAAAAATAGTTTCATTCCAGAGTGGACTGAAAAATTGGAATTCCCCACAAAAGAGCAATAAAAATCCAGCAAATCAAAACACTTCATTCTTGTTTTCACCTTTTTTTATTATTCTGCCTTTTATCTTGTACCAACTAAACCTAGAGTTATACAATACCATAATCTAGAGCAAAATACAAGTGCAAAAAAATCAAAATCCATGTCCCCAGCACCGCTCAGTTTCCATGAACAAGCATTTTTCCAAAGAAAAACATCTGCCCAGAAGTTTCCAACCATATGCAATACTAAGCCTGTTTCCAGGACTTCCCCAGCCTATTGGGGATGCAGAAATCACCATTCAAAAATGTGAAAGCAAGTGAAACATTACACTAATAACCTGCTAAGAGCACAATGTGCAATCATCCATGACTGTGAAAGGACTATGGACTCTGCTTAGTTTCAAAATACCAAGCCCCATTCACTGTTCCAATGAAGCCCAAGCCTCAAAAAGTTGCCAAGCCCCCTAGTAAGGAAAGAAGTGCTCCCAACCTTTTTTTTTTTTTTCTGACGGAATTCATTCTGACTAACCAGAGCACAGCACCAGCAGTGGATGCTGTTCCACCCTCACAGTGGGGAACAAAATAAAGATGGGTAAGAATTCCAAAGGGAAGGAAAGCTCCTGCAAGCTTCACCATGGTAGAACCTCACACTAAAGTAATAAAACTATAGGTGAGTACAATGTTACAGGAACACAGAGACAGAATTAAAATTCTGTCCGCAAAAACTGAGTAGACAAAAGAGAGCAAAAGTGATGATCAGTGGTGTGATTCAATACAACAAATGCTCTATTCTCACCTTTCACTTCTTTATGTCACATTTGTTCACTGCTTTTTATACAGGTCTAGAGCTGGATTTACACAACAATAACCAGGGACCCTGGGGAGTCTGCTGTTATCCTAGAACTGCCTGCTGCAGCCAGAAGAGTGAGCTGTGCTGAGAGCGAAGAGAGACCCGGTAAGTGCATAGAAAATACATCAATTTGGTCTTTCTACTATGCTGAGCTTCTCTGACACCTTGGTGGGAAGATACATCTGCTTCTGTCCTCCCACCTGAGGGGGTTTGAAGAAACATGACCGACTGGATCAAGTCCATTGTGCCAGTGAACCAGCAATGCTAGGAAGTACCATTCCTTTCAGTAAACTCAGCCCACAATCTTTAACTGTGTAGCTCCTAGCAGGGAAAATGAAATGCCTGTAAAGTTTAAAGGTAGAGGTAACATCTCTTGTTAGACCAACTGGTAGAGTTGGAAAGGCTGGACAAGCTTTCGGGTTTCTTCCTTAATACAGCAACATCAGGATGGTGAGTTTATACTTGAGCTTTTTCTTGAATAACTTTCTGTTTCTTGATCAGTTTTTTCCAGCTCTCCCAGCTGATACCCTGAGATATTCCCTCCACCTGCAAACTTCACATTGCTTATACTGTTGTTCTGCCACAACTGCAACAAAGTAGAGTCTCAGGCAGAGGCAGCCTCACGTTGCACTGCCATCACTCACAGTCTGAGACAGCTGTATGTGCAGGTTGGTACCCAGTGAGGCCCAGCAAAACCCCTCGCTTACACCCCATTGTGCACTACAGGTCACAGGGCAAGGGGCTGGATTTTGTGTGAGGGTATCACACTCACGGCATTGCATTGCTAGCATGCCAAATTATACCATCTGCCCTAACTAAAGAATTTGGGGGTTTTGCATTTCTTTTTCAGCTAAATTTATCTATGTTTCAGTCCCACATCTCCTAGTATAATCATCCTAAATACAGGTTCAGAGGGCATTGTCAAGCTAAAGAGAAGGGGAGGAAGATGGGAAAATGACTGCTTTCACAGCCACTGCTACTTTGGCATTGGAAGGGAAGGGAGGCAGTGGGCAAACCATACAAAGCCCTCCCAAGTGTCAGGGCAGGTTTTACTTCCCGATCTCTGAGCACCTCATGGCTGTTCAGAAAGAAGAAAACAAAAGCCTGTGTCAGGAGAGTTCCCTGAAAGGGAATGTGACACTGAAAAATTATGTCTGATTGTGAGGCATTTTGGCAGTGAAACAAGTCTGCTGGGCCAGCATATTCACACCACACAGCCGTTCCCACGTGTTCAGCATTACATGGGCAGCTTGCTAACTAACAGTCCCCTCAGAGCAGGGGAACGCATTAGCATATGGACTTGGCATCCAGGTTAGTCAGTGCTGACTCAAATGCCTGCACAATTAAGTAAAGCTAAGCAGGAAGCACGAGTAGCTCACAGTATTACTTCAATTTGGAGATAACAATGACTTATTAATTAAGAACAGCAATTACTAGAGTAAAAGAGGTTATGAACTCTTTTTTTCACTATAAAAGTCTGTATACAAGTCTGCGTACTGTGCTGACATTGACACTTTTCAGAAAGGCAATTCCATTTTATTAGCATACAGAAATAAGCTTCTGAAGCAGATTGTGGCTTAGTAAAAGACACTGGAGTGCAGAGATTATTCTCTCCATCACTGCTCCTCTTTTCATGAGCATTGGGAGCATTACGACCCAGTCTCAAAACAACCACTTCAGCCCCAAAGTCGTGACATTGGTGCCTCCTTTCTCCTCACCCTGTGCAGCTCTGGGTCACTGCTTAATAGCACCACAGGCTATTATTCCAGATACAGCCTGGGAGGGAGCAGAGGAGAGGAGCAGCACGGCTCCTCAAGGCACAGAGCAAGTCATTCTCCGAGCTCCCAAAACAACTTTTACTCACTGATCTGATTAATTTCAAATATCCATTATCTCACAATTTATTAAATAGCTACAAAATCTCCAGAAACCCTGGGGATACTGTGACTAAGGAGCAGCCAGCAGCTGGTGAAATGTAACAAGTAAGGTCAGAACCAGGTGCACAAAAGTCAAATGGAAATCCGCTGGAGATTTGGAAAACTGGTGCTTTCCTAGTCTGCAAGAACAGTCAGTCACCCTGGGATCTCAGGCTGCAAAGGACATACGTATGACGGGTCCAAGAACCTGATGATGCACTTTAAGAACTGTACTGAACTTAAGATCACCCTGAGTCAATATTAGCTCTTGATTTTTTGCTCTCACCTTCATTTTCATTTGTCTAGAGAGGTAGTCATAATAAGAAATATAAAATGTGTTTTAAAATACACCTTTTTGAGACGAATATTGGCTGCATTTTAGCCACTCTGACCTCTTTTTCCCCCCAGAAAGCAAGCCAGAAAAGGCCAGTGATGACTGAATTCTCTCTTTTTAGCATCATCTGGTGCCAGCTGAAGTCTGTGAGAGCTGTTTGAAAGGTGTCACAGGAGAGGAACCTTATGGTGTCTGAAGTCATCTGTTTTCAAGCTGTATAAAAGTGTTTTGCTCTTCACAGTCATTTCTCAATTCTTGCTTAGCTTTAATTATCCCAAATTGTGCAAATACACCAAGATCTCATATGGTCAGTTCCTCTGTCACTCACTCAGATCCCTATTTTGATAATGCTGCCTCTGCAATGCTGTGTAAATCAACAGGTTAGAAAAGAGACTTCAGGATTTAAAATTTTCCATTAATTCACATTGTGCAGAAGAATCAATACTCAGCAAATGCCCTGGTGTTCTGACAGGCCATATGCACACTGGGCCAACTTGATAATTATCATTTCTTTAGTAGATATGCCACGCATATAAGGAGGTATATCATGCATGAAAGCATACTGAAACTGAGAGGCTGTAACTTCCTCATCAAAGCTCCAAGTCACAAGGAAGTAACCTTGAAACACAAATCCAGGAGGTGAAAATGTAAGCTCTAACAAACCACATCTCAGCATGGAAAAGAAAAAAAAATTGGTGACATCAGAAAAATATGGATGATTGGACTGCAGGCTAAGGCCATCATTCTAATGCAAAATTATAAAGCAAATCTGGGTACTGGTTTTAACTCTTTAAATTGTTCAGTCAATGGTGACCTTCCAGGATTGGGTTCCCTGTGCAGCATTTCACTGTCTCATTGTATTGAAAAGATATTTTCCCCGACCTTTGCAAAGTTTTGTTCCCTACCTGGTATCTTGACAGAAAATATAGATATCTACAACAGATACAAAGGGAAAAAAAATCAAACTCAAAGGTATTTCCTCACTTCTCTGAAAAGAAAAAAAATATATCTCAAACATAAATTCCTATTTTTTAAAAAATTATGTATTAAACAGTACATGCTTATTAATAAATTACAAGGCAACCAGATGAAGAAGTCACTTTCAATGTGTTGTTGAAGGTGTTTATGTCAATGAAGACAAGCAGAAGAATTTTTAGATGATTGTTTGCATGAGATAAATACTAAAGGCCATACTAAGCAACTTTGAAATAGAAGTGATGGATTGTTCCCTATTGTTCTTAAAGAACATCTGGCAGTATTTGTTCATACACATTTAAGGTGACCTTTCCTCGTCAGAAGTGATTTCTACTCCCGATTTCCAAACCAATTGCTTGACAGCCCCCTGTTCTATAAAAATTACATGAGTCATACGTAGATAGCTGAACCAATATAAACAGTATCATTTTAACAGAAAGAATATTTAAATTGTTCTACGAAAACCGTATTAAATCACAAACATTTCTTCTGCTACTATCTCTCACGTATCAGAAAGAGTAACTGAGCATTCAACCCACAGGAGCTTGCTGTCGTAATGGTGGCGAATAGAAAAGAACCCAAAGGAATAGGAAAATAGAACTCTTCAAAAGTGGTGGGTTTTGGCCTTGATTTACTTATTTCAGCGTAACAGTTGAAGAAGGTATCTCTGATCTCACAGCTCTTTTGAAAGTACATTTTGTTCCTCAAGACAAACTCAGGGTTGCCAAGGGGGAGTGTGAGGGACAGCAGAAACTTGTGCCACATGGGGGGGCGCAGGCAGTGACACCAGCAGTGCTCAGGTGCTGGCAGTTAGCAGGGATGCACAGCCAGGCCTGTATGCAAAGTAAATATGCCAGCACAGAGGCCTCACGTGGAGCATTACCAGGCACATCCATAAATAAATGTACCAGGTATTGTGTCCTTACACAAAAGGAGCTCCACAAAGCCTTACTGCTGTATGTATGCCGGAATGACAGGCACAGAGCAACCCAGGCTGAAAAATCTCCCAGCTTTGGTAGCACAGTTTGCATTCCTTCTAACAGACAGGTTTAAATCTCTTCACAGGCATCCAGTTAGTTCAGACCTGTTCATTCCCTGGAGCAGGGATTCTTTTGTATGCCAAATTTGAGTACGTGGGTATTTTTGGTAGAAACATTATACCTTCAAGATATGCAGGCATCAAGTATTCAGGATGCAAATGAAGATTACATCTTTCTACAAACTGTACTCAAGGCAGTTGTACTGGAGACCGAGATAATTCCAGCCCTTTTGTGTATCTAACACTACAGAATTGGGCTTAATCCCAATTCTCCTCTTCTGAATGACAATTACCTAAGCCAAGCCGTAATCTGCTCCATCTCCTTTATTTCATTTTAGCAATGCAACAGAGAGGATTTCTCAGACAGAAGTTTCCTTGCCTCTGCTGCTAACATTTGTGACAAACCTATTTGTTCTGTAGATCTTGGAGGAAGACCTCAGGGGCATCTGATCAAGCCACCTCCAAACTGGACAAAAAGAACAGAGGTTGCAAGGCAGATCTCTTATTCAGTGCCTTACCGAGCCACACCAGGTGTGCTTTACAAAGGGGGAGGAGAATCACCCTCTTTTCCTTTTCAAAATCACACTACTAATATAAGCTGGGTCCAAATAATGTTATAAATGTACATTGTAGTGTCTCGTGAAATGTAAATTGCAAGCTTGTAGAGGAGAATGTTACAAAAATATAGTCACAATCAACAGCTGGATTTAGAAGCAACTATATATAGTATATATCCTATCACTATACACTTAGAAAAAGATCTGAGGTAACTGCACATCTGTTTATTTTTGTCATAGGATTTTAAATTAATGCACATAATCATAACAATGGCCTGGTATACAATATACCAAAATTTAGAATAAAAATTCTTAAGGAATAAAATGCAATTCAATCCAGTTTGAAAATCAAAGCCTTCATATTACCAATTCTGTTTTGAAAATGTAAAGAAAATGTACATTTATTTTAAAAGCACAGATAAATGTCTTGAAAAAAGCTTATTTTAACATATTGTATGGGTAGACATATAAATATGAAATTACCAAGGAACATAAGTTTCCTGGCATCTGTCATGCAGATAAAGCCAAGCAAAAAAAGGGTATTTTCTGGTAAAGAACTAAATTAATGGAATCTACCTCAAATGACTGCACTGCTTGGGTTGGTACATTCTGAAAGTCTTCACGCAAATGCTGCTGCCAGCTCCAAAGCCTCCTCCTCTTTAGAACTTATACTTAAGACCAAGCTCAATGTTCTCTGTTCAATAACTGAGTCATTTAAAGAAAGCAGAAAAAGTAAGAACCAGGAAGGTTTGGTTGTTTGTTTTTGTTTTGGTGGGGTTTTTTTAACACAATGAAAGGCAAAAGAAAAGTCAATGAAAAGAAAGTCACTGACTTTTCAAGGGAAAAATTATTTATGACCAAAACCATCCGTGTCTCATGTATCTGCCTCTCTGTGAATGCAGTTTACATGTTTCGTGTGGTTAGCTCCAAAAAAGCACTCCAGCAAATTTCTAAGAAATATAATCTGATTTTTTAAATCCTATTCCTATCAAAGATAATCAAGAGATAAACAGCTATGTGTTACTTCATTCTGTTAAAGCCACTTAAAGAAACAATCTGATTGATGGAGCAGAAGAACCAGGCAATGGTAGTCACCACTCCACAAAACTGCTTGTGCTGAAGAGTTTAGCACTGTGACCTCACTCTGATGTTAAAAAGGTGACTCTACATGACACAACAGCTCAACAGCATAACTCTGATTTCTAAGGTGCTTGCAATGCAGAATGAACCTTACAGGTAAAAACCCTGCCCCCAAGCCACTTACTTCCTTTTACATTAGTAAAGGCTATTATTTCATCCCCTAATGGACTAGTGAGATTAAAGTTACGAAAGGAAACATCTCATTTCGGGAAGTTATGTCAAGAAGGGTGATTCTCATAGCCATTGTGAGGAAAAAAGTCACGTTTCTCTTTGAAAGGGAGTAACTAGGTTAGATTTCTAACTCAGAGAATTACTGCATTAGTCACGTGTGTGAGAGCTTCCCTGTACAACCACGACTTTGCACTTTGCTCTCCCTCTTCCTTGCCTCCTAATGAAAAACATGCAGTACTGGGACATTTTTCTTTAAATAAAACCTGCAGTTAGTTTGCAAACACACACACAGACTTCTGTGTATCTCTGTATTTCTGCATACTTCCAGTACCCAGCTTTGCACGCAGAACTTCATTCCTTGTTGCAATGGTCACCGCCTTCCCCTCTGATCCAGTGTGGCACCCAAACAGACCGTACCTGACACACACATCTTGCACCAGTTCCAGAGAAGGGGCAGGAAGTGCTGGGCAGGACACAAAAGGGATCTGTAACACCTGGATTTGATTTACAACCTCCACAACATTAAACAGTGAAACCTATCTGGAAGCAGCTGGGCTGGGCCATGCCCTCACCATGGGCTCTGGGAGATGAGCCTTGCTCAGCCTGTCACTGAGCCCTAGGGCTGTGGCCCATTCCCACAGTCTAACGGCTCCCAGGGGGTCACTTGGTTGGGAAAATTTCTCACACCAAGAAATGCTGGGAAAAGCACCTCCATCTCATAGCTCTCTCTCAGTGAATTAAGAAGGCTGATTTTCCCCTTTCAAGAGGAAGTTCTGTGTTTTGAGCCTCTGCAACGCAAGGAAAGGGGTTGGTCAAGGTGCGTAGGACAAACACCAAGATGCACACAACGTCTTGCAGTCCATCCGAGCAACCCTTCAGCAGGACCACCCCAACGCCCGCCCCAGCTGTGAGGAGCCAGCAGGGCCCACGGCAGGGCAGCGCTGCCCACACGCGCTTTGCGTGGAGCCGGCCGAGCCCAGGGCGCCGTGCAGCCCAACCGTGCAGCACCGGCACCGCAGCACCGGGCCAGCATCCCGACTGCCCTGCAGAGGGGCTGTCCCCCACAAAGAGATGCCAGGCTGCAGATGATAGCTGACTGCTACAAATACACTTCAACTGCATCCGACCCCCTGAAAGCAGGGTGATCTTCTGCTGTTGTCAGACCACTCGACATTGCTTACACCAAAACAACAGCTGAAGAAAACAAAATGACAAACACTGGTAATGAGCAGTTAATACAAGCTCCTGGAAGAAGGAGCTGTGACAGTATTTCTGCTCTTGTGGAACCTCTGCTTCACAAGACTATCTTCGAATGTAGCTCATTAAAAGAGCACAAATGCTCAAAACTCCCTTCGGGGAAGCAAGGCTTGAAGTGAGCCAGGGAGAGGTTTCCTGGGCGAGATGATGAATCAGTACAACTTCAGCAAAGCACGCCTCCTCCATGCATACACAGAGCTGTGCACCTCAGGCTGGAGGTCAGTCAATGATTTTTGGACCGTGTGCCAAAATAAACTCTCAGATGTCTTGTGGAAAAAAATCCCTGGAGGTTAAAATTCAGCAGTTTCAAGGACTGAATCAAATAGTTTATGTACAGTCATGACAAAAAATTGATCTTAATCAAAATGAAATAATCCTCTTGAAGAGTTTGGCATTTATTGCTAGGAAACTTCACTGCTGCTGTCTTGTCAAGCTGTTAACTGGCCCTCTACAGAGACAGAGTGATCTGGTTCTCCCCAACACATCACAGGAGTGAAATGAATTCTTTTTTACAGTTAGGCATTAGTAATCATTGCATTTCTAATCTACAGAAAGATCATTACTCAGAGCTTGTCTCTGAGATACAGGCAACTTACTTTCTCTATGCTACTATGCAAACAACAAATCTACCTCTGCAATTTACTTGACCCCTTCCACTCCACGGATGCCAGGCTCTATTATTTTATATCTTACTGGCACTAAGATAGAAAGCAGAGGTTATAGAAAATATGCATTTCATGTGCCCCATTAGAAACTATAAAACTGTATCATAAACAATTCTCTGAGTTTTCTTACTTGAACATATTAAACACTGCTACTTTTTAAAAGAAAACAGTTTTTAAAGATTATGAACACACTTTCAAAATAACTTGAAGACAAACAGAAGCATTAGAAACATCTTCACATTTTGCTCCAAGTCATGCTTGACAAGTGCACATTAGAATAGTAAAGGTTTATTCAAAACTTAAAGAGTTACTTGAACAGAAACCAATCAAACATGTACTCCTCCTACTTTTGCAGTTCAACCCCAGTGGAAATCAGGAGAGGCACTGATTGCAAGATGGACCTGCTTCTGGCCATTGCCAAGCTGTCTGCAACAGCAGTACAAGGTATTTAGGATAGGGGAAAAAAGAGTTATTGGGCAGAAGCAAATTGCAGCCAGAGAATAGAAAATATGTGAGCAGAACAGCTCTGCAGACACCAAGGCCAGTGAAGAAGGAGGGGCAGGAGGTGCTCCATGCACCAGCGCAGAGGTTCCCCTGCAGCCCGCGAGGAAGACCATGGTGAGGCATCTGTGCCCCTGCAGCCCATGGACATCCAGGGCGGAGCAGAGATCCACCTGCAACCCGTGGAGGACCCCATGCAGGAGCAGGTGACCCCGTGGGAAGCCCATGCTGGAGGAGGCTCCTGGCAGGACCTGCGGTGCCGTGGAGGACCCCACTGGAGCAGTCCATTCCTGAGGGACTACCCTGCATGGAAGGGACCCCCACTGGAGCAGTTCACGAAAAGTTGCAGCTTGTGGGAAGGACTCACTCTGGAGAAGTTTGTGGATGACTGACTGTCTCCTGCTAGAGCAGGTGAAGAGTGAGGAGTCCTCCCCCTTAAGAGGAAAGAGCAACAGAGACAACATGTGATGAACTGACTGGAGCTCCCATTCCCATTCATCCTGTGCAGCTGCTGGGGAGAAGGTAAGAGAACTCAGGACTGAAGCTGACCCCAGAAAGAAGGGAAGGATGAATGAAAAGTGCTTTAAGATTTGGATGTATTTCTCATCATCCTGTGCTGATTTGATTGGTAATAAATTAAACTAATTTTGCCAAGTTGAGTCTGTTTTGCCCATGAGTGTCACCAGTGAGTGATCTCTCCCTGTCCTTTCTTTGAGTCACAAGCCTTCCACTGTATTTTCTCTCCTATTCCATGTTTGAATATAATGTGTCAGGCTATTTCCTCATACCATTTTGTCAACCCTTAGCTATCTCTGTGTCCCAACAGGCCCAAGTAAGTCCTTAATGAGTGGACAGCTCTGCCACACTCTCCCAGTGCCCATGCAGAGCTCTTTCCAAAGCAGTAGGGTCACAAGGGTAAGGTGTCATTTCCAGAGGTCATTCTCAGTGCAGCATTTTATCTTGGGAACAGTACCACTTGAGAATTACAGAGTCATGCATTGCCTGCAAATAACGCAGCATTACTCAAATGCAAAGCAAACCAAAGCAGAGATCAGAGTCTGTAACAACTGCAAGGTCTGCTCCAGGTGCAGAACATGAATGTGGTTCCCAAGCATTACACACAGCCACCGTCCTTCTACAAACAGAAGAGCAGCAAGTAACAAACACTGACCAGCGCCAGCCCGGGCAGGGACATCGTACAGTCTGATAAGAAGCACCAACACACTATGGAGTAAACAGATCCCTGTTTTCCCAGGGAGAGTAGATAGCAATGTGAAGAACAAACATTTCAGTGAGTCACTTCCTGTGTTAGCGACACGCAAACCTACAGTCTAAAGGTTCAACGCCGACACAGTTCAGGGTGTGACTTTTCTCAACAGCAAAACACAGAAAGAGTTCAGGGTTCACACAAGAGGCAAAACCTGCTGTTTGAATGCTGCTGGCTCCTCCAGGGCCAGCGCAGGAACATGCTGTGTCCAGAACCTAGGTTCAACAGGTGTATTTTCATGATCCTTAACCCTGACCATTAACTCATGTACGTTTCAATTGTAAGGATTGCATTTTATCTGCCACAGTTCTTTATTTTTTCCATGCCAATGACCGTAAGGTTAAATAAAGAAATTCATATACACAAAGAAAAAGCTCTTCATGTTGCTTGTGGGTTTGTATTCTCAAGGTATGATAAGCAACTGGTTAGAAGAGTTCCAATGTGACTACCCAAAATCATGTCCAATTGGTAGCTTTCCTTCTAGTGACTGTAGTTCTTAAAAACTAAACAGAAAATAAAGAACAACCCTATCGTTAACCATTTTGTTTTAAAGAAGATGATATAATCTCATGTCAAAGCATGAAATTCCCTCTAGGAGCCCCTGTACATAAATCTTTTTATCTTTATCTGAGGAACCAACAGTAGTGAAGCGCTGGAAATGGAATTGTGACACCTTCCTTATAGAAAAAAATGTCTGGAATAGAATGAAACTTCAAGTTACTGCATACCAAGCTCAGGTACAATAATTCAGCAAGGTATTCAGAATTTTCCTGACACTTGGTATCACCCAAGTGCGAGGAGAAGTACTTTGCAGAGATTATATATCTTGTTATTGCGTTCAACTTCAGCTCCTGTGGTAAAGACAGCTAAAATGCTAACTTGAATAAACGACCACCCTGGAATGGCACATTATGTGACGTGAAACAGTCTGACCAAGAACAGAGACATCCCGTTCCTCAAGGAACATTCTGTATCAACTGTTTTCACTATTCATTTGTAAATACATTTTTCAGCTGTTTCCCTAAATTGCAGAAATCGTGTCATAAATGAGGGCTCCTGACGCTCTGCTGAGTCCTGTCACCTCTCTGAAGCACCAGGACCAACACATCCTCTGGATGCCAGGCACCCCCGGTCATATGACTGTACATTTCTGGCAGAAGTGGGAAAGACACATTTCCTATTTTATTTCTGACAGTAAAATGTTTTATTTCCTTTCACGTGCCAGTTGCATTTACCAGCTAATAAAACATCCCCTGCTTTGCCCTGACCCACCTGCATTCCCTAAAAACCCAACCCTGCTTGTATTTTTGCTATGCCAAACAAATTCCTTTGCTTCCTGGCACGAGGTCATTCAAGGCGAATACTGGTACGTCATCTCTCTTCCCTCCTGTCACCTGCTACTGCAGACTCATACTTAGGATGCTGTAGACAAGCACTGATGGGGAGTAATATGTAACTTGTCTGAGTAATATTCTTTGCGAAAATGGCAGACCTTTTCAGGCAGTGAAAAGCAATCCATTTCAACAGCAAAGAGCTCATTCAAACATCTTAAATACTATTATTTTCTTAGAAAAATATATTTTAAAAGATCTATAAATGGAAGTATTTTAAATAAATTACTCTAGAATGTACTGTTTTCAACATTCATGAGCTGCAAGCTCTAAATAATTAACAGGCATTTAATCAGCAGTGTCATTTTGTTACCCATCAGAGTAACAAAACCAACAATTCACTGAGACAGCGACTACAATTTCCTATATTAACCCTACAGGGAGGAAAGTATTCAGCATTAAACAGCCCTGTCATTTCTTTCTCTAGAGGAATAATGTTTTGGATGTGTTACCAATAGGCAAGGAAAACTGCTTTACAAAAAGAGGTTTATTTACACTGTCAAGAAATTAAGCCAAAAGTGAAGTAGCACTGTCTGTGTTAATAAGAAACGCATTTATAAAAAAGTGCTAACAAGCCACAACTCACAGACTTTCTAACAGCTTAGGACATTAAGGCATTACAAAAGAGATGCCAGTAGTGCTGGCACTCATGAACAAATGTGGGGTTGGTTTCAAAGCCTACATGCTTACGAGGTGTATTTTCCCAGCCTTTTAACACTTGTTTTAAAAACTAACTCTCCAAAATAGCCTTTGGGCCCCATTATCCTGCAGGGGGAAGTGCAGAGTTGAACCCAAAACCTCCCGACTCCATCTGAAATGTAATTAATTAGAGGCCTCAAGCTATCACAGACAAAAGCGTGTTTATATGGAAATTCCTGCTCTCAAAAGAGACATGTAGAAACTTCCCGATTCAGCAAGTAAGTCAGTGTGGAAACTCACCCTTGCCTGTCTGACCAGCGACAGACTCATCTCACATCACCCTCAAATGCCTACTGCTGAGCAGGAGAGAGTTCAGCCTCCTGAACTTCACTTAGCACTTTCCCTTAATGAGATAAAAAATATTTGCAACATTTACACACTGGAGAAAGACTCAAAAATTACATCTACAGAATGTGGGTTTGGCTAAACAAGACAGTTTCTCACCCTGTTTATTCTTCCTAAATATGAAGCCAAACTGGGCTTTAAAAATATATTATAGCATGTCTTCCATATTCATTTGGGGGAAAAAAGTAGTCCCTAAAAGTAAAAAGTACTTATAAGAATCATTATAAAGTCATAAGCTAACTTCTCAGAAAAAGCAACCAGAAGTTTGTATTTTTAAAACAGACCTTGTTTGGTAACAGGAAGCATCCATGGGGTAGGCAAGTGTGGGGAGTCTCCTGCCTTTCTCTCAAAGAAAAGAGAAAACCTCTGGACCACAGGAAATAACACAAATTCTAGAAAATCCCAGTGGTATGAGGGAAAACACTTCAAATCAATCTGTAAGCCCTCAAAACAGTGTTAAAGGACAGCAGATGTTCTCCCCCCCCACCAGCTTGTTCAGACTCACACACTCCCTAGGAGAAGTCCTTTATTTGCATTGATTAAAGTGGGCATTCAGATCCAGACTCATACAAGTGGAGAAACTGAGACAAATAGGTGCATAAGGAAGGACAGACTGTGCCCATCCTCTTCTTGCTGAAAAACACCCATCCTCTCTGAATACACAAAGATAATGGAAAAATACAGACCTTTGAATATACTTTTTCTTCAGACTTTAGTATCTTTATAATGTAAAACAGAGCCTACAAAAAAATAAAAAGTAAGACTTAAATTTAGGCTGAAAACTACCTTGGGAATTAATTTTTTCTTTTGCTGCATTGTGATACGTGGCAGACACACCAGTGCCTTGGCTGAAATGCTGCCAAAATAAAAGGTAATCATCATTGTAACTCCTACCGTTATAAGTCAATTCTGAAATTAAATCAGCAATTCAGATTCATCTTATGGTCAACCGTTCTTAAGGAGGAGGCTTTCCCCCAGCTATCTCCACCAGAAAGCATTTCTGTTAAATAAAAATGACAACAACAATATAGCCCCAGATGTGGCCATGAGAAAATAAATTGACGCATGGGTATCAAAATCCAAACGCAAAACCCCAGAGCTTTATCTCAAATCTGTAAGCAGCTAAAATGCCAGTCATTAGCCTAAGAATTGATAATTTTATTCATAGCCTCATTAAGCAAAAGCGATCAATAAGGCTAGGAACAAGGATCAAAGCCCAGCCCAAGCCATTAAGCAAAAAAAAAAAAAAATTAGCTGTGATTAGGAATGTGTTCTTTATTTCTTCCACAAGCGATACAGCTTTATCAGAAGGAGTGATGAACATTCCACAATGGTCCTGAGCAAAGACTAAGCCAGGTGACTGAAGACCTCTCCTAAGTTTGGGAGCTGTGGATTTGAATCTTCTTAACCAAAGTTGGGTGTAGAACAAATTTCTTGGACCTTGGACAACTACTGCAAACCATGTAGGAAAACAGGCATGGAGATCCTACCCCCACCAGTATCTGGAAGGACAGGAGCAGTTTCTGTGACTTTGGTAGTTGGGTCCTGAGCTCATGTGTCAGTCTCAGGGCTGGGGATGCTCTGAAAGAAGCTTTGCACGTAAGTACCAAAATCCCAAAATTGAAATTGTTGCGTAAGTACCAAAATGTAAATTGTCACACAGCATCTTCAGTTTGTCAAAGTGAAACCCACACTAATTATGGGAAAGATATTAAAGGGGGTTTCACTTGCTGAACTGGATCCAATTGAGTCCAACTGTTTGAAGGAAGTTCAGAATTACAGGAAGCGTTTTCTTAATACATTGAAATGATCTGCTCCTGCCATGTCTCCTCGGCATCAATATTAATTCATAACCATGATCACCAATCAGAGCAACTAAAGTGGGTTGTAGTTTGAACTCTAATTGAATTAGTAGACAAAAACTGACCTGCAAACTACTCTTCTCTCATAACTTCAAATAACAATTTTTTTTTGTTGTGAGGATTTAGCACCTAAGTATTACATAAACCATAGTCTCAAAGGCTGAACAATTCATTAGCTGAACACAGCAGTAAAAATTTTATAGCAAAATACTTCACTAACACAAACAATTCCATACCTTCTTTCAGTTTCATTTTCATCAAAACCAAAAACTTGCGAAAGCCAATAAAGGTGCTGTGTTAAAACAGAGACCATAGGCTCCTCACCCAAGAAACAGCAGGAATTATCTGTGAACACAAGAACTGTGGTCACTTTACAAAGGGTCGTATTGTGAACGCAAAACTGTGTCTGACAGCAACGCAAAAGGATGCTGGGAGTCTATGGAATCTTGCTGTTAACCTACACAGGAGGTAAACTGGGACAATTGCCTCTGTCCCCATTCCTGCCGGTTCGGTCCTGTGCCTCTCTAGCATTCCTCTTTCTCTCTCCTTCCTCCTCTGTGAGATTCTCCAGTGTGTAACTGAACTCACAGTGCTACAGACTTTAGTAATTCTGTGCTGGTAACCCACGAGCACAGAAAAATTTTGCAATAACTCTCCTTTGCTCCTGAGCAAAGAACATCCCACAAAGCTTGGGAAAGCCAGGCCCTCCTGTTAGGATTAGCATTTTTAGAACAAAAACATAGTAGTACACTAGGAAATACCAGTGATATAAAGGTGAAATATTGGAGCTGAAAAGAGCAAACAGCACTGTGTGTCACGTCTGTAATCTGTATTTATAAAGTACAGTTAAATACCACCTTCTCCTGCTAAACCTTCGACTGATCCAACCAACCCCTCCCATCCAACAACTTACATCAATGACTTTATGAATACAACTTCAAATGTAGTATGTTGACTAGAATTCATTAACATTAATTCATTTAACAGCGTACTGTATAACAAAAAAATACAAAAACGTGCTTCTCTAACATTAAGAAGCAATAGCACTTTGTCAGTGCCCTTCATTTACTTTGCAGGAGAAGGTCTAGGAAACAGTTTTTCACTCATGAGAATAAGGGAAATAAAGCAAATACATTCTCAATTTAAATTTGGGTTGACTGTTGGTATCCTTAAACACAGAAATGTCCTACCAATTGTGTACAATTATACATATATATTTAAAATTGCTGACAATTTGCAATCAATAAATCAACTACATTGTGTAATCCTTCCACAAAACTGTTAACTAAATATGAATTTTCAGACTGGCATAGAAACTATGCTTAATCATCATAACATAGTTTCTTGATAAAGGCATTCAAAATAATTCTGCAGCTGAAAGATTCAACAGAGCAAAACCACAGTACTTAATTAAACTGGAGGGAAAAAGGTAAAAAGGAGTAAAAATAAAAGAACATTTGAAAGCAAATTTCATCCTTCAACTAACCCAAGAAATAATGAGAAAGAAACAAAAGGGAAGATGAACAACCATCTATCTGTATACTGATTGTTCACCCAGGCTCAACATGAACTGGGTGTCAGACATTCAAAATCTTTTTAACAGAATGAAAATTACAAATACTAATATTCAGATTATATCACTATCTTTTGCTAAAAACCAGTCAGAAATCCCAGTTTTTCCACTGAAATAGAAGGTTATCCTATGCCAAAACCACCACAGGATTACTTACAGACATGTATATCAACAATTATGCTATGTAAAACAAAGCTAATAAATATGTAGAGACAAAACTTAATTTTAAAAAAATGTTATCAATAAAGTATGAAAGGGCAGAACACCAAGTCAGCTTTAATTTTTGTAAAATATATCAGACAACTGAAAGGAAGTGAGTATTTTGTCAATTCTACAGACCATGATAATACACTACTGAAAAAGTTGACCACTAATATGAGATTTCATGGGGGAGGGTGCAGGAAAGAAGGTTCAGAGATTGACTTGAAGCAAAAAAAAAAAAATCAACATTTTCAGACTATATAATTTACATATTTACAAAATCATCTAAGCTTGAAATTCCACTCATAACTTGTGTCTAGATTTCCATGTAAACTCTGGGCACATATCACCTAAATATTCTTAATGTAAATGTGTACCTATTTTTCATGTTGTATCACTTCAATAAGAAAAGAAGTACATCCAAAATTCTAAGTATCTGTAATACAGGGAAAACCTTGGTCCCTCAGAGGTCAATAGCAGAACTCCCTAGTATGGTTAAATTCACTCTGTGCTAGGGTTATGATGTAGATTTAAGATACCCATACTTGACTGCGTAGATGGAAAAGCCTAAATGTCAACTCAAAGATCTAATTACAAATGAAAACTCATTCCCTGAAGGCATAATCTTTTACGTCCACACACCAACACAAAAATAAAGATCACAGGCAATGAAAAAACAAACCAGAAGGCCACGCAGTTTGAAGACCAAATATTTCTTTACTTCAAAAATATATCTTTATATTCAAATTCCAAGTTGCTGCACTGTAGCAGGAATATGCAACCATAAATTTAATTTATCTTGATCATTTGCATTCTCTGGCAAACTGAGCTCAGGAAAAACATCTGGTTTTCAGTGAAGACCTCTGTTACTTTGTCTTCTGTCAGGGTTCATTATAATGTAAAACAGTTGAGAAATAAGCCTCAGGGTCACGTAATCCATTCTCCGCTAACTCTGAATTGCCTCACGATCGAACTTTATCCGATAATGAATGAATTTGCTCATCATCCACCACAAGAACTCTTCAGAGTATACGTGGAATTTTTTAATCTTCTTTTTAGATGAACACACAGAAGTACAGCAGTAACACAACTGATTTTGCTTCTTAAAATCTTGCAGAACTTAAAGTCAGTTTGACAGCTAACCATGTCAAAAGCTGAACAAAAATTGAAAGAAATTAGAGTATTGAAAATTTAATTTTTTAAGCAGGATTTATGCCTTGGCATACCTCTCATCGTTCTCCTTGCATGGAGAGCCTGTTTTTCATCCTTGACCTTAAAATGGGGCACACGTAAAAAATGTACTTCATCCTTTCTTGCTTGATGATGTTACAATTCAGCAGTTAAATATTGTCTATCATCATTCGCATACTTGAATCCATTTGGAAATTGGCCAAACAATGATGTGAAAAACAGTAATTATCACAATCATAATTTAACCTCTGGTAGGTTAATTCCGAAATAGGTTCTTAGAACTAACATATGGCCTCCACACAATTAGGTAGCAGGACTCTTCTGCATTGGCTGCATCGAAGATCATTTTTTTGCTAAGTTTCAGTGGTAAATGCTTCAAGCAGGAGGTACTGGTAGTCTTCTTACTATTTCCATAGCTATCTTTAGATAGGCTTTAGCCTGCAAAAACAGAAACATATATTGAGCACCTTCCATTTTCTATTAAACAGGAATATTTCACAACTAATTAGGTATTTGTTCTTTTACACGCAAATACTCAATCAAGATGCACCGTGCACAGGACAGAGAATCAGAGAAAACAACAGCATTCAAAAAAATTTTTTTTGAGACAATTAATTTATTACACAGTAGGCTATCACTACGGAATTTCCTATTCAGACATTTAAAGTATTTTCAAAAAAAGATATCTTTCCAAAAGACTGAAGTGGGTATTGGGAAGAATTAATTCCACAACACTGGAATCCACAGTTAAAGCTCCCTTTCACACCAACCTGGTCAGACACCTTGAGCTGGAGGGCACAATAGCACAGAACTGCAGGACTATGGAGAGCAACACAAGTAAGCATTCTTATGTTAACATCTCTAAAAACCATGACACAGCTAGGACCATGATCAGTCCAACATCAATTATTAACAAATCTAATGTCAAGGGACTTACATAAAAACACTGCATTAAGTCCAACACAGAGTAAACCACAAAGTTAAACCAAATTATTCCTGCACCAAGCGCAACAACTCATAGTCGAAATAGGACAACTTTTAAAATCTCAAATATTGATATAAGAATGTTTAATTAAAATAGTGTTTTTGTGTGTACATTTATACACACTGCACATTGTTCCAGAGGTTGATTACTTCCATTGTTAAAACGTACACCTTAACTATAATTTGTATTTGTCATACTTCAGTTTCCAGCTGGTGCATTATAAGTCTGTCTAGCACACAGCAAAGTCTCCTAACTGAGCTTGCTCCTCTGCTCCTACTCTGTTCAATCGTGACCAACCTACCCCATCTTCTCTGGTAAGTCTGCATACAGAGACCACACTGACAACCTTTCCTGTTTTCCTCTAACAAATCTCCACAATAACCCCTACCACACCAATTTCTCCTGTCTCCTGCAGGATGGCTCTAACCATGAATTAGTCCTTGTATCTCGGATGAGCCTTTAAAACAGCAAACAAACTGAAACATGCCAGAGGCCAGAGCTCGAAGGGCAGGAAGAGGTCTGTCTGTCACACTAGGGCCACCAGCACTCACTGTCACTGGCCTGAATGAGGTGGCAGCCTTTTGCAGGGCCATACACTGCTCACGTGTCTCCTCTTTTTTAGGGATTGCTCCTGGCTTGTAGGGTTTTCTTTTCTGGCACTCCCACCCTCTACACCTCATAGTCTCAGTGCCCACATCCCCTTAAAACTAAAGCCATAAAATTTTCTGAGTTTGTAAGGAATGCAGACACCAAGACAGAATTGTTTTCTCTCACGTACCTGACTTCGTGAGAAGAATGACAGAATGAATTTAGAACTTAATTCACAATCATGAATTTCAAACTTCTATGGCTACAGTTGCAGCGCAGTTGGGGAGCAGTCTGTGTGCAACACTCACCTTGCTCAGCTATTAATGCCCTGGGTGGTCCAGCTACTCCCCAACTAACCACTCGCCTAGACAAGATAATGGACTAATTTGAAGTAAGGCGATTGACTGAAGTCAAGCTGCCTCTGCAGTTAAGTATTTGACTAATTGGTAAGTATTAAGTATTGGACTATTTGACTAAGGAGCGCTCCAGGTGGGAATTTTGAACTATCTGGAACAGTCCCACAGGCAGCTCCCACTTAGCACAGATCAATTCATGCGTTTTAATGAGTCAATTAACAACTTGCATACAAAACCTGTCCCCTTCTAAAGACTGCCCAGGCTGTTTGCCTGCTCCAGGGCTGACCAAATTGTACACAGAATTATAAATTCACCGTAAACAGACTCAACTGCTTGTATAAATGCTACCCTATATCAAGAGCCCAATAAACTTAAGATATTTTTCCTACAAAATGCTGTTAAATGAGTGTCTGAGCAACACTTCCCCAATGTACACTGACCCTCACTTGCCAAGCAGCTGATCTGCCACTTTGCAACAGGAGGTTCCTGGTGCAGCTCTTTGTAGCCAGCATGCCAGCATTACCTAGACAGTGTTTTCAGCAACTGGTCTTGCCCACTGAGCTTCGGGTTTTTTTGTTTTCCTGGACCACTACTTTGTCTGTTGAACAGACCAGTATCTCATACATGTCCTTACAGAACTCTACCAGTCACCTGGCTTTGGCAAAAATCAAGCATTTCGAGCCTTGGTTTCCTGTCTTTGAACAAATCATTTAGCTATGAGTGAGGACCTGTCTATCAATCAACATACCTGAAAGGTCTAAATGGAATCTTGGTGACTGTGAATATGCACTACATAAAAACAACCCTACGTATATCAAACAGTTTTTCACACTCGTGACCTTTTCCGTGTGGCATCCATAGACAGAGAGCACAGCTCAGTTCAGCTGTTTAATCAATCATTACTAAGCAAAAGAAGTTGAGTTGCAACTGAAAATGCACAGGGTTTACTATTTCCTGTCCAGGTGGAAAACCAGCAAAGAAAGAGTAAAGCATGAGTTCTTATTCATCACTCATAAGCTTCTTCATTTTAATAGGATAAAAGCAAACTTCTCAGGTCAGTTACTCCCTTTAGGTTTGAAAGCTCTAAACAAATGGTTTGTAGACTTTCTGAAAACCATTTTTTCGCTGACAGACAACTTTATACTTAACAACAACATATCAGTTATCACTCTCCCCACTTCATGAGAATGAAGAAGTGCACAGGAAGACAGAATGCCCTAAAACCAGACCAGACTTGTTTATTATGAACACTGCCCAGATGAGGTCTGAGAGCAGCACTAGGGTGGGCAGAGGTAGAGGTGGAAGGTGATGTTCACAGAGTCATAAAAAAAAGCTAGGAAACAGCCACGTGAGAGATTGCTCACCTCTCAAACACTGGTACAGTGCCAGAAGGGCACAGTTCTTAAGACCTCAAGGGCACAGCTGATGATGAAGTGACTGATAACAGCATAGATGGTGGAATAGGAAACAGAGAACCTGTAACAAAGTTCACCAGGAAATGGAGTGAAAAGTCCTACTTAGCATAAATAATAACATCCTGATTCATTACTCTGTAATGAATCTGTATTATCACGGGCTAATAGATGTGGGGTAGATTTAAACTGCCAGACTTTTTACTAGCTGATCTAATTAAGCCCTACAGTAATCCTAGGGAAATACGAGCCTTTCAGTTACGGCATTTCATTCTCCCTAAAAATCTTACCTGTGAGGGAAGTATGCATCATTGCTAAGATTGTTGCAGACTGTACAGGTCATGGCTGACTCTACCCTGTTGTCATGGATTGGATTGGTTTGGCCAGACCTGCTGGTTTGCTTTCCACTGGAGTGCAGATCTTAGCCTGCCAACAGCTCACTACAGTGCCTGCCAGTATCTGGTGCAACGGCCACACAAACACAAAACCCAACTTACAATCAACAACATCAAAGCAGGTGGGAGCTGGTATCACATTTTCCTTCACCCAAACCACTGCATACAAATAACTTCAGACCAGCAACTCAGAAACACACATTGATCCCATCACTCAGTTGTGGGCCTCATACACTATAGGATGTAAATCCCAGTACTGACATGGTTTCTAATGTCTATCTGTGATTACAAGACTTCAAGACTACTAAGATGCTTTATCCAGCCCAACAATTCAAAGGAGAATCTGTGCAAGTCCTGATTGCCTGGAAGATCAAATGCTGTGGATGCTAATATACCTGTAAAGAAGGAAAATAAATTTAAATCAGCTCAACTGACCTGTTAGGGCTTATAATTTATTAACTGCTGAAGGAAACTAGCAACCATGAGCAACTATTCAAATAGTGACTATCACAAGGACAAATACTAGTCTTAGCTACCATCTACATGAAAATCAGCCAGCCAGTCTTTGATAACTTTTGTTCTTAGCACTCTCTGCGCAACCACGTTCCATTTGCCAGTTCAATCAGATTTTTAAATAACTTTAATTTTGATGGATATTGCTTGTTACTTTGGCACAACTCCAGCCTTCAGTGCATGACTGGAGCTGCCCTCCAATGTCTGTATTCTACTGTGGTCAACTCAGAACGCACTAAAAGCAGGATGACAAACACAGCTTTAAATGAGTCTACTTCAGATAAAAGCTTCGTGTCATCCAGAGAAACTCCTGCTTGCTACAAGAGGTCCAGAGCCTATCCCACTCTGTCCTCTTCTGGGCAGTTCTACCATAAGACTCTTCCTTGCATGTACTGGCAACTCTTGCCAAATTACAATGAAGTCTCAAGTCAGAAAGGGAAACTTAATGAGACAATAAAAGTAAATCCATACATTATAACATGAAATGGAGGAGATGGGTAAGTAAGCTGGATTTATGAAACTAAAAAAGAGAAATCCTTAGTGCTCATGGGAAATTTCCTATTAATCCTATATATCAGCAGTTGTAACAGCCAAGTTGTTCATGGAGGCAGCCCCAGCTGGGTAATGCTGCTATCCCAAGGTACCATTACAGACACCTAAAAACACATCCTGCCCAAAAAACATGGGTAAGTAGAACAGTGCAAATCAAATGCAGTATAGTAACATCCTTCAAACAGACTATTCTACATTCGGCATTTTCTTCCACAGAAAGAATCATAAATGAGGGTCTGATGATGCATTGTACTATCTACACCCTGAATTAAGGATTTGAACCTATACGTACCAAATGCTACTGTGATCATCCAAAGGAAGCCTTGATGATAAAGACATATTATAAATCATACCATGCAGCCGCCTTTGGGGTTTGCCTTTCTTTTAAAAATACCACACCTTGGATTGACCACTCATTAAATGGAATTACTGATGACAACTAAACCACAAATCAGGATTCTATGACTATTTGCTACCAGTACTTCAATTTTTCTCCAACTACTTCTTGGAATCTTTAGAAGGCCGTATGTTTTTACCCTACCTATGTATTACCCTTTCATAAGTGTTCTACAGAAAAACTTAGTTTCTGAATACAAATTTGAGTTGTCTCTTTGGATGACACCACAGCAAGGTTTGTAACATTCTGATTTAATTGAAAAGGAATTACTAACCTGACTTATTTTGCTCTGTTCCATCAGACTGCTGATGCCTTGTGTCCCTGCTTTCCACCTGACTGGGCTTTTTCTCTTCCCTTATAGATCAGTGCACAATTTATTGGACTCAAAATCCTTCACCTTTATATATAGGATGTGAATGGACACACCGGTACAGCAAATGTATTTTGTACTTGTTTGAGCTGCTTCTCTGACCTTAAGACAGGTGGGAGTTTGGTGCTCACCAGTCACAGATAAGCTCATCTGTTCTACCAAGGTATTGATAAACCCACTGTGCCATCCAGGCTGTGATACACCCAAAAGTTTCTAGCAGGAATTCCTCACAAGATAACCACCAACTGCTCCATAACTTGCCGGGCTTTACGCTCACAGATGGAAGAGCTCTCAGGAACCTCTACTTATCTCTCTCCCAGTGTGATGGAGAGTTCACTGGGTGTTTAAGCAGCTCATTTGGTGGAAGAGTAACTCCACTGCAATTAATCATATTCTATATCTCTTGCTGTGCTTCTAGTCTTCTGATCTGCAAGCTTCAGGATGCCCCTTCCAAACACCTGTTTTGCTGCTGGCTTCTTTCCCATGGTCCATAGGAAGTTCCAGTACATCTGAGCATGATCAATTTCACCTGGTTTCAGTGATTCCTCATTGTTTGCCCTATTCTACCTTTTCCCCTACTTTTTTCCTGTATTCTACCATTTTAGCAGCATTCCTGATTTTCCTTTACCAGCTTTTGCTGTCCAGTGACTCTTGCACAATGTTTGAGTGAGCAAAAAAATGGAGCCTTCATCAGCTAAGCCACCTCCACAATGTGATGGAGGAGAAAAATGCTCAGTTAATCTCCAGACGGGTCTCAGTCCAGAAGGTAAGGCCTCACTGTCGATTAAAGTACGAAACCATTAGCTTCTTGCAGATGATCTTGGGTCATTCCCAGCTGCTGCATCAGGCTGACATGCAAGTACAGCAATATTCCATTTCTACATCACAAAGTTTTGTCAATGAACAGTATTAAGAAAAAGCCACAAAAAAGCCACAATTTAAACAACTAAGCTGACAGAAACACTAACATAGACAATGTTATATGAAGACCAAAATCATTTTACCAGCACTGTTTATTTCTCCCAGGGGAGTGCCTCAAGCTTCCCCAGAAGAGAACTCCAGTCATCAAACCTTCATATCCTTCAGCTATATTGTCAATACTTTCCATATGCAGATTAGTCTTGTTTATTCTGTGCCTTCCCTGAGGAAGAACCTTCTAAGTTCACACATGTACCACTCTACAAGTAATTTTCTTTTTTAGCTGTTAGTAATTTCCTTGTCATTTGTGAAAAGGAAACCCCTTTTCCACCAACTATATCTAAGCTTTAAAGTAATAAATTTAGACAAGTTTGCTTAGACATTTTGAAATTCTTCTGTAAAGTCAGAGATATACTTTTATATATTGGCAAGGCAAGATGAACCCCACAGCAGATGTGTAAGCAAAAATGTATTAACTGACATATTTTAGAAACACCCTTTTATTCTAGGCTTGACAGAGCTTAGAAGGTGTGACAGCATGCTGGGTTTCTAAGAAGTCAATCACCATTCCTATTCCCTACCATTTGAATCTGCTAGGTATTATTTCAGCTCTACGATTCTGTATTTGATTTGTAAGTGTGTTCTAACAAAATCAGCGTAGAATTCTGTATGAAAATCCCCTGCACATTTAAGCGACAGGAGCAGAGAATTTCAGCAGACATTGTTCTCTATCCAAAAAGTTGTTCATGCATGAATAGCCACAATTTCAGTTTATTTGAGAAACATGGTGATGACTGCCATGTATTAAAGATTAGAATCTGACCTTATATGACCTCTCCCACAATCAGTTATGTGCCAAGAATTTAATTTTTCTTTGAAAATATAAGAGAACAATCTTTTTCCTGTCTTTAAAATGAGAAGAAAACCAGGGATAAAGGGAAATTCTTTTTCATTTTGTAGAGATCAGTGACATTTTTAAAAAACACATTCTCCGAGGAGAATGATTATCTCACAGACACAATAGCAGAGAAGGATATTAGGAGTTTTCCCTAGAGTCACACATATTTGTCAATCTTTATTCCTCTGCATATTTAACTTAATTGCCACAAATGGTGATTATAACCCACCCTTTTGTTATTAAGAACATAGTTCAAGGAGGAACAGATGGCAACACAACAGACTTTCTTGCCTTTTTTATTTTCAGAATGCTATCCCCTACATGTCTGAATGCTTACATCAGTAGTCCAGCAGGCTACAGACTCTTGGTTATTACAGATTTCAGATACCGTGAGCCTTCCATCTTAGTTTCCCAGCTGTTTTACTTCAGCTTTGACCAAAGCCATGCATCCATTCAAACCTTGACATTGCTGATCAAAGTTCCCAGAGAGAAACTACCATATGGTTTATAGGGATTCCTTTTCACATAGACCTGGACTCAAGATCACTACATTATTCCATAACACGGGCCTTGCCCAAACCTAGCAAAAATATGGCATTCAATTAGAAGTCAACACACCATAGTGCTGCCTCTTCTCTTTCAAAACAAAATCACAGTTTTAAGACTGTCACTGTTCTTTCAGAATCCCGTTCAGTATGTTAATAACACTGGATTAACAATGTTAACGCTCTCCTCCCTTTTTTTTCCCCTTCAAAAATACTGGGAAGGAAAGAACGTATTTCAGCATGCGCCTAGCAATCATGATATTGAAAAAGCTACCAATAATCAAATGTTCCATAGGTACAGTCTACCTTACCGTGAATTGATTCTACCATCTGTTATCAGCATTAATCACTTTTTTCACTACACATCTTTACATCTAAGCAGCAGTCAGGAGTGGGGCTGCATTGTGCCATATACTGTGCACAGCACCCCGCCCTACAGAGCCTGGCAGACAAACTCCAGCAGAGGAGAAAGAAAATAGCAGACAGGAAAATCTTACTCTATCAGCATTAATGAAATTCTGTATGTACAACTACCTTTCTTGTCAGACTTGCATATTTGACTCCCACCACCCCACCAACTCGTGTTTTCCACTGACAATAAAATGCTATGGTAAATACACTGAAAAATCCATTTCCTCTTGTGCATAAACTGCTCCACTTCCTGCTGAAAACAACTCAGGTACTGACATTATGAAGTTTTGCTCCAAACGTCTTTGGATAGGACCCTTTGACAGTCTCCAGGCTCAGCTATCAAAGGCTTCAGAGACAGTTTCAGAGGACCTACACTAGCTGCAAGGTCTCATGAGGCTTGACACTGATCTTCCTCTTAGCGTGCCAGGACCTGGATCAAACCTTCTCTATTCTGAATGATTCAGCCTAATTAAACAAAACCAAACCCACAGAAGCAGAACAGATGACCAGTATTTCAAAACCAAGGGCCTGAGTTACTTACTGATATTACCTTCTTTTACTTATTTCCTTACTTCCATTCAGATACACATTTCTCTCCAAACAGCAATAAGAAGCAGCACTCTCCATCCACTTTCAGAGGAGAGCTTTCTGCTGTTTTAAGCGCAGTGCGCCAAACTTACAGTATCACTTTGAGGCTGAGAGATCACAACAGGCTGTCCTGAATCACACGTCTCCCGTATATTAACATGCAGTGGAACATCTCCTGCATCAAAAATACCAAGATACACATATGTGAAGACCTAGCATTTCTTAAATGTTTCCTTAAAATAACCCTAAAGCAACTTGAAATCAAATTCCCATTCAGTATATTCTTTGAATTGCTTTATCTCCAAAAATCAGCATTTAAAAGGGCAATTGGCTGCAGTATAGTTTCCTTACATCCATAATGAATAATACCAAACATATCTTGGATTTTTCATTCTCTGAGTAGAAAGGACCATGCCTTAGTCATTTATTAGAGAAGGCAGAGATTTTTGCCTCAAACACATAGAAAAATACGGGCTGAGATAAAAATTATTTCGTGTACATAAAATAAATTGCCTGCACTTTAGGCAACTGCTCATCATGCAACTTACTGTTCAGCCTACCTCCCCACTGTAAATTATTTTCAGTGCTGCTTTAAGATTTTAATCACTGTTCAAAGACTTCTTTGAATACTTTATTTCCAAATAATAGCATTTGTTATTGTCCTTATTAGGCCTTGGATCCAATTCAAAGGTGGACAACTATCCAGTTCATTCTTCTTTCCAACAGAAATCTTCTTTATATTCTGCTTTAATAATGAGCAGGGAACTATCAGAGAGGAAAGGAATGTTCTAAAGGAGAATCGAATAGCAGCCCTATTCCATTCTGAAACATACTTTCTGAAACACAGATTTCACCACTACAAAAAACTTAGAGATTCCTATGTTTAGTTCACTTCTACATAAATAACTTTGAAGTGAACTGAAGACCAACTTTCTTTTACTGGAAGACACAGCTACATTTTACATTATCGATGGATTCAGACAGAACAGCCTACCTTAGTTCAACCCTGACATATGAAAAACTGTATCAGTTTAATTCATACACTTGAGCAACTCAAACCAAGGCCAGTGTAAATTACTGAGACTAAATGTATTCAGAAAAAAAAAACATTAAAAAACTGTATGAAAATTGACAAAGTTTAAGAAAGCAAGCAGGAATACAAACAAAACCAAACAAATAGTAAGCACAAAAGCTGTGGCTCCATGATCAGTGTGCTGAATCTTTGAAGAACCTTATTATTTACGATAACTACAGTCCATTTCCTTCAAATTAATTTTTTTCTTATTTGTTTCAGTCATGAATAGATTTAGGCATAATGGTCTGTTCATGTATTCATTTTTTTAAAAATTCAGAGAGTCCTCTGAAAGTTTTCTAACCAAAAACGTTCTTAATGGAATAACAGTAACGTCATAAATCTCCTCAACATTCACTTCCTACTCTTATTTTAAGAAGAGACTACTCTTCCCTTTTTTCCTAGGGATGTTTTGTTAATGAAAAAATACTTCTTCACTATCAGCTTAATAATAATCTCCAATAATTACAAAATGGCAACCTCTCTCTTTTCCTCGCCAGACTTACAAAGATGTGCTGGTACTACAGGAGCGTAACAGGACTTGTATGAACAGAAGTGCAGTCAGAAGATAAAGAAAAATGCATTATTAATTTTAAAAACTCAAAAATTTATAATTTAAGCAGAAGACATCAAAACCATCTGCATAGCTGTTTGGGTGATAAGGGTTTGAGGAAGATAAAACTTTTGCACTATTCTTCACTACCCAATGGGATGGGAACTTGTCATTGTACGTTTCTCTGATATTAACAACTACTGCTGACTGCAAAGAAAGAGAATAATTTAAATTTATTGTAGGAAGAAAAACCAAAGCATTTTAAAATTCTGACGGTCATTGCTGCTGGTCAGGAACCAGACAGTATTAAAAAAGTCAGGAATTGCAAAGGTCGGGATGGAACATACAGAAATTATTATCTCAGTATCATGTATACCAATGGTACAGCTTTCTGGTCACAGTTACAGCCATCAAACTTCGGGAAAAAAATTTCCGAGACAGGGAGAGAAAAATCAGCAGCACAAAGTCTCTCTCACAAACCTTGTCACACTTCCTTTAGAGAACAATAAAAATACAAGACAATTAGAAGTATATGAAATAATGAACTACACTTGAAAGTCTCTTGGCAACTGCCAATTGTCTTCTGTCATAAACAAAAATTAGGTATTCAGTAATACTAATGACAGCTAACCCTGAGCAAGTGGAAGGACAATAATTTTCAATCCTGCACATTGTTAGCTTGCAGAATTTGTCAGATGTTTCCTTCTGGGGTTTCCAAGGAGGACTAGGTGCTTATCTAAACAAACAGAGCAGCCATGGGTGTTGGAAAATATAAGCAAAATAAATTTAGAATTTACTACTTTAAATATATGCATTTTACAGAGATATATGTAAAAAATATATTCTCAAGGTTTTTGGGCAGAATTCAAGCAATAGTGAGATAAAACTTCAAGGTGGGATGGATTAACATGAAATCTGTAAGCAGTAGTTCTTACAATACCGTATGGTATTATTATATAATGGTCATCCCTGGAAGGAGGAGTGCACTAATCAGATCAAGTACTGTAATTCTAAATTTAACCCTTGGGGCATTATTTTTAATCTTAGTCTGGTTTTGCATAGACAGTTTGAAGTTAAACTTCACTCTGCTTTATTCTGTACATCTCATGTATCCCCTGCTAAATCTGCACAAGTCTCACCTCACTCCTAATTAAATCCAATCACAATCAGTTCTGCACTCTTAGAAAGTACCAAAAACCACCTATGGGACCAATGCCACGGTACATTGTTTGTGCCTGTGTCTCTAAAAGCATGTTTGATTCAACTGCTTGCAGAGCATTTGCATCCATCCACATAACCCGGGGCTGTAGAAGTCCCCTTGGGCTCCAATCACAACTGATTATATATTCAGAAAACTAAAAGATAGCCCAAAAGCATGTCTTTAATTACGTGCTGCCTTGCTATCTTAAGTCTATGTCAGACCTTGATGTTTCTGTGTTGATCTTTCTAAGTGAGCTTCCTGGTTCTTTTTAATGAATTAGCTATGGAAAATCATTGAGATAATTAGAGTAATACAGGGAAACATATCATTAGCACATGCAATTACCCCATTTACCAACTTAATTACACTGTGTTATATTCTTTACTTACAGCACAGGTTGAAACATGCCTTTTTAAATCAGTAATGTATATTTTAAAGATCTATGTATATTTTAGCCTACAGGCATGACAGATAGCTTAATCACAGATAATCATAGAATGGTTTCAGTTGGAAAGGACCTTAAAAATCATCTAGTTCCAACCCCCCTGCCATGGACAGGGACACCTCCAAGTAGACCAGGTGGCTCAGAGCCCAATCCAACCTCTCTTGAACATTTTCATGGATGGAGCATCCATAACTCTGGACAACCTGTGCCAGTCCCTCACCACCCTCACAGTAAAGAATTTCTTCCTAATATCTAATTTAAATCTACCCTCCTTCAGTTTAAAGTAATTCTCCATTGTCCTATCACTGCCTGCCTCTGTAAAAAGCCTCCAGTCTTCTTGTAAGCTCCCTTTAGGTACCAGAAGGCTGCTATAGGGCCTCCACTGAGTCAATATGTAACAACTCATTTCATTTAAATGAAATAAATGAGAAAACATTCATTGATATTACTGGACAGAGTTTAGGCCTGTCCAAAGACTAAACAGAATTCTTGGTTATTTGTAAAAATTGCTGTATAATTACATAATGAATTTCAGGTAACATAGCACATTGATGCCAAAACAATTAATGTTCCGCATTGTTTGTAAATACAAAGATTTAAGATGCAATTCAAGAATTTTCATATGCAGTCAACATCACTATTACAAGACTGACAAGGAACAGAACATACTACTTATTAGTTCCATTATATCTGAAAACTGTCTGAATATAGAATAATCTAGGATTATGCAGTCCGATAGTTCAGTTAATGCTTCAGGCACACCATTAAATTTTTCTTCAAAAATAAAACCATTTCCATATTCTTACCCAAAATATCCAATCCAAGGGTTTTTGCCAGATCTCTTACGCCATCAGCTCCAAAAATATGTGTCTCATGCTTACATTTGGGACATTGGAAAACACTCATATTTTGAACCAGTCCTAAAACCTGTCAAAGGAAAGGAAAGGAAAGGATGTTCAAACCAAGCCCTGGTATTTCCATTATTCATCTCTGACAATATAGAATAGATTATCGACTAAGAATCAACACAGAGTGGTTATTTAAAATAGGAATTTGACTCATTAATATCATCATCAGCTCTTATTAGTCATCTCAGTGGCACCATCATCTGTGCCTTATTTCAATATTTTCACATTTACACCTCTCAAAGATGTGCAGCCTTATTTGTAACAAAAAGTACTTCTTGCACAAACCTAACTTGCCAAGAATTCTCCCTGTCAGTATTTCATTTTCAAACTCTGAATACTAGAAGAATTTTCATGCTGTGTTTTACAGTTTTGTACTTCACAGTTTCAGGAAAGACAAAATAAAAACATACCATTACAAGAAATTACACAATCAGATGTGCTTTTAAGGTATTTTTATAAGTTATCCTGTAGGGAAATGTTTTCAAAAAGAACCAGATTTGCTATTCTTCTGAAGAGCGGAAACATTTTAAAGATCAAACAACAGAAATAATTATGTGAAACTAAGTGGCAAAACTCATAGCATAAAAATCTAATACACACATCCTGGGTACCTTTCTGTTGATACCAGGTTTTCAACATCATCCTTACAAAATACGTGAAATAAAAATTGGCCAAGTCATTCACACAAAAAATTTTATTTCACAATGTGAAATAATGCTAACAATAGCATTGATCTCATTTTATTCACATAGTAAACAAAACTCATCATTGAGGCAGAGCAAAATTTCCAGAAGTGATGAAAACAGTATTCAAATGCTACAGGGTGGAAGTTTCTATCCACCTGCTAATGAAGAGAACACCTGCTTTAAGAGATTCCATGTTACAATATTTCACTTTCAGATTTATATATCACCTATATATGTCACATAAACTATACCTGAGTTTTAAAAACTAATATATAATTTATATTGTTATTTACTTTGTAGCATTTTGTACTCCTACATTTCCCTGAACCTTCTAGTTTTGTGCTTGAACAAGGTAGTCTCTAGTTATTAGAGAAGAAACATATCCACTATGCTAATGAAGTATATCTAAGAGGAAACAGCAGTGTTCAATGCAACCAACAAATATAAAGTTATTTCATTAAAAGTGAATGTACAACTTCTGGCACTTGAAAATAGAAAAGTATGTCATTTACAGTATCATAACAGAAGTATCCTTAGCTATAAGCTGAAATTTATCAGAAGATTGTCACCTGTTTTTTCTATACCACGATAAAGTATACTTCCTACATCTTCCTTTACTTATGTAAAACTCTCAGAGGGTTTAAAGCAAGGTATACTAAAATAAATAATGTTAAAAAAATTTTACCTACTTCCAGTTTAACACCTCAAACTGACTTTCCCCCTTTTCTACTCTCTCCCAGGGACTGCCGGAGAAGCAAGAGAAACCAGTTTCTATTTACTGGCACATTACTACAAGTAATTTTATCATCCAATTCTTTAATTAGGAGAGACATGAAATACTTCATGTCCAAGGGTACAAGGTGCAGGGTCAGTAAAAAGGGACCTGTACAGCCACAGCCTTCTACAGATGACCTCTAAGCAGGCACTCATCTTGCTCTCTCTAAAGTCAAGTCATGAAGTTTTTACTCTGCTCGCAAACTGGAGAACACTGGAAGGAGTATTATTTGACAAAAGAAAAATATTATTTTCACCAGGATATAGGGAGGCCATTTTTGACAGTAAACAGAAAAAAAAAGTAATTTGAAATTTACACTTTGATTAATTCATTTTCAGGTATCTTGGGCATTGAACTTTCTGTTCTCTTCAAAGTACTCATACAATATCTACGATTCAGCAGATTTATCATCAAAGAAAAAGTTACGTAGTCTACTATTGTTTCGTGAACAGTTAAGCATTATTACAGCTGTTTTGTTCATATTTTAATAACCTAATAACTAAGAGGTCCTTCTGCCAATGTAAAAGCAAATGCTGAGATATAGCTATATCTCCAGCGCTAGATCAGTTTCAGAGGCCTTATTCATGGTCTTTTTTAGTTTCCATTTAAACAAACCTTACTAAAAGCAAACTACACAATAATTTTAATTTTTCAGTGCTAGTCCTGTTTGTCAGCCAATGAATAATGTGTATTTAATAATATATAATTTATTCTTCTGGAATATGAAGACACCACTTAAAAATACTAATACAGAATATTTGCAAACACACAACTTTACTGCCGAAGTGTATTTTTACCATGCATATTTCTGCACATATATTTACAGGAGGGAGCCCCTTATGACCTTCAGAGCTTTTAAATCTACAAAGTAATAGGTCTTGCTAATGAAGTCAGTAATAACCCTCATTTCCCTGCTCAAGTAATAGACTTGTAATAGCTTCAAAGCAGCTGTTACTGTCTACACAAACTATTCCATAAGTGTGTGTGAATTCTATTCTAGTCGTCAGTGAGCTTGGCAAACTTGGCTCAGGAATGACATGAAAACTTGTACGCACCACATTACAGGAGCTAACCTATGGCAGCAGCATGGAGCTCTATTTCATTTAGTCTAATCGTTATTTTAAACAGCGAACAGGCATCTGGCAAGAAATAACAGGAAATGAAGAACCCTTTCATTATGAGTTATCTGCGCAGTTTCTGAATGTTTACGTATTTCTTGTGCTCAACTAACCTTTTGGTTACACAATAAATCATGCCTAAACCCAAATATACAACTTTCTAAGTTAAAGAAAATACAGTGATGAAATGAAAGCTCTCTGTATTTACATTAGGAGACAATTCCAGAGAAACACACTTCAGTCATTCACTGTACTTAAGGACGGATGGTGCTGAGGTCTAACTTCAGCCTGATGAGGACTGAAGTGACCAGGGTTACAGTTCCTCAGCCTGCCATCAACTTCCTGTGTAATCATCAGTCAGTCACTTCACACTGAAGTGCTTCAAGTAAACATGCACTGTATTTCTGTCTTCCTACCTTTCAACTTATAATGAGCAATTTTTGCCTCTAATATCTGCTCCCAACATGAAGCCATAATCGTGGCTGGTTATTCCAGATGCTTAAGAAATACTAGTAAGAACATAGCCAAATAAGCCATTTTAGTACAACTCAGAAGGAAATCCATAGCTGAGTTTATCTAAGCAGTTTTTTGAAACCTGCAAAATTCATAGCATAACCTTCCAGTTCAAGGAAATTTCAGAAAAGCTGCAGATTTAACTAAAACCCTGTCTTTTCTTTCAGGGATATGACTGATAAGATAAACTATAATGAACTGAACTCAGCCTCAGCAGGTGGAAATGGGCAGTTTTCTTCCTAAATACTCGAAATTATTCACTTTGAGTCACCCTTGGGAATGCAAGAAAACATTGGCCAAACTTGCATAATAGACAGGAATCTTGAAACTCGTTGTGATAGGAGTCAGCATCACTTTGCAAATTCCTTCTTCACTGCAAGTGTAGATGTGCTCCACTGCACAAGAGATGTCACTCCTCTTTCAATGACTATGTCCTAAGACTGAAAATATGAATTTTGCCCTGTAATTCTGGTTTTAATGCTGACTCTCCTTGCCAGATTTTCATTAGTTTCTTCAGTCATTCTACTTCCATTTCAATAAAGGACGAACAACATTAACAATTGTGACTTTGCTGTGGTAATACCACATGTCTCATCTGAGTCTCTGATAACTAGTAACAGTGGGAGTGAGGGGAAGGTGGAATATATAGGCCTGCATGTACATGGGAGAGACTGCAGTTCATTAAATATAAGAAAGCAGACAGAGTTCAACAACCTATAGATTCTCTGCTTCTTTTAAAGTCAGCTCTTTGCAAGCACTTCCTGAAAGATTAAAAATTTTAGAGATTAGACATTTAAAGATCAGTTAATTATGTAATCAGGATACGTAATTTTAGCACAGACCTGCAGACTCCACCTCTTTGACATAAAGCTCAGGTCTGAAGTTGTCCATGAAAAATTTTGTCACTTCACTTTCTTTAGATCCTCATACTTAGTTGACATCTAGAAATTATGTACATAGGCAGGAGTTGCTTTAAAACTCAAGTAAATGACACATTTGTACTCATGTACATACAGGGCAGAATAAAATTAAGCAGCTTCATGAAAAAGGTACGGTCTGATAACTGGTTCGAGCGCATTCAAACTCAGCATGTGGTGTAACAGCTTTATTGTGACTTTTCACTTGATTTGGTAAGATCTGATAATTCCAATGAACCAAAATAGATCATACTTAATATCTTATCTTCCACTAGTCAAATTAGTATTAGCCAAGCTCATCCTAGAATGCATGATTTTCTTGGAGGCCATTCTTTTCAAAGGACATTGAACAAAACAGTTTTAGAAATAAATTTTTGTCATTTCTCATTAAAACGAAAGGAGAATTCAGTGAAGTACTAACTTGAACACAATTTAAATTGAAGAAAATAATTTCACATCATTTGAGCAAACCCAAACATAAAATTAAAACAAAATGTTCCGTATGTTATTCTTCTTGTTTTCCTTCTGGCAGCAAATTATAAAAGCTACAATACTTTAATTTTGATGCAAATATGCTTAAAGAATAGACAGCAATGAGGAATTCAAAGTATTTCTCTTGTTAAGCTATCTTGTAAATTAAAAAAAGTGAAAGCATTCACTTCAACTTTCTGTTGCATTTTTTTTAATTAGCAAAATACTAGCTATGAAAGAAATTTCCTTTCTCTAAGAAAATGTAAAAGTGACCTTCACACAGGTAAGCAAGAAAACACCTTTTCTTCCTTACAGTTTATGATAAGGAAGCATTTCAATTTGTATTTTTTCATCAACTGCCAATTTCAAAGTAAAAATGAATCTCTACATAAACATAGAGTACAACAAACATTCAGTTACTTAGCAACTTGTAGCACACAGAGAAAATATGAAGTCAAGGATGTTAGCCTGTTAACTATTTTCTCCTAATTGTGGATATTCTTAAATTTTGCATTTCTCAAACAAGTAAGCTAAGATATAAGCTATAAACCTCATGAAAAACAGTGATTAGACAGCCTTCTACTTGTAATGATAGTTACGGGGCCCTTCCAATGGCAATGTAAGTAGATATATGCATATGTCCACAAAAATTTCAGTTTGCTTCTTAAAAAAACACCAATAAATGATTTTTCTACATTGCATGAAATTTTAGATTTTAAGCCCCAACACAGACAGTGCTGAAGAGGACATATAATGAGGACACATAATGAGGACACACAGTATAACTGAAACATATGCATTACTTCATAAGGTATTTTGTTCAGCAATCGGATCCATTCCACATGATTAAACAAACAGATTTAAAACAAATCATTTATTATTATGGCCTCAGCCTGAGAAAATTCTCTCCTTTCTGTTAAAGCAGGTTCCTGATACAGATATAAGATGGATTCTAATCCTTTTAACAAGAACTTATTAAATTCGGGTGATTTCTGAATGTTCACCTATTGCTGCATATGGAGGGATTTTCTATATTTTGGGGGAAAAAAAACCTACTCGTATTCTTCATGTAGAGACTTACAGGTACATGGACTTTTCTAAACATTTCAGCTCCTTTGTGCGCATCCAATAAAGCCACGTCCTGTGGAGTGGAGACAATCACAGCTCCTGGTAAAAGAAAACATGAAATCCCATTAAAATGTACATCATTAATTATTCTGCTAAATATTTTTATTATTTAGTACATGCTACTAAATTCAAAGTAGTCACACATTTATATGCTTTTAAGGAAGAAAATTATGCCAGGTTTTTCATTATGCAATGATCAAAATAACTGGGATACGAAGTGATAAAAACATTTTAGATACTTTCATCGTAACATTTTCTATGCAGAAACCATTTATACTTTCTAAATGAGAAAAATTATCTACTATCATACAACCATGGATAGAAGACAATGGTCCACAAGCTGACAGATTGCAGAGGTGGTACTCTTGGAATATCTACGCAGTAACAGTCCCATGCCATAACTACATTTGAAAGCTTTTAATTTAACAATAGGCCTTGTAAAATCAGGAGGCAGCTGCTTGTAATCAGACTGCTGTTTTCTGGACCTGCTATACTTTCTTGAACCACATCACACTAGACACCAGTGCATTTGTATGAATGATACCACAAAGCAAGAGGCCAACTGATGCATGTTTGCAATAGGTTTGAATAAAGTGTTGCTCACTGTTCAGACATGGCTCCAGGTTACCTGATAATTAGTACTCCTGAGAGTTATTAAGCATATAAAACAGCTAGAGCTCCTTGTCAAAGTTTGATTCTAAAGTAAAGTAAGCCTAAAGGCTACTATCCTATACTGTTATTACTTCTTGATTAATGCAGTGTGCAAAACCAATAAAGACATCAGAATATTCCACATCACTTCACAAAGAGCATCTTTTTCCAAATGCTCAGGGGTTTCAAATATTATTTCCTCAAAACTTGCAATAAAGAACTGTTCATGCTTGTCCCTATTTTAGAAAAATGTAATGTACAAGGGAGCATTACTGGTCAATTGATTAGCTTTGGTTTCATCTAGTGTCAAAAGCCTCTGTTACAAAAAGATTTCTGCAGAGTCACATTATGCCAACCATGCACAAGAAATTTATGTCAAACTTCACACTAACAGCAATTACAACAGACATTTCTAGATGCTTGGGACAGTTTCCTACTGGGCCTGCAGCTCCCAATCCTTGGTGTACGTGGCAGAGGAAGGGGTGGGTAGATTTCCAGAGGCACACAACCCTGGCATCGCTGGCAGGGACCAGAGCACCAGAAGCCTTGGCACGCTGAGAGCACTCCTGGCTCTGGCAGCACTGGGACAGGGAGCCCTGCCCCTTACACCATCCACGCACTGCCAGGTGGGATCTTGCCTGCTGACAGCCAGCCGTTTCCAAACACCGCCTGACAGCATGTTTGAATGTTTGCAGCCAGCATTCTTAACCTCTAATTTGTGAAAGAAAAATACAATCTGGCACCTCGCTCCTGAAAAGCTGCCAATCTTTGCCTTACACTGTATTATACACAAGTCCAAAAACTGAATGGCACATGTAATGTACCGAGCAAATGCAATTTGCTTATTTGCTAAAACTCTGGCATCCAAATAATTTGCTGGTATTCCCAAAACAACCTGTTTCCAATGGCATCAAAAAGAATAATGTGTAAGCCTTTCAGTTACACTGAAGCCACCTTAGCTCCTCATTTCACCAAATGGAGGGTTACACTTTACAGGCACCACTGAAATGTAGGGACAATTCCACAAAATGAATGCACCTTTCCCTAAAAGAACTGGCCCCAGGTAAGTAATTTAGACTCAAGTATCCTTGAGGTATTTGCATATTTGTAAAATAAAGATCTTTCAATACTCAAAAAAAATGCTTGTTACTGCTTTCTTTCCAAATAAAATTGGAAGTATGTGCCTTGTGTGCATACGCACTTTTACTCACACTCTTCTCTGAAGATGCTGGCTCAGCAATCTCTGGATCTTCACACAGAACCTAATATGCAGTCAACAAGACTCAAGTCTAAATTTTCTGGTTCATTATTAATTCTTTTAAGAATCTAATAATTGTCATGGCATGAAGAACAGACTACGCACAACAAAAACACCCACTAGAATCACAAGCAGCTTAACAGAGAGATATTTTTTACTAACAAATTCTCATCCAAAGGGAAAAAACAAAAATGCCAAAAAGACCGAATGACACATTACAGCGTTTGGGCTGCCACAAGCACCAACTGTCTGTACAAAAAACCTCTGGCTCCTGAAATACATGGGTTAAAATTATGCTTGTGGACAATTTCCATGGCTCCTTCCACAGAATGAAAGCCAACATGCTCAAGAAGCTGCCATTGAGGGCGTAACAGTTGTTTCTCTCCTATTTTCCTTTTTACTCTGAGCTAATTACAGGCAAAATTTATCCACAGCCAGCTTGTACTGACTTACACCAACACCCTACAAAACAAGTATCTTCTCTCTTTCTTTGGTACATCTGCTAGTCCAACCAACCCAACCTGAAGTTCAAGAATTCAAATTATTTGCAGCATGATTTCCTTTACTAGCAACCAAATATGGCAAACGAGACTTTTCATGGTGCTCCTCTCCCTGAATAAATTTGCCTGTTTAATCCAGAAAATGATTCAAATGGTAACCAAGAAAGAACGCAGCCTACACTTTCCTTGCTATCTTGACTCTACACAGTTAACAGGAATATCAAACAGTAAAAAGTTATTTTGATCAATAAAGTAATGAAATATGACAAAATTCATGCACACAGTATGTCTCTTGAAGCAATACATGCAATGTTTACACAAGTGTCTGAATAAGACAAACTGAGGCTGACAAATTGAATGGGGAAGCTGCAGAAACTATGATGCTATCAACACTGCACACTGAAACATACTAAAAATTCTGTGTTTGCAGTTGTGTGCAGAAATATAGTTTCTGTGCCTAGAGCATACTAAGCATATCTAAGTAGAGCACATTTATGTTTAACTGACTTATCTACTTATTCATGCATTCCTTTTTTTTTTTAATGTCAATGTATTTCCTTTGACAAAAAGCTGATGCATGTTCACCGAATCACACAGAATCTGTGAATGGGTCAGGTTGGAAGGGACCACTGGAGGTCACCTAGTCCAATCTCCCTGCTCAAGCAAGGTCCCTTACAGCAAATAACTAAGGATTCTGTCCAGATGACTTTTGACTATCTTCAGTGATGGAGACTCCACAACCTCTCCGGGCAGCCTGTTCCAGTGTTTAAACACCTGCACATTAAAGAAGTTCCTACTTATGTTCAGATGGAATTTCCTGTAAATCAGTTTCTGCCCACTGCCCCTCCTCCTACTGCCCAGCACCACCAAAAAGAGCCCAGCTCCTTCTTGACACTCTCCCTTTAGATACCTATATACATTGATAAGACCCCCTCTCAGTCTTCTCCAGGCTAAACAGCTCCTGGTCCCTCATAAGTGACATGCCACCATCCCCTATTCTTCTTTGCCCTTTGCTGGTCTACCTACAGGAGCTCTATGACTCTTTTGTACTGAGGGATCCAGAACTGGACTCAGCGCTCCAGGTGAGATTGTATTAGTAAAAACTATGTTAACTGTATTTTTAATCCTTAGAACACATAATATATATAGAGAGAACTAACAATACCCTGTAACACTGATGTTTGCCTTTCTATTTCAACCCCAGGTCCTTAATGCTCAGTAAAAGAAAGATGTGCCTACACAGCACATTGGTACCCTAGTGGTGGACTGGTGCCCAGGAAATTACAAGCAGTGAAACAGCCTATAATTACTGCATATAAAAAATATCACCTATATTTACTGCATCATCAAGGCTTGCATTAGATGCTTTGAGCTACAAAGCATAAGGTGAAATCTCACCAAACCTTAGCTATAGTCAATTTGTACCTGAGCAAAAAACACGGAGCTCTAAAAAGCAGCTGATCAGCAGCAGTGTAGAAGGTCTACCTCAGGATGAAAAGGATCCCCCAAAAATATTCTTTTTTCCCTCCAGCACCTTCACAGATAGATTTCAGAATCAGGCGACGTGTCTCTCATCCAAGACAGATGATTAAGGATCCCACCACACATGAGTACTCGACCGTGTCTTGTATCAGCCTCTTAGCAAACAGTGCCACCTCAAAAGCTGTGAAGTTTAACTGACCACAGAGAACTGACAGAGTTCTGGAGGATAAAGACACAGAAGAATCTTATCTGCTGACTGACAGGCACTGAATGCTTTTGGCAAGGAACCACATTTAGGCGTCAGTACAGCTGTAGGAGGCCCCTCTGACCTTCTGTTAAATTTCTTGTCACTTCATAGATAAAGTGTGCCTGCAATTACAGATACAGTTTGCACTTGAAGATGCAGAAAAAACTCTTGCAAGAACAGGCTTCTGTCTTTGCTGTAATTTCAGCTGGCAATGATTAGAGATAAACTAACATTAGAAAATGGTACATCTCCTTGGATAAACGTTATAAAGAAGCTCCTTTAGCTTTCGTGTGTGGCATCTCATTGCAACCAGCAACTTAAATGAACCACTAGTGTGATTCTGCATCACAGCATCCTCACTTCAAACTCATAATACAGCTCAGAACTGTCCCAAAGGCTGGATCCTGGCTGTGTCACACCTCCAGCCTGCTGGCTACCACCTTCTTGGAGGAGTCATTGAACAACTGCTCAAACAAGGGATGTTTCCAACAGCCACACATCCTCTTCTGCCCAAGAACTAGCAGGTAATAAGTAACACTACTGACTTGCCCACATGAAAAGAGAACAGAAATCTTAAAGCAGTATTCTTCCTCCTGCTCAGTGGAACTGTCAGTGAAACAACTGCGCAGAGGAATATCATAAGCTGGATAAAGCCGCCATCCTAAAGCTAAACTGTCCTCATCTAAACTGTTCAGTAAGTACTATAACATCCATTTCACACCAGATCACACAGGGAAAGATGTGGAATGACAACTCTCGCTGTGGTAAAATGTCTGGTTTTGGTCATGGCAAACTGAACACATATGTCACACTAACACAATTTATAATGATTCTTTTATTTAGTGAAGTGAAAACACTGAAAACATTCATAAAAACATCTGTGAACAAACACTACCTGCAAAGTACAGGCCTAAACCAAAAAGCTAATCCCTCACAGACACTGCCACTTCGCACTCTTTCTTAGCTATCCGAATTAGCATTTTTCTGCTCCACTCCATTCCACCTCCTGCTTTCAAGGGCATTTGCCAATCATGTCTAGATTATTATGAGAATTGTACTAGGCAAGAGCATAGTCCAAATAGTCTCTCTGACAAATGAATACGATTTTTTTTTTTAAATGAGAGGTCCTAATCCAAAGAGGAGAACTGGGTAAAAGAGTAATTCTACTGCAGAAAAAAGACAACAGTGAGATTACTTCAAAATCAGCTCCCCAAACGATTCTATTCTTTACTTTTTTCCCCTGGAGGTGGGGATGGTAAGGAGCAGATTTGAACATTTACTTTTTTCAGAAGAAATAGCTAGAGGAGAAAATGCAGTACCATTATCCATATGAATTTCTCTCAACTTTCGCAATCAGCAGCTGAACACTAGGCTAGTTTGCTCTTCCTATTCAGCATAATTGGTCTAAAAACCAACAAGGCAATTGCAGTTAGCCTAGTACTTAGCATACACTTAGCCACTGTTGCCAGACCTCACAGAGCCCAGTTTGCAAAGCCTCCACTCTTCACAATTTTTTCCCTGAATACCTGGAAACTATTTTTCAGAAACAATAAAATTTTAAGAACTTGCACTGAATATACTATCAATTCAGCTTCAACAGGCAATGTGTGTTAAATCAATCTCCATGAGCCAAGAATGAAATTTAAATTTATATTGAAAGAGTACGAGGTATTAATGTGTAAACTCATACTATATTTTGGTCTCTAAATTAAGTTTACAGAGTTTACTGAGTCTGACAGCTCATAATGAAGCACCAGGAAGTGTCCAAAGCTAAGACAACCCTTACAATAATTTGCATTTGTCAATTACATTTATTTTGACAACAGAAGCAAACTATTTCAGCATGCAAATGATATTTGGATGAATACAAAGAACTGTTTTAAAATCCCCACTGGTGCAACTCAGGGTTTTTTTCCGTTCTCCAATCTATCCTAAACCCACTTGCCTTTCCTTTCCTGCAGCTATTTAAAACATCAAAATACAGCATGAAATGAAGAGTAAATCTACATCTAAATCTGCTATTAAAAATATTTGCCATTCAGAATTAGATCAAGTAAAATTTACTATTACCAAAATGACTCCCATAAAACAGCTTCAAAAATTTACTGCAGAAACTAATTATGTACCTTCACCACAGAAGAAGAAAGCAAGCTCAGAAATGGAGAAAAACATTGTATATTACTGCTAAACTAAAAGGAAAGATCAGATGCCTTGCAACTGTGGTTTGCATCAAAGTAAGAGATGTGCAACAAGGGGCAAACAAACACACAAAGAGCAATGACAGAATACAGACACACTTCTTAAACTGTATGCTACACACAATTTGTAATGTAGCACTGCACTTTATTTGATCATTTCTCTTCAAAAAAGACAAGAGAACAGCACCATACCTACTCAGCTTTCAATTTCAGATAACTTAAAAAGTCGCCCTTATAAAAGCACAACTCTTTTTCATGCTATATCATGCACAGTTTTATAAAACACCAACAGTATTTTTTTAAAGCTGATCTGAAATTCCCCATTTACTGTTTTTAATGTCCGTTTCTGAAGAGACAGTCTGCTCATCACCTGGAACTATCTGTTCTTGTACTTTACTATATATTGAGCCAAAATCTGTTTCTCTTCAGTCCCACACACTGCTATAAAATAGTTGTGCACAAGGCTACACCCTGGTCTGTGTGACACTGACACAAATATGAGTAAATTATTTGGTTTGCAACTTTGGTGTGTCACATGGCAAAGAATTTTAAAATGCCAAATGTCTTCAAGTTGGTGGCATCCCTTTACTTTTTCCTATTCAATGTACGTTGAATAGAAATAAGACTTTTAATGCTTAACCAGTAGAGACAAAAATATGCTTTTTGGTTTTATGTAAAACAATCTATCAAAACACTGCTGCCAAAAGAAATCCTATTAATAACAATTCTTTGAAAATTCATATTTGAACTAACAAAAACTCCCTTAATAAATATTTCAGCCTCAACCGAAAAAAGCATTCAGGAAATAATTAAGACATAGATACTGTTGAAAGATGCAAACATTCAGAAAAAATACACCATTTATAGGATAAGGCAATAAAAAATGGTAGGAACTCTGTGTTATGTTGATTTTAAATCTGAGAGGTAATGAAATAATTTCCTCTATGACTAGCAATGGCAATGCTTCTGCTTTTATAGAACTTAAGAGAAAAAAAATAGTACTCATATTGCTTTCATTTTGCTTATCTTGACTAATTGTCTTTCTGATTCCTATCAACAACCTTTTCGGAGCTTCTTATTAAAAAGACTACAATAATATGTGCTTTATATGAAAAAAAGTTACTTTCAGAAGGTAGGAAAATTAAGAGCACTGAAATAAAACCTGAACCTTTTGGTCTCCTCTACAAACACAGTTCAGTTGAATACTCATTACTGTAATTATTAAAAAAGATTGCTCGGTAAGATGTGAAATTATTTGTTAGTCTCAGGCAGCTTCCCACTGGGCAGATGTATACTTCTAATGGTTTTCACTGCTATGGCACCTCAATATCCAAAGAAAAGGGTGGTATGACAAACTTTAGCAAATGAAACAATTTCACTATTATCCTGGAGCTGGTTCTGCTAGCTGAGACGGTGTCAGCCTCTAGAGCTGTCAAGCTGTCACACTTCACTAACACTGACTTCACTTTAACATTAATAAGGAGAGGGCAGCAGACAGCCTAATTTAATGGTCAGCCCCCACAACGCAGCTTCTGCATGAGGCAGAAACACTTGTGCAGGGCTCTGCGATTGCCTCTTGAATAGAGATGTTCTCACTGCTTCCCACACAGCCCTTGCACTCCGAAGGGAGAGAATAATAAACTGCTCTCCCAGTCTTTAGGGAGGCTAATTATCCATCTCCAACAATATTTATTAAATTTATGGCTCCTTTAGCTAAATGATCAAACAAATACACAGAGTTAGATTTCTCAATTTAGCAACTAGGTAACACAAAGGAATCACAAGCCTTATTTTTCATAGTATCTTTAGTTCACACTGTATCTTGATAGCAAACATTTGAAACCCTCTGTTTTTAAAATGTTTTAAAAGCTGGAAAATGTGTAAGGATGTTTCTAACTTTTCCAAGCATGCACACTCAATCCATGTTAAAGAACCCACTTCTGGAAGTTTTGTTCATGCCAAAGATGGAACCGAAAAATTAAGTAGAAGTAAAGAAGTAGAACTCAACAAAAATTAAGCAACAATGGACACGAACAAAGCCATTTTCTCAGACTGACCTGGATTTCTATTTGGAAAGCAAACCTGCGTCTGAAGAAAGCAGTAGTGTTTATGCAGAAATATGTATCACATTTTCAAGCTATCATAACATTCCTCATCTACCAGTTTGTTGAAGAATGACTGCAACATGAACAAAATTACAGATGATTAAAGAATAATATGCTAAATGAGGTGTGTCTCCTTTTAAGAGGACTAAGACTAATAAAACCAAAAGTCACAGTAGTTTCCTTTTCCAACTTCATTTAAAGAAAGAAAAGTACCCACACAAAACTGCTGCTCCAGCCAAGGTTGTATGAGGCTGACAGTCTCTGTAACAACTACTGGAATTATAAGACATATCTTGTTGTGTTGCTTTTACATGCATTAGGTATTCCTCTAGTCTTCTTTTGACTCAAGAAAGCGATGGGATCTGTGACACAGGAGAAGAAACCAGTCTTGTAAAATTAAAACCCAATACCATTTAACATATCCTATCAGTGTCTCTCTCATGCTCAATGCTGCAAAGCTACAGTTTTTCATGTCCCATCTGGGCAAACTCACCACAAACAAAACATCTTTGCTAGCGCTCTTTCTCCCACTTACAGAAAATTCTGTAAGTGGCTGGCATTACTATGTGTGTGGGTTTTGTAAATTTATTTAGAGGCAAAATAAAAATATTCTACACTGTCTATCCTGAGGAAGCCACAGATAAATAATGAAGGAATCATAATGCAAATACTGTATCTCACATATGCATGCATGCAAATCAAAGAACAACTTTCATGCAAATTAGATAATGCACTTTAAATTTACTAAACTAAGATATATATGTTCTCTCTGAGGAAAAACACAGAAATTATTCCACTAATACCATGACTGTTCAAGGCATCTTCAAAGGATAAAGAAAGAACAAGAAAACCGGGGAGGGAACAGAGTGGCACAACACCAAATACTTTCAGTAACAAAGTAAAAGACAACAGAGGGCTTAGAAAATACGAATTGCAAATGAAGATGGAGTCCACAAACCAACAGAACTCTGTAGACTGCTCTAAAGATATGATCATCAAGATCTGTTAACACTCTCTTCCACGCCCTTGAAAGGAACCAAGTTGAAGAAAATAAAACCACGCTAAACAATGCTATGGACTCTTTGAGAAAAGAGACAGAAAGCAAGTAACGAGCAAGAGAAGAAAGTACAGTTCAAGCTGCAATACACAAAAATACGTCCTTCCAGTGAAGGTGAAAAATAGCCACAATAAACAAGAAAGAAAATTCTTCCTAAATCACAAATTCATTAAACTAGTAAGAACACAGGGAATTACGTATCTTATCACTCCTTGTCTGCTGTGTTTGTCTTCATCAAAAGCAGAATACATTATTTTTTTAAACTGCAAGAGTCAACTTCAGCATGGTCAACAAAACCAACTAATGAGAAATACAAATGTAAAGCGACACTATCACTACTAATTTTATGAAGCTAGGATTGATGAAAAAAATAAGCTGAACTGAGCAACTGTAGGAAAAATGTGAAGCCATTTCAGAATTCAAACAAAAATCAGACGTCAGCAAAATTTAGAAGACATACAAGATTAAAGTAATTTCCATCACCTCTCTGTCCCAGAGGACCCAGCGCACCACCATAACCACTCACACTCCTGAAAGCAGTGCAGAGCTCTGTGGGGAAAGGGCTCAACAATCCCTTGAAAATCAGGAGTCTAATGACCTTTTCTATGTTAAATCAGGACATTTAGGTGCATTGTAGTGAACAGAAATTATCAATATCCACTGTACTTTAAAAAGCCCCTAATAACGCCACAACTCTTTAATTGCACAATTTTACTGCCCTTACGTACATGATTCAATTAAATTCTACCTTACCAAAAACTTCCGTGCCATGGTCACGTTTCACCTCATCGCTTAAAACCCTGGGAGTAAAAGGCCTTCCTGCTTTCCTACTGACACATGCAACCTACTAAGCACTGTATCGAAGAAAATAGGTATGAATCACAGTTTGCTTTTTAACCACGTGCTCCAGGTCATTGATAAGGTGAGGCACTAGAAGACTCCTCTTTTACGTCTTCTGGGAAGAAAATTATATTCTTCATTACAACTCTGTTGATTTGCTCTCGTCCATCACTCAACACAACCACAGGCAGCAGAAAGAACCTCCCATGATTATTAACAATTTCAGGGCAATTATGTTACCGCTGAGTTAGCATATCTCTAAACATTAAAGTTTTACATGTCAAAAGCTTTAAGTTTTTCTGAACTTGACATCATTGAAGATCATGAAATCTTCACCATACAGCCTTGACACTTTGTCAAAAAATTTGTCTTCTAAATATATATATCTAAATATATCTATGTATATCTGTGGTTATGTTCAACTGATTGAAGCTGAGATATGACTGTGTTAAGGAAGATGCCTGATTTTGTTGAAGGGCTCCTTTCAAATCTATAGACATCACTGTCCTGTTAATAGTTTTGCTGTGAAAGCAGGATGTATGTCCCAAAATTAGCTCTTGTCTCCTTATAGAGGGGCCTGTCTTCTACCTGTATCTTAAGCTAATTCTTTAATCTTATCCTATGAAGTTTTAGAGATACGCAGTTCTTTATTAATTAAACCTACAGACAGTATGGTATGAGTTCTACATATAAGAGAAACAGTTCTACCAATTTAATATTTAGTAGACTCACTTCAGTGTCTTACTGCCACTGAAGTGCAGAGACAAAGGAGTGCTGGAGGGAACCAGGGCCTGTGCACATGAGCCAGTCTGCACTCAGAAAAGTGAGCGCAGCAAAAGATGCTACCATTTCAGGTTTGTATTGACATACCTGTCTGATCCCATTAACATTGGGGCAAGCAGTCCTACTGACTCTCCTTCATAACTTGGACTCACAAAATTGCTAGTTAGAAAAGGTCTCTGGAGGTCTGCTGCTGGCAACACTAGATGAGGCCAGGCAGGGACTTGTCTAGTATGATCTGGACAACTACCAAGAACAGAGATCCCACGGACACCCCTGCAGGTGAAGAGCCATAGCAATTACTAAACTGGTGCCGGGACTGTAAGGATTGCTTTTGCTCTTTCACCACTGAGTTCCTAACATTGTTCATGTGGGTTATTGACAACTGCTTCTGTTGAAGCATGTCAGACAGGTAATAAACCATTCCAGCCTTTTAGACCTCATGAGATGCTTAAGCATTCTTTCAGAAGTAGAATTTCTAAATCTTGATGAAACCAATGAGATTAGAGGGCAGCCTCCATATGGCAAGATTGATTCGTCAAAGTCTAAATCCCCTACAAAAAGTAAAATTGTTAACACAAACGGAAAAAGAACGCATATTATAGTACCAAATACTTTATCTAAATAAATGTTGTGTGTTAACAGTGTTTTCAGTGTCTAACTAAAAAGCAATCATGAAGACAAACTATTTTATTTTATTAGCTTTACTATGTAGTAGGTACAGACAAGGAAATTGTTTTCTACTACGAAGCTTAGCAGTTTTTGGCAAGACTGTCTTTCCTTCAAGAGTTAGAGTTGACTTCTCCATCTTTTCAAAACTTAGCTTAAAAGAAAGTAACACAACTATAATGCTAACATGTTAAAAATCACTGATAATGTTTCCAACACCACACAACTGATAAAATGATTTCTTAGCATGCTAGAAAGAAAACTGAAGTAATTTTTGACTGGTGTTTTAAAATAAGATTTTTCTAAAGCTACTGAACCTAATTAATTTCAAATCTCTGAAACAGTCAAGTAAAACACATACCTGCAACTGGAATATTCTGTGATACTGACAGCTGTACATCTCCAGTCCCAGGTGGCATGTCAATCACTAAATAGTCCAGTTGACCCCAGTCAACCTAGAAGACAGCAATAGAAACGTATGTGGAGATTTCAATGCTTTTATTTAAGGCACTTCGTGTTTCAGTGCAGTCCTTGTTTCTTGTAATGCAAACAAGTGAACCAAGGACACCTAAAAGAATGATACTGAGATGCCCTCTTAGTCACACTTTGAGCACGGGATCAAGACATTATTCTCCTGAGACATAATCTTTGCTGACCACTCAAAACTATGAGTGCAACTTTATCATTAACTTCATCGGTATAATTATAATTTAATTATTTTCCCCCTAAAAATTAGCAATAACTTAAGACTTTTACTTTGGAGCTGCTTAATCACGGGTTAGAAGCAAATCTTAGGTAGAACTCAGGCTAAAAATCACAGGGTTGCGCAACAAATATCACTTAGGAGTTATTTCCGTTAACTTAAGACTACTTTTGCTTCCTTCTTATCATTTGTTGAAACTACATAGTTTATTTACTAGTTTATTTACTACATACATATTTAGCCTTTTTTTTTCCTGTTTTTCTGTTATGAGGTTAGAGCTATCAGTACTGGATTTTTTCCTAGGAAAAAGAGGTGTTGGGAGAAAAGAAAACTAAAGAAACAAAACAGATTTGTTAAATTAAAATCACCAGGCATTATTACACAGACTGACAACATTCTTAACATCACAAAATAAAAAAGTTTAATGGTTGCTAGACATCAAATGAGAGCAACCATTAAAGATATCCGACTCCAATATGAGAATGCTGTGATCGCTTACATTTTTTTACTAGGACAGATTTCCAGGAAAGGCAAAAAACTCTCCCTAGAGCATGGTGCACCGAGATAAAAATTCTCTTACTGAGAACAGAAATGATCCTAAGCCTACTCTATATAATGGACAGCCTACCTATACTTTATCTAAACATTTCCCAATAGATATAGTAGAATTATATGGCACGTTTCTGATTCATACAACATATACAACTGCATGAGCCGCTTTAAAACAGGAAAATGCCAAACTAGACCATTGTATTTTACACATTTCCTCAAGTGTCATTTTAACAGCAAAAAATAATCAACACTTTGCCAGTCCCCTAGTTATTGTCATGGAATACTAGACCCTGTCAGGGCAACACTCACTCATTTTCATTCAGTTCTTGTATGGATGATGATCTTCTAGGGAAGCACATGCCACGTGAAATCCAGACTGCTAACCTACTATGCACCCCAGTGAGAAATGGAATTCTTCAAGGCAGACTAATGAAGAAGGAAGATCTCAGAGCACTTATGAGAGAACAGGGATGGGAAAGATTAGGTGAAAATTCTAACTTTAAGTGTCTAAATTAGGGACTCTCAGGCACACCTCCCTTTTCGCATCTTCTATACACAGGCTGCAGGAACACTAAACCATGCCTAAGACAGCCCAGCTAAGCAGGAAATGCCACTTACATTAACCACAGCAAACACTGCACTTTTTTACATTTGATATTGATCTATGTCATCTATAATATCTACATTTTGTCAACAAAAATGACATACATCTAGCAGATTTCTAAAATCAATTAGCATTCATAACCATATTGAGATTATATAACCCCAAAGAAAGACTATATTTATGTGCAAATGAAAAAATCATGGGTAGAGAAGCAGTTTTAGCTGAAAAAAGAGTCTGTTTTTCACTTTAGTTTTCTTAACTAATCTTGCTTAGTTATTCACCAGATAAATGCCAGTGCTGATGAATGCCTCCTCATCCAGTAAAAATTACTTTGCTCACATGAAGGCATAAACTTCAAATTTGTATGTTTCTTATTTAAAAATCAACTATTATAAAGGTGAAAATTTGAAATTATATAGATGTAGTAGTTTACAACATGAATAAAGCCACATTCCTTGAAGATTTGCAACTAAACACACAGATCTTCGGTAAATAACATACATAAATCTCAATTTGCAAACCCCAGATCTTTCATAATAATCACAACCATTTTGAAATGCTAGGTAGGTATAGGCAGTTTTAGTTTTAAAACAGATTAATGGATTAATCCAGAATACCTCCCCCCTCCCACATCTTCATGAAGGCTGATTCTGGTATCTTTTGTTAAGTCCATATATATATATATACACAGTATATAATACAATTGCAGTAATCATATTCTCCTTCCTTACATGCTTCTACAAAATAGAATGAATAAACTAGTTTTTTGCTTTCTGCCTTGCAGCAAGATGCAGTCTGGAAATACATCTATGAGTGGCATAGCACTGCTATCATTCTAACACCATTTCTAATCAGTTTGTCTGCCAAAACCACTTAGTTCTTGGATATATTCTTGGAAAAAAATCTTGGATATTTAGTAGTTTTCAGCCCTTTTCTCCAGGAGCTCAAATGCAAGTCCTTTTAGATACAGCACTGCCTTATGGAGTAGTACAAAACAATCCAAATACGACCCTTATCAGAGGTAACTGGAACAAAAAATATTTTTTCCTCAAGCTAAAAGCTGTCTGGTTTTGCATATACTTGCCAGCCCTAACTTTAAGCTAGCTCCTCCAGTGAAACAAAGTGAGTTTCTGGGCTTCACCTAGAGCTTTTCTTTTCAGCCTTACCAAATGTTCTGCTCCTCCAACCTCTTCCAGCACTAGTCTCCTTCATCAAGTTCCATGTGATCATCCAGCACACCAAGCATTACAGTCGGGCAACGCTACTGCAGGCGACCACAAACACCAGCAGCTCAAAGCCTTTCCTAGACATTCAGATTTGTGGGGATACACAAAGTTTTGCTCAAGAAGTTACTTTCAAATTTTACCCCATATAGGAGTAGGGAAGAAAGTACAGAAATCAGAGGGCACCAGAGCTTTCTGCCTCAAACTTCCTTGGTAAGCAACCCCACAACATCCAACATGCACTTCCTGGATTGTCCTATAAATAACGATTTTTAATAAAGTTATAAACCTTTGAAAACTGAAGTTAATAAAGGAATCTTAAGCACATGGTGAATCTCATTGCTAGGCAACAGGAAAAATACTCTGTTAACACACAGTGTAATTAAATTGTAACGCTTTATTTAATTTATGGCAGTGTAAACATCTTATTTCATATATTTTCTTCAAATTCATGGATTGAAAAGAAAAAGAAATGAGCTGTCCATCAAATTAAGTGTGCTCTGTTATAATACTTACAAATTTGAGTACAGAAAAATGGAGAAGCTACACCATTCCCAGCAGCAGAGAGGACATCTTGCCACTGTGTAGAGTAGGAAGAAGACAGGCTTTTGTCTCACAAGTTCAGAAAAAGCCAGAGTAAAGATGCCAAGGCCCCTAAGTACTGAATATATGAGAGAACTACCCTCCACAAACCCCTCTGAGCCATGCCACTGCTGCGGCGCTGAACTGGTGAAAGTCAAGTGGCAAACTAGACTGGAAAACCATTCCTAATTAAAACTAACCTTGTTTTTTATTTTCAATGTAGTCAAGTAGTTATCCTCACAATTTCAGTTTCCTCTTTTTCATCTGTAATTCAGGGCAAGAAGGAAGAGCTGCACCAAAATGATGTAGCCATCAGAACTGAGTTAGTATATTTGTCTAGTAGTGAGTAGTAGTCTCTAGACACATAGGTTTGCTCAGACTTGGGTTGGGGAATGCTGCACGTAACCCCATTCTCACTGTGGGCTTCCTCTTACTTGCTTCTATTCTGCAAGGATTGGATGATGTTCAGTCGCTCCTCCATTACCCTCCCACAGGAATAAAGCAGTACAAAAATCTTTTATTAAACAAATTATTGTAGGTAATTTGGATAATTTGTTATAGAAGCATACACTTTATTTAATGGGAGAAGAAATTCCAGGTCTGTTACTAAATTTCAGCATAGTAGAAAGAAAGAGGGGAAAGACATTTTTAACTAAATTTAGAACTGCAACATAAGACCAGGAGTGGCTTTTTGAAATCTACTATTGCCATTCATTCAACATTATTAAAATGGAACATATAATCAGGCTATGATATAAAACACTAATTTGAACGCAAATCCTGTTTATATGCAACAATTTAACAAATCAGGACCACTGTCCTCATGTTCTCACTGAGTTCCAAGAAGTGTGTCTGTATGCAAATGTGGTTTCACACAAGAAAACGAGCTCAGATTAACAGCACATTACAGTAAACGCGTTCCCTTTGCAAGCAATAGGCAGACAGCAGCTACAAAAGCCTGCCTTGTAGCATCTGAAATCTGTCAGCACCTTTGCATGTACAGAGGTGTTAATGTCTTTGCCCCTCTAATGTATACAGTGTGTAAAACATTTCAAAGCATAGAAATGTAATTGCATTTTCCTTAAGCACAGCATTCATCTTTTTTTAAAAAGGTTTAACTTGACATTTATTGTTAAGCAATGTAATTAAGTGCCATGTGCTTCTGTGTACTTTCCCTTGCTCAGAAACCCCACAAAGGCTTCTATGTAAATTACTTTAATCAATCATTCTGTTTATGTGACAATCCATAATCAAAATACCAGATATGCATTTTGAGTAGGGGTTCTAAATAGCAAGTTAAACCCAAGGTAGAACACAGAGACATAGATTACATTTCTGCTGAGGAATGAAGCCTGAGCATCCTCTGTGCATGAGGCAGAAACGATAGAGCATTACAACAGAACAGGGATTGCTACTCACAACTTTGAAGTAATCCTCATGTTTGGTTGTTTGGTAAATAACAGCAAATATTATTTATCTGTTCTTATTAAGAGGAATACATGCAGAGTTACAATCAAGCATTATGCAGGTGCAGACCTGGCAGCAGCCAGCCGAATTCTGAACACCAGTATCAGGAAAACAGCAAGAGCTACACTGCAGGCAGCTTAAGTTCTATTCCTGCCAGATCCATCCTCCTCTCCTAACTACTTTGTGTGTATATTAATGATTCAATACAGGCGAACAGCTGAACAAAGGAAAGGTAAGAAATTACATTCTTAAATGAAGATTTATATACCTGTTCACGTGTAGTTACGTGTTAAGATAAAATATGCATTTAAAATAAAACCCACGTATTTCAAGATAAAACATATATTTAAAAATAATTCCTTGAAAAATTACTTACAAGATGCTGCTTAGACACACACATGTTAAGAACAAGTAAATAGTTTCACAGTGTAAGAAATCAGATAATTTAGGAATAGTACAATGAAACATGACATTTAAATCTGATTTTTTAAATGTATTTTCAGAAGTATTTGATAAAGAAAGGGGACATTCCCCAGACATAAACCAGAAGATTTTTCGCCCCTACGGAAACTTTCTCTTTGGTGGTATCATAACAGGATATGCCACAGTGATTAACACAACTCGACACTTTCTGAACGAACACAACTGCTCCTTTGACTTGTCCTCTGATGCTTAACCAATCTCAAAGCCTTGCAATGAAACACCATGAAAAACAAATGCGCTGCAACAGTTCAAATTCCCTCTAAGGTATTTATGAGCAGTCTGTTCTGCCAAGTTCAGAGAGAAACTGAGGTGAAGCATAAGAACAGTTTGCTACAAAGACATCCACAAGGAGAAGGAAATTCTCCTAGTCTTTCTCAATATAGGTTAAGAGTAACTTTTAGAAATAAGTGCCTGGGAAGAATGCCAGAGTGCTGTTCAATTCAACAACCAAACCAGAAACTGGTCTCCTCCTCTCCCTCCCTGACGGTTTTTAATAATGTTAAGAACTGAAGGCAAACACAGTAACCTGAAGTTTTCTGTCACCTTCATTTGCGTAACCAACAAAATTAAACAACTGCCAGAAGGCAACAACAAAGAGGTTTTTCTCTGTGGCGTGTTCCAGAAGACAGAATGGCATTCAACATCAAGCTTCTTCAGGAAGCCCAGTCAACATCGTGTCAGCTTGAAGGGAAGATGGAACCCAGCTGTGGGGCAGTCTGGAATGTCCACAAGAGCCTGGGGATGATCTCTGGGGACCACTGACAAGGAATAATTCTGATGAAGACTGTATCAGCACTATCACGTATAAAAGGCTCTTCCTCTAGGTTCAAGCTGTTACTACAAAGAGCTTTTGTGAGCCATGATTCCTATTTCTCAGAGTCTGCTCTCTATAAGATGACAGTTTGGAAAGCAAACTTCTATTATGCAGCCTTGAGACTGATCATCGATCTGCTGCTGTCTCCACCCTTGCACCACAGTCTGCAATACATAATTTGCAGAAACTTTTCTCCAGAAACACACCATTTTTTTATTTCCAGGTCCTACAATACAGAACTGTAGTTCAGGCGCTGAATAATGGAAAAGAAATACGGAATAAGCAAGTGTTTATCCCTATGTCTTTCTGCAATAAAACTAAGCACAAAAGTTAAGTAACACAGAGGTAAACAAATCAGAAGAAACAGGGCTAGCAACAGATCTTCTAATTAACTAATCACCAGGTTGATAGGGCTATGTTGCACACATCATCTAAACAACAAATTCTCTGAGTTCTCCTTACTAATACACAAAGGCAAAATCATTGTTTAGCTATCAAACCCAAACAAGACATTTTTATCAGGACCCAACTTAAGCTCATAAAATTTATATAAGCTGTCTGAATCAGATTTTCCCTACAACAACAACAGAAGGAAATATTACAAGTGTTGGCAACAAAAGGGAGAAGCTTAATAAGCCCACTCCCCATATGTATTTCAGCCTCTACTTCTGTAATGATGTCAAAAGCTGATATATAGTTTAAGACTGAATGCTTAAGCTGTGCAATGGAAGGCAATGTTCCTAAATTGCTTGGTATGTTATTTAACTTCCTTAAGTTTCAGTTCATTTTCTGGCACAAGAAAAAAATGTATAAACTCCTTACTGAGGCACCAACAGACTATTATAGGTACCATTTCATGACCACCACTGAAACAATGATTTTAAATCACCACTTAAACTAAAGATCATTAGATTAAAAACGTCAGAAAATTGTTTCTCAACTACAAGTGCAATGCTTTTTTTGTACAGAAAAGGGAACTTCTACAGAGGCCAGTCTAAGGCCTTCCAAAAAAGGATACCTGAAGAAAGTAACACGGCAGGTGTTATTCATTCAAGTAATTTAAAATGCTGCTGAAGAAAATCCTTCAATATTACCACAAGTGGAACGTAAAAACTAAAATAGAATCAGTTAGATGTAGACTGGTGAACAGAGGCCAAAAGACAGTAAATCTCAATACGGAACTTGATTTTCTGCCTGTTGAGAAGTTATCAGGTTTTAAACTAACTTGAGTTGAAACATGAATTTTAAATAATAAAATGCTGGTTTTATTTTTTTCTAAATAACCTGTTTTTCACAAATATGGATTAAAATTTGTCCTCCAAAATTTCTGTACTTAAATTCACTAGTATATCTTCCTCAGCCACTGAATTCAAAAAAGTCACCCCTTGCAAATGAAACCAGTGTTGGATAGTCGGCTTGAATTATCTCAAAGCACAACAATCAATACTTCCAACAAGAAGTAACAACAAGGCTGCACAAAATAGAACCTTTCAACTCTACAGGAAGATTGAAGAAGATGAGAGAGTGTGAGAAAAGAATGTAAGCAAGAGTACGTATGAGAGTGAACAGAGCAGATTCATGACCCCGGGACTGTGACTGTGAAGATGGAATCTGTCCTCTGTCAAAAAAACAGCCTTTAGGTCAGAAAGGAGCGAGAAAAATTACATATGCATTGTCCTTACAAATAGTAGAACACAGAAAGGTTATTAAAGACACAGACATGATGTAAAAACAGAAACAAATACATTTTAAAACTACAAACATTTTGCAGTCATACACATACCATAGCCACAATTTAAAGATGTGCTGAATGTCATATTCCTAGAGTAGTAAGAGCATTTACTATGAATTAGACAACAGATAATCTATGAAAGTGTCAAATTATAGATTGCCAAAATAACTGCTGTGCCCACAGAACCATGCTTTTGCATTCACCAGTGTCCTCAGTTATGAATCTGCAACAATAAAAATGTTATTTGTATTCTAAGCCTAATTAAAATAATTTGCTGGACGTGCTGATACCATGAGTTTCAGGGACATCCCGTGATTACTGCCAAGCAATGGAGTCTTCATAATTTTATTCACTTCCTAGCTTTTTCTTTAGCTCCAGTCCTTATTTAATGGTTTTTATACAGAGTAAAAAAACCTAGCAGAAAAAGAATTTTAAATGCCCACTTTAGTTGCATAGTAAGAGCTTTATTCCAAAGGCAGCATTCTTTTAGGAGAACATAATCTTTCTTTTAAAAGATACTATTGATGAAGCAAAACACAGTAAGAAGTGAAACATCTACAGCTTCATAAATAGTACAAAAAAGCAGCTTTTTCTTTGTTAGAGAGGGGGAGGGGGAAAAAAGCCCCATGACACTAATCTCTGGTACCTCAAGCACAATTACTTTACATTTGTGTCAATCACTTGGGATGTGAGAAATAATCACTTTCTACAAAGAATACTGGTACAAAACCTGCTGCTATTCTTGGATATCTGCAGTTATTTTCTGGGGGCAAACGAGATATGGGAGGATGGTTTGAGTGAAGGATCAATCTGTCAGCTTCCAACAGACAGAATGCAAGCTGGATTATTAAAAAGAAAAGAAACAACTCTGTGCAATCAGTTTAACATATATTAATTCAATATTAATTTTTAAAAGCTGTTTATACAGTTACAATCACAGTTATTTAATAAGTAAAATTGATGTGTAATGCTAAACAATGTGTCAAAGTTCAATCAATATTGAGAGGTAGCAAGGTTCCGCTTTTGTTCTGATCAAAAAGATGAAAAAGAAAGGCTGAAAAATGGGGAAAAAAAACATACTCAAAAAGCAGTTTTGGTGAGCTCCACCTACACATTCCCCCAAACATCCTGACTGCTCAGGAAGGGAAATAGAAAATCTCTATTGACCATAAAATTTCAGCCTGAAGCCCATTTGGGATCCATTAATTACACACACATTTGTGGGAAAGGAGCAAGTCTTACAAGGCCAATCTAGCAGGCAATCTCTAAATGCACCTGCCACTGGCAACACTGAACCCAACACAAAGGTGAGCACATGCAGCCATTAAAAAACAAAAGAATCAAACCAAAAACAAAATCTCAAAGCCTGTGGTTCTGCTGTTATAATAGCAATTGCCTAATATAACAATTAGACATATGAGAGAACCTACCTATGAATGGGAAGACGCCAGTTTTAATTTCCCAGGCAGGTGGTATTTAGCTGGATAAAACTAAGCAAGAATGCAAAAGCCACAGAAGCTACCATGACCCTATACAAGGCCAGCAGCTGAAGTATTCACCTGGAAAGCTACAGCTTCAGGTCAACTGGATTTCCTGCACAGATCTGGTCATGCTCCCCCTTCACACATCTAGTCTAGGCCTCAGAAACCTTGCATCTCTAGCTGTAGAGCAGAGGGTTATGACTGCTGCATGTGATTGCAGGGCACTCTGCTGGATAGCGGGTAAAACAGCCTTAAACGCTAAACTGGTAACGCAACCAAACTTGCATCTCTCACCTCCAGGCTTCCAAGGCTGTTATTACGAACAGAGAACAAGCCTGTGAAATTCAGCTGAAAGAAGGATCTCGGCACCTAAGAGAAGATGCTGTTTTGGCTTTAAATCTTCAACCCACACAGCTGTCCAATAAGGTTATGTTGAGGTGCTGAAATCCAGGACAGAGACAAAGCGAGACAGCCCACAGGCTCTTCCGTATAGCCCTCTTGTTCAACATCTTCAGTACTGCTTAATTCCACTTGGCAAACCTACTCACACTGACTTACACCATTAATTTCCACTTATTCCACACCAAGCTCTAGACTTCAGCACTCCAAGATACAGCACCTATTCTGCTAAGGCACTGCCAAAGACTCTGAAGGTACCTCCAGGAGGGCGAAGTAACCCCTCAGTACCACCGAGAATGACAAGTGATGTATTCTCACCACTCCAGGTATGCAGTGGCTCCAGGCTAAGCTTTGGTTTAACTTTTCATTCCTGCAGGCAGGGCACCAACCTCTTAGGCACAGCACAGCAATGCCCATGTCCCTTTTGGCATCTAACCTACAGTAGCTAGAAACAAAGAACAAATCCTCTTATTAGTGGAGGAGAACAGAGAAAGCAGAAGAATAGCATTAGGTATCTCCTGTATTTTCGAAAAAGTTTACATAAATAATGGAAGTTTCATTTAGAAAAGAAAACAAGCAGTGCCTTCTCTTTCCCTCGCTCCTCTACCACCACTATTCCTGTTTAGCAAACACTTCAAATCATGCTTAAATAACTACCTCTTTCCAAGAATGACGCTGGATGCCATTTAGGCACAAAGTTCTGAACTTCGCTGCAGAGAAACCTTAAACCTCAAAACACTTTCCTTTAAAACCTTGAGGGAAAAAAAGAAAACAAAATCTAACCCCAGCACATCCATTTTGAGACTCTATTTTGAGAGCTCTCTGCCATTTCTTCCTGTCTAGTCAACAAATCCAGCAAAACAATTGCATGTTTTGCAGTTGTCTTGTTTTATGTAAAGGAGAGCAGACATATGCATACCTGTGTAATGTGTGCAAGAGATGAGACTACTGGAAGCAGAGCAAAGGAAACACTCTCACAGCCTGTTCCCACAGCAGCACTAACTGCACAGTCATAACCATGACAGCTGAGGAACCAGGCCAAGAAATGTTTGCTGTAAATACATTCTCACTATGCTGTTAGGCTTTTTTTTGCCCTTTTTTTTTTAAATCCTCAAAGACATTTAAAATACATTTATGGCAAATGCTTCCAGTTCAGCAGTAAGATGTTGGCTACTGTTTTTGGGTTTTTCTGGTTTTCTTCACACTTCTTTCTATGACTGTCAATTCCTTTCAGCAGCTATAATCCCTTTTCATATCAGCTGCTAATGCAAGCCAATAAAGCAACAGGGAGCTGCATGGATCCTGCTTCATTAGGGGAAGAAAGGCAAGAGAACAGGTTCTGTAGCTTCAGCTGGAAACAAAAAAAATCAAGCCCATATTTTTTCAGTCACACCCACCCCAAAACACACAGGAACACTCAAGTCAAAGGGTGACAACGGAAGTACTCTAACTGGGGGACAGAGGAGTGGAAAGAAAGAGTGCTTTCTGTCATCTCCCACACTTCTTCTGGCTACAGTACATCTCTGCATTCACATTCAGCTTCTGATCTCCAGGAAGTACAATCATTTCCCTTAAATATGTACATACTAACTGGGACTGGTTAAGGCAGTTCTCGCTGGACAGACAGGACCTTTCAAGGAGATTATTAACATATGAGCAAATTACTGATGATTATACAAATTCCTGTAGCAGGCTTTTCTAAACATCAACATCACAGCTGAAGCATAGTATAGAAATTAGTGTAGAGATTTCCACTGATTTAAGTCTGTTCTGAAGGAGAAGAAACTAGTTGATTCGTCCTTTATTCTTAGCAAAAGAAATGTAACAAAAAATGAGTATAAGAATTTTAAAAAATTCTTTTGTAAGGTATAAATGGGTCATCTTATCTTGCCCTTGAAACAGTTTCCTTAATTTCAGTGATAAAACAAGAGAATGAAACTTGACCTTCCTTGATTTAAAGGAAAGCTTATTAAAGACTTAAGAAAAATCTCACAAGCATTTGGAGTTATTGTTTACCATCTGCCAGCTGTAGATGCAGTGGCATATCCCAGTGCAGTTTTAGCACTGGCAGTTCAGTCACTGTTTATTACTGAGTGTTGTTCCTCTTTTCAAAATACCTCCAATAGCAGAGGACCTTTCTAAATAGAACAAATACATAACACCAATGATCTTATGTTTAGGGATGAAATGTCTGAATCTTTTCATTCTCATACTCTAGATCACAAAAATAAAAATAGAAAAGCTTTCCAACTCCCTAAAGATGAAACTGCTTTTACTGTTTTGATTAACAATGATTAACCTTTGATTAACCTTTTTATTTTTCTTTTTCCAAAACTGTAAGATGGCAGACTTTAGCCTGAACTACCCATCTCTATGTCCTCCTCAGGCTGAGGCATCTCAAAACGGAAGAAATAAACAGAAGAAATATTTTTCTAATTGGGGAAAAGCTGGCAAATTTTCCACTGTCTTGAGATTGTAAGACTACTGTATTTTAGAATTATGCACTGCAAATATAAACACATCTCTATAGTTTATAAATAAGCATATACATATAGCAGCTTTGTTTAGTTCTATGAAATGTAAACTGTAAATATCTGCTACTGACTATCTGCCTCAATTACTTGGAGATAAATTGGCTAAACACATGAATATTGTGAAACACATGTCAGTTTTGAAATTAGCAAATATCCTAAGATGGATGGGTATTTGCCAAAACATAGAAAGAAGAAAATAGTATTAATCTGCACTAGGCATATACATTTCTGGTACGTATCTTCTGTTGATACACAAGTGTGCATAGACTCTTACATTTGTACTAGAACACGCAAAAAGACTACAAAAGTTTGAAAAACAAAGAGCTATTTATGTTTCTTACCACTTTTGCTAAAATTTCCCATTGCACCATCTCACTCTTTCCCTGTCTCGAAAATTTAGTGCCATAATTCAAGTGAAATGCCTTCAATATTCATCTCTTGATAGAGTTCCCTTCCTAAACCAAAAAGTGTTAAAAATAAAATCCACCCCAAAAAAAAAAAAATCATCTGGCTTCACAGCAGTGCTCCTTCTTCACTTGCTCTTTACATTTACAATAAGAATAATTTTCAGCATTGATTCACTATTACTATTCTGGGCATCCTTTCAATTCGCTTAAAATATAGCCACAAAAAAAATCAGAGCCATCAAAATGTTATTGTCTTCCTCCTGACCCAATATGTGCCATTCTCAGCTAAGTCTCATTTCACTACTCCCTCCCATCTACCAATACTGTCTCACTAATTTTGTACTGATAAGACAGTTTTTTGCCGACACCAATAATAATTTCATCTTTGACATTTACCATGTAAGTGACGAAACACAGCAAAAGGGGTACTTTCCGCCAATTTGTTTAAGAAATGGATCTAAAGGATGACAAGTTTTTGCTATCCTTAAAATCCAAGGTTTGCACCTATTATCTTAAGACACGGCCAAGGAGTATAGAGATAAATCCAGGAGGGGAAAATAATCCCTCAAATAGTACCACTGGGAATGACAAGTGATGTACTCCCAACTACCCCAGGTATGTAGTAGCTCCAGGCTAGGCTCCGGTTCAAATTTCCATTCCCGCAAGCAGGGCACCAACTGCTAACGCACTGCTATATTCAGTGCAGCAATACCAACGTCCCTTTTTACATCTAACCTACAGCAGCTAGAAAGGAAGAACAGACCCCTTTATTAGTGAAAGAAAATAGAAGAGTGGCATTAGGCTTCTCCTGTAGTCCGCATTTCAAAGTTTTCCATATAAATAAATACCACCAGTATTCTTGTTTAGAAAACACTTAAAAACACGGCAGCCTTCAATTCATGTCTCCAGGGTGCACTCCTGTGCTCATTCCTGCTTGCCTTTTGCCTAAAAAAATATGACATAAAAGATTTATTCTACTTGCTATTTCAAGATGACTTTTGCTATCATCTTTGAATTATTCTTTGTCCAATCAGACTTTAAATTACTCAGGGCTGACACTGATGGCAAGACTGAACAAACTGAGTTTCATAGAGGCCTGCATCCTAGACAGTAAGCTACTAAAGCAAATGTAAAACAATTGCTAGAAGTCTCCAGCAAAACTTCTCTATGCCATCCCTACTCAATTCTTAGGTGCCTGAGAGCACATCAATGCGTGCTTCAAACCTCTCCTAGATCAAGATACTTCTATAAAAAAAAGAGGTATGATAGGAAAACAAAAAATGTATTTATTCTATTTTTTTCATTGTTCATCTTAAGGATGCTTGTTCAAGAGATAAGGCCTATTTGGGTTTGACTCTTGTCTCCACCTCAGCACCTCTACAGTCTAAAGGGACAAGAAATGCTACAAAGGAAAGGACAGACTCAGTTATTACGTTTAAACTTGCTCATTTGACTGCAACATCTAATTGTATGACTCCCTCACTTAGTGATTAAGGCAGTCACATTAGAGACACCTACATTCAGTTAAGGTTTTGACTGAGTGCTCTAACCAATGATTTGTGTGATAGGCAGATCCATTTTCTTCTCTCTGAGCTTTAATGGAGTTACAGACCGAGAGTCAAATAGGCAGTGGAAGGCCAATTTTAAAACTAATCCCAGATTCACAGAACAACTTAGGTTTGAAGGACCTCGGAGACCTCTGTCTGCACAAAGTAGGAAAAACTTAGAGCAGGTTACTCAGATTCTTGCCCAGCTGAGTTCTTAGTATCTTCCAAAAAAGAGTTTCAAGAATCTCTCCTGGCAACCTGTTCTGACATGCAATTGCTTCAACCGTAAAAAAACAAACCACTAACACCCCCTCACATTTCTTACTATATATTGCAATGTACATTCATTACCTCTTGTGCAATTAATGTGCACATCCACAAAGAATCTACTTTCATCTTCTCTGTATGTATTCATTAGGTAGTTGAAGACAGCAGTTCATATCTCCCTTTAACTGTCTCAAAACAAAAGAAACCCAGTTCCTCAGTGTCTCTTCGCATATTACATGCTTCAGGCCCCAGTATCACCTTGATGACTCTTTGCTGGAGAATATACAGGCAAGGTAGCATGTACCATCAAAAGCTAAGCAACTGCGTATGTATTTGCAAAAATTATTTAGGTTCTGAAGAATACCAGTCATGGTGAATGCCAGTGATACATTTATACTGACCTCAGGCATTCTTAACAGATATATGTCATTCATGTGCACAGACACTGAGAACCAGAAACACAAAATGTACTGTGCTCAAAAGAGAAAAGGTTTTATAAATTTATTTTATAAATACAAAAAAGTATCAAAGAAGAATATTTATATTTATTTGGAAGTTGTAAATACTAGTCTTTGTGTGTCTGTGCATCTCTCACAAAAAGTGGTAACTCACTACAGCGCTGAACACTGCATAAAGAGAACGAAATTTCCATGATCCCAAAAATGTAAGGCAAAAGGCAATACATGGACACAAACAGAAGCTGAAGGACAACTCTTAGTAAACCATACTAACCAATCACGCAGATGGCTCAGTGTGGAGTACTTAACTACTTCAGTGACAATGTTCTTGTTGTTTATTGCTTCAAATCAAATACCCATTGTTCCTCCTAATGAGGAAAGCTTTCCCCTAGTTTTTCCATTGTTCTGTTTATAAGAAATGCACTTGTACACAGACACATAAGGCAGTGCAAAGCTGAAAATTTACAGGCTGAAGAATTTATGAGATATAACACAAGAGTGCTATGAAGACACATACCAAACAAGATTGGACTGCTGTCTACAGAAACCATATGCAGAACATTCTGCTGCCTAGAATGTGCACAGTGAAACAGCCAATGGTAGCACGGTAGCTATTTTACCAGGTATAAATACATTTGCTCTCAATACCTTATCTATTTTTGTCTTCCCAAGTGTAGTATTAACATACAGCTAAATAGACCACACTTAAAGAAATTTTGGCCCTAATCTATACCTCCAACCTCTCCAATGTAAATGGTGGAAAGGAGGATACCAATAACTACATACACACTTCTCAAATAGCAGCAACTGCATGTAGGAGTTTACTAAGTAATGCCACTCAAACAAAAATAGTATTGAAAACCTGTAATTTCCTCTATAGAGATGAGTCGCTTCAGACTGATCAGAAACCCAAAACAATATAGCCTCCATAGTATTTGCTTTCCAAAAATTAAATACTACTTCTGTTTCCAAGTTACATTAATCCCAAATCTTTAAACATGAATTTTTACTGTCATATTCACACAACTGTTGCTTGTATGGCAGCTTTCTTATATAGGCTCTTGAAATGACCCAGACCTCACAACCCATCGTCTGCTCAATATTTTAAAGACTATTTATCCATCTGTCTATATCTTCCCTATTCCCTATAACATGTGTGCTAGTTCTGGCTGCAGCAGAGTTAATTTTCTTCACAGTAACTACACGATATATTCTACAACTACCTATGTATGATAACTGAGCATCAGAGAATTATGCTACTAAAATGGTCCAAGTACATATACATCTATTCACTCCACTATATAATTACTACCATCACTACCTCTGGCAGGTGCTGGTTTTGAAAGACAGTAGCACACACAGCCCTCATTGCCAGCCAAATTTTCCAAATTATGTACAGAGCAAATAATCACATAAACTGAGTTCAAATTATTCTAAAGGATAAGGCTGAATCTTTAGATTACACCCCTATTCAGCTCTGGTTAGCTAATAAAATAACTTTGATCCTTCTTCTGCTTAATTTATGGTTTTCAACATGAATTTACAGGGGATAAAGCCTGTCCAATCATCAAAGTGCAAGGCTCCATCTCCTTTTGCTGATGTGCAATGGCTCTGCATTGGAAGATTTATTTCATTTGCTTTCTGCTAACTTCCCTGTATTCTTCCTTTCTAATTATATCCTTCCCAGTGAAACTTTGATTTATTTTAATTTTCTTTCAATACATACCTTGACTAAAACAGAGGCTAAAGTGGTGCTAAAATAAGCAGGAAGAAAGAGATGGAGGAATTACAATTCGATGATAATAAGAGCATTTTAGGGACTCGTTAGAATTAAGCCATTCCAGGAAAAACTTCATCTTTCTGGGAAAACGGGTTCATCCTTATCAAGTATATCAAAGGAACCTTTAGGATTCACAAATACTTAGAAGCACTGAGGCTCTACTTTATAGCCATAATATACCAAAGATGCTGCAATGCACAAAATATTCTGGATACTCTTGAAAACTATGACAAGGAAGAAATACAAGAGTCCTGTCTCTTAAGATCTGACTAGCCTGCAAAAACATAGGTTAAAATGTCATGTCAGGGTAAGAAATCCTATTAAGGGTCAACCTGAGATTCATGCCTCGAAAAAAGAGCAGATTTCTGGGCTAGTTTTAAGGGGACTGTTTACACAAAACAGAATTGCTGGTATCTATAATCCACATTGTGTAGGCAACGCTTGCTTCCAGTAGTGATGTAACTTTATCTATTGATATGACAAAGATTCAAGGAGAATATTACACACTAAAATATGCACTTGCATTTTATCTGTAGTCCCACTTTTATCTGATTTTTTTAAAAGAGAAGCAGACTTGTGTGCAGAATATTGAATTTTTTTCCTTCTCTGCTGATAGTTCAACTAGGTAACACAGAATAAGACAGAGAGCTCAAAATCAGAGAAAACAACACCTGTAATCTTTAAAAGTTTTACTGGTTACTCCCTAAACAGGAAACCCCCTCCACTTGTATTGCTTCTATAACTATAGCAGATAGTAAACTGGCAGTCAGCACAATGCCACTTCCTTTCTCAGAGCCTTTTGGCAGAATAATTGCTACAACATGTTCCAAGACATACAGCAGGTTTGTATCTGCACCCTTCTAATTGCTCCTTTGCCACTCAACTGTCGAGATGTCCTAAGACGGAAAAGAGAAACTAGAAAACTTACCATACAGACTGTATGGGACAGTAGTAATGGTATTTGAAATCCCTCTTGAAAAAGCAGTTCAAATCAGAGACCAAGTTTTGGTTGCCTTGTCTTTTTTTTTAAATAATCTTTGTATGTCTAAGGTTCTCAGCTGGCTACTTGATACTTATTTCAACAGCTTTTCAGACACATTACCGTTCAAGCACAGCCTTTAGGTAACCCTCAAAAAAATTGTATCTTTACTGTGCTTAGCCTAAAGGTTAACCATAAGCCACTCCCACAACAAATACAGCAAGTTGATGCATTTTGAGGTAGCTTGTTTATTCGGAACCAAATACCATTACACTGAGCCAAGATACACAGAGTATAGGAAGGAACAAAGTAAATGGGACCAGACAAAAGAGCAGGCAGCTTCTCAAGTGAAGTGAAAACTGCACAGGAAAAGCCCGGTGCTATGGATGACACTGGAGAGGTATTTAAAGCTTCCTTACCTGGACTTCAATTACACCTTTAGAGAAAAGAACTATCTTTTAAAACTTAACTTAAAAAAAAAATATTCTCTTCTATCTCACCTACAGGCAAGCAAGATTCAAAATAAGTGTTAACAGAGCTGAAAGACTTTTCACATGAAGGTAACTGTGACAGGGAAATAAAAGTTAAAACCCAGATAAGTGATAGATCATCCTGAAGTGTAAATGGGCCTACAGTACATCTAATTATGCCACTTCTCAGCCACGATAAAATTTCGTGTGATTTCAAGACATGTAAACTAGAGACATACTTAAGAGAAAGAGTTATGAGTATGTTTATAAAGATCAAATGTTCCATTACTGTTTACAATTCACTTTCACTACAGGTGAAAAATAATTTCCTTCTGTATTTCTTGTTCTTTGAACAGCTTAAAATCATCAATTTCCTTCTTTTCTATTGACCAATTCTTTTGTTATAGAATCAATATGTGTATATTTTCATTTATATACTAATTCGATACACACACATCAATATATAGGTAACGTAAGTAATATAGTATTCTAAACTGTTTACTCTGTTTTGTATTATAAGGCACATTTCCTTCAAATTCTGCTAAAGGAGAACAATATGATGTGTTGCAGAAAACCATCCTTGCTCATGAGATATGCATTACTAGAGAAACACCAAGCAATACTTTGGGCTTCACCATTATTGCCTGTTATCTACCAATCTGACACTGTTCAACCAACCTGTATTACAAAGAGTGAGATCTCATCCTGTAAGTATATACAAAAAGCATTATGCATATATTCAACAAATATATTTTCCAAAGTAAGAATTCCATAAATTTTAAAAAGTTTCAAGTGTAAGAGAAGCACTTAAACACTCATTACAGGCACAGATATTTATGAGTCGACAAGTCCCCAGTACGGATTTTGGAAACTAAGCACTTCAAATGCTTTATTGCAGTATCTCAAGCATGATAAACTCTGGAAAACAGATTTGTCCATATGGAAGAAAAGAAACAGGCATCCAAGATTATTCACGGAGTGATTGCAGAGTCTTGATGCTATTAAACAAACAAAAAAACCTCTCCACCATCAAACAGTAAACACAAATATGAAATACCACCAGTGCTTTTAATGCAAAAGTCTGGGAATGTCTATGTTTTCTATCAGGCTGAATTAATTATTTTAAAACTCAGTATTTTATCAGCTTGTCAGAGACTCCTTACACCTATATTATACAACAAATCTAGATTAGGGAACTAATTTAAATGGTTTCTACACAGCTAATGAGATAAGCTATTTCTGAAGAATATGGTTTTAGAAAGTTAAATACAAGCAGAAGTATTTTACTCTGGAAGCAACTTTATACTGTTAAAAAAAAAGGTAACAGCTAAGACCAACCAGAACAGATAAAGAGAAAACAAGAAAAATCTTTGAGGTCTCCAACAGACGACAAAACTGTTTCTAATATAAAACAGAATGAGAGTATCTTTAAAAGCACCGTCACATGCTGTGGTTCTCTCTTGTTTAGGTGTCCATGGTTATTAAACTACTAGTCCTACAGTTAACCCATTCTTGAGACTGGCTGGTAACTGCAGAAGGGAGATTACAGTTTTTAAAAACGAAATAGCACGTCTCAGTCTGGAAAATGCATCCTTTCCTTTCTTAAAGCCACCTGGACATCAGATAGACCCCCCTGGTTTTCCCTGCGATCTGTGAGCTTCTCTTCGAAGGAAGAGATGCAAACCTTTTCCAGCTCAGATTCAAGACTATCCTGGTCATCGTGCAGAAGCAAAATCCATGTAGGCAGGAGAAATTTAGCTATTAAGCCTTTCTCTTTCAGAACTTAGGTTTCACTGCCAGGGAAATCAGCGATGCCCTGAGCATTAATGGACTTGTCTCATTCCCACAGCATGGTTGGCCAGCATATAACTGCACTGGTTGCTAGGGAGCAGCGAGCTCATTACACAGCATCACCCGCACCCTCCACAAGGATGCTGGCACTCGCTTCCCATCTGGGACACTGCTGACAGAGGAACAGCACTGCAGTGCCTGCCAGCCTCCAGTCTCCCAGGGCCGAGTATGCCAATACAGCAGGTGCTAACTTCAGTTCTACCTTCAAGGTTTTACATTCTAGTTTCCTGAGCCAGCCAGTGCAACACAGCACACAAAGAGGTCAGAACGGTCTCCACAGCTATTGGCATGGATACCCCTTGCTTTTAAAGGTCAATTCCAGACAAAGATGTTCTTCCTGCAATTTCAGCAGACACATGGCTTTTGTGACCAGAGCAGTAAGTGCCACTATTCCAAAATCCATGTCAGAGGAGCATTCAATAAAAGTGGAAAAAGGCTGAAAAAAGTAATTTTTTTCAGTCGTTAAAGGAGCACAATATTTGGAGGCATTTAAAGAAGACATACAGAAACCTTGTGATCTCCAGGCTGTACACAGTAGATCCCTAGAATGGATGTCAGCTGTGAACAACCTGGGTCACTTCAAAGCCTAAACATGCAACCTTAATGCATTTTTTCAGCTGTTTGTCTCATTAGCACTTCACAGAACTATTCACAATGAAAGAAAAAAAAAAAACTGTCACAGAATAAAGAAGTCACCCCGCTTCTACATGCCAGAAAATTTATAAACTAACAGTCTATCTGCATTACACAGAGATTGTAGCTAATGATTTTCCTGTACCTGTCACGTCACATGCCATCCAAGAATTCTTAGTGCTGGTGAATTAACAAGCACATAAGGGAATACAGCTGTAGATACGCATAGATACCCATACATTCAAATCCTTAGGCAACTTCAAAGTGCCTTTTTTTTTTTTAACAACTGCATAAAGAAACATAAAAAGCAATGAGAAGAAAGGCAAATCAGGGTAATTCACTCGTCAAAGGCGTGGAACAACAGCTCTGTTTGAGGGGGATAGGTAAACACAAAAGTATCAACGTTCTCCCTTACCTGAATTTAAGAAGACCAAGACACAAAAATGCTCACCACTGACATATGAAATAATGTCATGGACACTCATGTATCAGTTAAATGCATTTTAAAATAACTGATTACTTTAAAGCAGAAATACATAACTAAGCCTTACCTGTCTCAACAATTTTTCAACAGCTGACATTACCATGAGCCCTCTCCACACAACCGGAGCGGCTTCTTCTACCAAGAAACCCATAGACATGCTGAAACAACAAAGCAAAAACTTGAGCTTTACAGCACAATACCAAGTACATCTGAAAAGAAGCTTGATTTAAATTAAAACATATGCTCACCATGCGATTCCATAGTTCTTAAGGGGCCTCATTAGATTTTCTAAAACAAAAGCAAACAAGGGTTTTGTTTTTTTTTTGAGTGGAGATGGTTTTAGGGTATTTTGGGGTTTGTTTAAGAAATAAGGTTACACATTTTTTATCTTTTAAGAGCAGTTTTCCCTCTGTATTTAAACAGTTGCTTATTTTTCCCCCCTCATCCCTTCATTAAATACATACATTTACCTATTTTGCCCAAGAATCTGACTCCACTTTTTCTTAGGTTATTACATTTTACTAATAATCATTCATCTTTTGCCAGAATAACAATGCATTTGCCCATAATATAACGTCACTTTGTGCTGCCAAAATCAATTTATTTTTATGAAATCCCTATGCTGGAAGGCATAGATTTCCTATCAGGAATCAGTAAAAGCTGAGTCATTTATATTGGAACAAAACCAAAGTCATACAACATGGTCAGATTTTAATTCTTATTTTTTTAATCTATCCTATTCACTAATCTCATGAATCAGAAGAGTATTCCCATTAACATACCAGAGTGTCGGGGAATTTGTCTCCTGTTAACTCCTGTTAAATCTGCACACACAACCCCAGATATGAGATACCAAATAAAGCCACCCCTAAACTACACATTTTCAACAGCTCCAGGTAATTAGTCCCAGATTTCTTCAGGCTGATAGAAATCTGAAGGACTTCTAAAATTTCTGTAGGAACAAAAGATGCTCATTTGAATATTTCAGAGGTATTGCCCTTGTCATGCTTCTTATTCCTATGCCCTCCAGTGTCAAGAATAAAAAGCAAGGAGGGAACATTGTAATTGTTCTGCTGGCAAAGGGGCGTGCAAGCAGAAAGCACACAAAACAGTAAAAAAGAAGGCATTCAAAACAAACTCTCGGAAAAGCCAAAACTCTTCTTTGTGGTTTCTACCACCTAAATCCACACCTTATCTCAAAATGGCACACACACACACAAAAAAGAACAACAAATGGAATTTTATTTGGTCCAGCTGATGTCTTGGAAAAGCATGCACAGGCAGGAACCAGCAGAAAATAGGAAGAATACTTTAAGCAATATAAAATATACTATAATACAGATTTTGACAGAAATCCTTGATGCACCTGAAGTAAAATACATAAAGAGAGTAAAATAAAAACAATGTGAGTAAAATAAAAAGTGCATTCAAAGCTGAACTCCAAATTCAGACAAAATAACAACCAAGAGCATACAAATTAAACAGCTAAACTCTACAGATGAAAGCTTTGAAGCAATCAAATAAGTGAGCATTCAAGCCATGTAATTTTGTAGAAATATGGTGGAGAATAAATTGGATGTTTTGGTTTACAAATCAAAAAGAACAAAACAGGAAGATAAACAAATCACTTGCATGACTATTGCATTCAGGAATGAGTTGGGAACTATTACTGAAAAAGAGACTGGCTTAGACTGATACACTGTACCAGTGCATACAGCTCTTCTTGACTTGTGCAGTTCTTCAGTGTTTACTCAGGGCTTTTTTTGGTAGCATCTAACCACATTTCTAGGAATCATAGTCTTACTTCTCCCCCTGCAGTAAGACAGTTTAGTTATGAAGAGGTCGATGACGTTGGAACTTCAGCCTAGAGCCACCTCTAGGCACCGTTTTGGTGTCCTGGTAAACAACATATACACCACCACGAGTTAAAATACTGTTCAAAGTATTGAGAGAAATTACTGCATATTTACCTAAGAGAGGGGTTAAAAAAAAAGAAATAGGAAAAAAGTATTTGCAACAGTGTATATCACCGCAGACTCAAGGTTGCCTTCATTTTTTATCCCAAAACAGGGACAATTTTAAGACCAAACAACAAGGGGAGGCCATGCTTTGACTGCCAAAAACGAGGCCCAGGAACTGAAGAGTAAGATGAATGGAAGAGATGCATTTTTCTGGGAAGTTCACCAAAATACTAAGCCACTTCTCAGTTCAGTCCAACTGCTCTACACTATGCCAGTCAAATACCCAGAGACATCTCAACATCCACTACCTGCATGGACAATTTCTTCTGCATAGAGATCACGTGCACAGGCTAAGCTCACACACCCTGCAACATCTCCCTCTCCTTTGTAAACTAGGAGAGTTGCTGTGAGTAGATAAATACTGACCCACAGAGCAGCCAAAAGAGCCTCTGTTTTTAAAATACATGCACTGTTTATTTCTCAACAGCAGAGTTCCCTTTTATGAAAACTGCATCTTATCTTCTTTGGTTAACAACAAGGACTATAAACTGCTCTGAGCAGCAAGATTTAATCAAATTTATACAATGCACAGGAACAATTCACAACTTGCTGTATATTCTGGCTATAATGTTCTGCATATTTTCAAAGTAATACAAAATACTGCAGAGCTCCCCACTGTTTGCCTATTGCTAAAAATCATTCTTAAGACTAATCTCAAATCTAAAGTGCTTCAGTGGGCTTTGATAATCACCCTTGTCTCATCAAAAGCAACAGGCCTTCCTTCTCTTTCACCGTGGGTCTCATGAAGATATTCTAAAACATAACGTGTAAAGAAGATTTAGCTTAATGAGATCCCAGTAACATCCCTACTTCCCATTGCTCTTATAGTACGCTTTTCTGTTATCAGAAGCCTACCATAGAGCTCCAAAAATTCAACACACAAAACAGATTTCTTAAAATCACAACCCACGGCAATACCATGCCACCTATGCCAAGAGATAAATAAAATAGCCTAGTTTGCAATTTTCCAGTAGGCTTGATGGCCCTAAGTAAAAGACTACTGTGCTTTCTCTGAATTTACAAAATCAGATCAGTAAAATCAACATAGCAGCAATGACATGTCAGTAAATGCCTTTTCTGACAGAATACAAGTAGGGCACTAGAAAAAGCAGACATGCAAATTCATGACAGCATTATAGCAGATTGCTGATTAAAAGAGTTCTAGGACTGGTCTGAAGGTTGAATTGTTACTCACATGGGGAAGAACAACCTTGATGTAATGAAGATGGATCTTCATTACATCAATGAAGATGCGTTTTGTAATTACTTTTTACTGAGCTTTTTCTCCCCAAACAAATCAAGCCTTGCAGACAGACTATCCTAACAAAGTAACTGAGTTACTCCACTTTTTCTCTAAAAAGACTGACATAGCTGTTCAATGATGGCCAGGGTTGGTACAGCACAGAGAGCACGTACAGAACTACACACACATACATATATGTATATATGGTTTTGGCTGGGATACAGCTACATTTCTTCACAGTAGCTTCCATGGTGACATGTTTTGGATTTGTGATGAAAACAGTGTCAAAAACTTTTCTGCTTCTCACACCACCCCACCAGCAACCAGGCGGGGGGTGCACAAGAAACTGGGAGGGGACACAGCCCGAACATATGATCACAACTGACCAAAGAGATATCCCACAACATCTGGCATCATGCTCAGCGTATAAAGCTGGGGAGACGAAAAAGAAATGGGAGCACATTCAGCATTATGGTGTTTGTCTTCCCAAAAATGTCACATGTGATGGAGCCCAGGGTTAAGTCACAAGGAGCCATTTGAGCTCTTGGCTTAGTTTTAGGAAGCGGTTTGTTGAGCAATACGTTAGTGCAAGCAAAAGCTTACATTCAGTCTTACCCCATCAGGTAAGTAAAGACTCTTGTTCCAGAAGATTGTGATGTTTTACTACACCACCTTAGAAGGCATTAAACTGTTTAAGAAAAACAAAGGTAGCCTGTAATTATTAGGTATTAATGTAGTGGACCAAGCAACACCGTAGTTAATGTATTTTGAACTCACTGCCTCAGCAAGCACAAATGCAGAAGAGTTGCTCTGTGTTTTCAAGTGTCTGAACTAAAGAGAAAATTGGGGTTTTTTCGCCATTTCAAAGACAAAAAAAATATCCAAACATGACAGGAGAGCATCAGAAACTCAGATTTCTCTCCCTGTTGAAGATTTCCTATTTTACTCAGGTATTTTTGGAACTTGCCACTATAATGGAAGATCAGAGATTTCTAATAATTATTTTATTTAATCTCTGAAAATTAAGATTATTGAAAACAAAGTCACCTGTCTGTCCTAACTGGATTTTTGTCATTCAGCAGGAAAGTGGGGCTTTTAAGTTGTTCTAGTGTCAATAGCTAAATGTATTAAAAAGTCGAACACTTGTACTATTTTCCAGTTAAATACATTCTACTGACCTTTGCACGCACATTTCCAAATGTTTTCAAAGACAATACAAACACAGAAGTTTTGCCAGCACAGACACAACTGCATGCCCTGTGCTACACTCTGAATGTGACTGTTTCCCGATTCTTTATTTTTATACAAATCCTGTTTCCGTAACAGCCATGCACCTAAAATGAGTATTTCTACCTAACAATTTGCTTGTAAAGTGGGAAATTATTACCTCACTTACAGACAATAGAATCAAGGTTATTCAAGAATCCTGTGGATTTGGAGACCTGTGTCATGTTCCCCAAGGTCAGATACCCCAACTCTGGAGCCATGGCTCCACTTTGAGCATTTCCAGTGCCAGAAAGTATGTAACGCACAGCTAATAAACATCTAGGAGACCTCGACAGTTTCGGCATGTTGCTGAAGTTACGTATTTTCCTTTGAAACCCCCAAGTACATTTGAAAAGAATTTAAACTTTAAAAAGCAAACGGAAGAACACAAAATGGCATACAATAGAAAAGGCGTATAAAGTCACACTACATATTGCCCATAATACCTAAGTCTCTGAATAACATCTTAGCATTCAAAACAGCAGCTTCAAAAGCGTATTTCTGAATTGCTCATAAGTTTTTCTTCATCTTTTATAGTATCTTATTTTAATAAAACCCATACTGTAACTCTTCTGCACGTTTATCAGAATTTAAGCAAGCAGATATTTCTTAACAGTTTACACAAAAGCTACGGGTTCTGCTGCTGTTTGCACAGCTCATTATTAGCCGAGGTTTTCATGAGAAATTGGTATTTCCCACCTCCTCACATCTCAGTGACAATTCACTGCCTGAAACACAGATGATGTTTGGCACAACGAATCACACAGCCACCATGCTAGTCAGAGAGAGACACTGCAGGATAGCCTGTGGATTCTGGTACCTTAAACAAGATTATATGACATGAACTTAACTAATGTGCCACACATACAGACAAGCTGCTATAGATTTTCAGCATGGTAACTCAGAAGATCTCAAAAATTTTTCCATCATCTGGATTTTAATTGGGTACAATTTCATGCTGCCAGTGACTAAAGGATATTCTACCATAATCTAAGTCAGGACTCCAGCTTACACAGCATCTTCTCTTAATCACAGTAAATGGTAATTCTCACAAGGCTACACGATGCACAAGCATAAGGAACTTATTTGCTGTTTAATTTGAAAGTCGCCTCCCAAGGTCAACATTCTAATGGCATGATCCAGGTTCCAATCAAGGACACAAAGACTTCAGACTATTTAGGCTTTCTAATAACAGGAAGGGGAAGGAAAGAAGAAAGGGAAGAGGAAAAGAGAATGGAAGACAGAAAGGGAGGAGACATTGGAGAGGAAGAGTAAAAAAATGGTTGGGCTTTACTTGTGCAAATATGGATGTCTCCTGCCACTCTGGATGCCTCAGGGAGCTGAGATTTGCACAGGGCTAGCAGATTTGACAGAGGGCATAGGGAGAGACATACCTTCTGAAGGGGCAGCTAGATGCCTGACACCATACTCCAGCATGTTCAAAGTAATTCTGGTTTCCTCAGCAAAGGCAACTGAATTCCACCCACAGAATGGTAAAGAGGAAAGAAATGCCACAGAGGCGAGGGGAACAAATAGCAACAGGGCCCCAGGGTACCTTGAAAAAAAGCAGTGACACCAATGTCAGAGGGTAAAGGATGCTGTCACCAAAAGGTTAGCCAAAGTCACAAACCTTAAATCCTTGTTTTAACTGTAATCATTGTTTTAACTGCTTATGCCAGAAGCCTAGAATATTCTATGGCAAGTAACAGACTAATTGGGATCAATCAGGCTTGATTTCACACTGTGTTTTAATTTTATTTGCAGGGTTGCCCCAGAAATACTACAATTTGTATTTTAAGCTTGAAGAGCTCCACACAAGGAAGGCTGTGATTGCCCATTACATCCCGCACTAATAGTGTTATCTAACCACGAAGACATCCCAAATACTTAACCAAAGCAAACTAGTAATGAGACTTAAAGACCATTATTCAATGCTCACCATTCAATTTCAAGAAATATATGCATAATGAAATGCAACTTTTCCCAAGAGATTTGGTTCTCGTATTTAGAGGGTCTACCAGTCCCATTACCTGAGAAGGTTTTACACTTTTTTCCTCCCAATAGACTGCAGAGGAAACAAAGCTCTGTAAAAGCTTTTTCATTAACAGAACAGTTTTGCAGATATGACTTCATCAGTCCTACCTAAAAGCAAAAGAACTAATTGCTTGCTGGAAGACTGTACTTCAAAAGCAAGTCTGGCACAAGTAAAGAGCACAGTGATTTAGTAACATCTTTGTTACATTTCAAAGCAGCACTGACTTGTTAGGTTTAAAATAGGTTTAAAACACAGGACTAGTTTTAAACATCATGCCATTACCTTCCATCACAAATGTCTTCCTTACAATTGCCCATATTTTAAAATGCCCTCGGATCCCCAAGGAGCCAAAAAGTTTATTTATAGTGGATCAAAAGCTTCATTAGACTAATTTGGCCAGGCTCTTTCAGTCCATTATACCCACAAGGAATGAAATAGACTAACCCAACATTCAGTTTAAGGCATCTGTCCTGACACACAAAAACCTCTGGGAAAGCTCACGTGGTCTGAAGCAATGATTTGCTGCTGTGACAGGGGGACTGCCCTGGTCAGTCACGTAACGGGGTGCCAGACAACAGCAGAGCAGAACACGGAGCAGCAGGAACCCGAGGGGCAGATATTCACTACACATCAGCTTTAATATAAGACCCAACTTCAAAAAAACATTCCAGTTAACTAGGGACTTTCATTGCTTTCAACACAAAACTACAGAACTCAAATACATTTGTGTCGATTCAGCCTTTTTAGGTTCAATACTGTAATCAAGACTCCCACCAAAAAAAAAACCAAATTAAGTGAAAAGACATGGAAAAAGACATGGAAGCAGAAAAACTGTTCAAAGGATTATGTGTAATTGTACTGATTTTGGCTAAGGTAGAGTTATTCTTTCTCATAGTAGCTGGTACGGGGCTGTGGTTTGGATTTCTGATGAAAATGCTGTTGTTAATCACAGAGGGATGTTTTCGCTATTGCTAAGCAGTGCTTAGAGCCCATGTCTTTTCTGCTTGTCACCCCACCCCACCAGCAAAGCAGGCTGGGGGCACACAAGGAACCGGGAGGGGACACAATCAGGACACCAGATCCCAAGCTACAGAAGAGATATCCCACACCATATGGCATCACACTCAATATATAAATGATTAAGACCACCAACTAAAGCAAAGGAAAGAGATGCTAGCTTTTAAACTCTTACTGTCACTTTTGGCTTCTGGTCTCTATACGGAAAGGATTAAACCACATTTTTTTCCTGTTTCTGATCTATTCTGCTCCATTTCTCTATTATGAAAAGCCACTCCATTGTACCACAGAGAAGAAGGAAGGTGAGAGAATACAGCAAGAAGCCCACAGAGAAAAAAAAGCACGAAAGTGAAATTGCAAGGTAAAAATATTGAGAAAATTCAGAATTAGTTAGTCCTTCAATTTTTCTTCTAGCAGAGAAGAGCAGTGGAAACATTTATTCCTCTGAAATAAGCAAAAAGGTAAATATGTTCAGTCTACAAAAACATGATTCATTTCTTTCATGTATGTATAATGAAAAGATATCTATCATGTTCCTATAACAAAGCTATTTTGCAACTTAATTCCAGTTTTTATACCAGTTGAACCAAAAAACCATTTGAATCTCTAAGAGTAAACTTTCTAACACAGTAAATATCTGCTAGCCACAATCTAAATCAAATCATTTAGAATTACTGCACTGCAGGGTTAACAACATAAAGAGTAATACAAATCTGCCTTCAGGTACTTCAAATGTATTATTTCAAGTTACAATGTTTCAGTAATTTATCTCAGAATAGCATTTGGTAAAATTCGATTTGCCATTTATCCAAAAAGACTGCTCTCAGTAAGAGGCTTTAATTACTACACTACATTTCTCATCTTATACTTTCAGCAATTGTATGAATTTATGTATAATGAAGAATAAAATTTTAATAAATTAATTCCCTAGAGATTTTTTCTTTTTAAACAGCAGCTAACAACTGTATATCTATAAATAATTCCTTGCAGAATTGGGTATCCTCCGTCTCCTTTCCCCTCCAAGATCTTTGATTTTTTCCACAAGTGAACTCAACAATAGCTGGACTAATCCAGCTTGAGGTTTATTGTTACAGGTTTGAGGGCAATAATCAAGGTCCAGAATAAAATATTAAACACTTAAGTAGTCTTCTCATTTTCAACTATTTCATCACATTTGAAAAAGCCTCTAAAATATAAAGCACAATAAATTACAACATTCTCAATTATTATTTTGTCACATGTAAGACTCATGGGACTACTGTGCTTCAGCCATCCAGATAAACTGGGGTAAGACACCACCAAAAGTAAAACACAGGGTTTCAGTTCAGGCCACTTTCAAAATAGAATCAATAAAACATATCATCAGACTATACACAATCTAAAAATCACTTGCTCACCAACCAAGAGCTAGTGTCAGCAGCAATTTTTTGTTTTTGAAAGAATCAAATTTAGGGTTTTTTTTTAAATTAATCACGATGCAGTTCCACTAACAAAGCATGATAAAGACAACTTGGAGACTACAAGCCTAATCTCTAAATTTAAATCCTTAGCAAGGATCAAGAAATTTCTTCATAGTTACCAAAATAATTATGCTACCTTCATAACATTTTGTCTATTTCACTAGTCCACTCCAAATATTCTATTTATAAAACGGCAACAAAGTTCTGAAATATTAAGAGTGCAGTCACCTGTCATAAAGATTTACCCACCAAAACCTTCATAATCAAACTAAATAAAGAAACTTTATTTATCTGGCAAAATGGCAAATTTTTTTGGCAATATAATAGTTTTTACACTCTGCCATCCAGTTTAAACGGCAGATTTAGAAGGAAAAAAATGAAATCATGCAATTCACTAAGCCAGAAAACAGCTTTTAAGTAAATTACTTGGGGAAAGAATTGAAGTAACGCTTTTGTAACTTATTCTATTAGAACTGCCCTGCATATATACTGTAGCTGAGGTTAATATTAATTCCATAGTTAGATAATCCTCCATTAGCTAATTAAATTCAGTTGTGAACTTATTAACCAATATTTCCCTGACCATTTAGTTAAAGTATTTTGAATGACAGCCTATTAAATGTTAGCAGACTTTTCAATGTACTACAGTTTGCAAAATTAAATTAATGTAGTATCTTCCATTTATACAGACTCTTCACTAAGAACTCCTAATTCATTTTGAATGCTTAAATTATAGCATAGTAATTTCTATTCAGAAGTAATAATTGCTGCATGGACTTATTTTGTATGGTAGTGGGCATCTCTAATCCCTTTTCATGTGAAAAAAGCAACAGAAATCAAAGATTGCAAAAGTGCTCAGAACCTCCCAGGATTACTCTATAGATTCATTTTCAAATCCACACCTCACACTGAAGACAGCATTAGACCTTAAACAATTTTTTTTTGATTGCTTTGTTACAAAAAATGTTTTTAATTGACTTTTTGTTATGCAGACATAGTTCATGCACTTCTGTAACACAGAACTGCCTGGGCTTTCTCAATTGCTACGCAGTATTTCTGAAGAGCTTGTTTTACTCCTGAAAATATAGTAAGAAACCAGAAGATAACACTAAACCTCTTTATACCAAAATACAAGTCATACACGTTTTTATATCAAAAAATTTATATACACCTATATATACACCATTTATACATACATACACACCTATGATTGATCACTTCTTTGCAAGCTTATCCCATCTGTCACTCATTAAAGGAATCCTTGATTGAACTTTAATTCATTTCCTATGCCATTCCTATTTCACAACTAAACCATCTTTGACAGTACTTCTATTGCTGTTACTCTCTAGTTTCACCAGCTCAATAGTTAAAAATACACAGAGCAGTGAACAGAATCCCTGAGATACAAATTCTATCTTATCATTCATACCAAATTACTATGTCTTTCTCAGCAGACTTGTGTCATCTGTCAAGCTTTTGAAATATACAAATTCATTCTTCTGTCTGTTAAAAAAAAAAAGTATGTTCTTTAAATCCTGATATTTACTTCTACATTCCACACAGAACTAGAAAGAATATATTTCAGTGATCAAAATGTTAGTGCTCACAAGACGACAGCAGCAGTTTCAGTTCAGAAATTTTCCAATTTTTTTCTATTACACTGAATTCCGCACTTTTAACAATGCTTGAAACATGTTAAGATAAAGCTTACAGTGAATTCTATTCAGCTGTTTACCAGAAATATCTAGTCATGGAAACAAAACGGAGCTGCTCAATATCTGAGTGAATACAGTCTTAAGTTCTTGCATTCCTAGCAAGTTGATTTGTACAACCGTAAGAAATAAACTCGGCAACTTGCTGTTTAATTTGTGGCTCAAGACATGGATTTAGATTTGGTATGGATTGATAAAATACATAGCAAAATGACCAAGAAGTTCTAAATTGTCTAATCCATTTTTCAGACAGTGAGGAAAAAAAATGGAGAAACAAAAGTTAGCGTCACGTGAAAATGAAAAGAGGAGAGACGAACACCACAACACAGTCCCTTTTGTGTTCACACTGCACAATGCACTTCAAATACAAAATTCATAGCAAAAAAATCTGTTACAGAAAAACACAGCCTGTATGACATACATCCTCAATGGAGTTCAAAGTACAAGTGAATGCAAGAATAATTCCATTTGTATGAGGAATTCAAATCCTATGGATGATACATGAAAAGGTTCAGTTATCTACTTATTAATCACTCAGCAGCCTTTTGACTTCAAAAGATATAACAAAAATCCAACAAATAAAACTAAGTACTCTCTTTCTCTCTTAGGAATTTATCTAAATAAAACCTGTATTTGTAGGCGAGGTACTTAAGCGTAGGAAGTACTCAATTTGACAGCTGTCTGTATAAGCACATGCGATGCATCAGTACGTGGAAATATATTACTTTTTCTTTATCCAGAGTATAAGGCATAATCATAAGGAGATAGAATTTTAATTATGTAAGAAACCCTAAGTTTGCCACATTAAGTTTTTAGAGGCTGATACCGCAAGCTTCATAACAAGCCTTTAAAGATACCGGCACTGTTTCATTCTGCATGCTTTATACCAGGTGAGAACATACAGATCAGCAACCATAATACCCAAATACGTTGCACAAATTAAGATGAGTTACAAATGAACATTCTACAAAAACACTAGAGTAGATACAGAGGGATGGAACACCTCTCCTATGAGGAAACACTGAGACCATCAGGGCTGTTCAGCCTAGAGAAAAGAATGCTCCAGGGAGACCTTACTGAGGCTTAGTAGTTAGAGAGGACTTGTAAGAAAGCTGGGGACAAACTTTTTAGCAGGGCCTGTTGCGATGGGAAGAGAGGTAATGGTTTTAAATTAGAAGAGGGTAGGTTCAGACTAGATATACGGAAGAAATTTTTTTACAGTGAGGCTGGTGAAACACTGAAACAGGTTGCCAAGATTGGTGGTAGACATGAAACACTCAAGATCAGGTTGCACGGAGCTCTGAGCAACCTGATCCAGGTGAAGATGTCCCTGCTCATTGCAGGGGGGTTGGACTAGATGACTTTCAAAGGTTCCTTTCAATCTAAATCTTTCTGTGATAAAAAGAGAGAGATCAGGGCATGAAAGGAAGCAGAAGGAATATTTAAGTTTCCTTTCACCTAGCAATTGCTGCCCACAAATATTGCAATTGATTACTTCACTGAAGCCCTTTTATGCCCTGTTTGAACTGGTAGATGTCCTTGATCCCTTCCTGACAACACGTATGGCCAGTCTGTACTTTCTTCAGTAGGATCCTAGTATGCTTTAATATATCGACCAGCATTACTGTGTGGGACTACTTTTGTATGTGGCTACGTGTTTTTAGTTTTTTTACTTACACGCACTCTCTCACAGGACAACCAAAACAAAATATTAAACAAACCATATCACCCCAGTGTCCCTACGACCCCAAAAAACCACACTGCCTTACACTGAAACATCATATGAACAGGGTATCAAGATAAAGCCATTCTTCACTTTCATCCTTGGTTGGCCTAGGTCAAAGCTAAATTTCTGAAAGTTAAACAGACTTGATGTGACCTTTCTACTTTGGGTCACCTTATTTCTTTGAAGCCTCTTCTACCTGAATTTATGTTTCCCCAGAATTCTTCGAAGCAGAAGTAAAATTAGGAGTTTTGTCTACTGTCTTCACTTTCCGGTAGGAAAGTGACCATCACTGCATTCCTAAACACACAACTTCAAATATAAATTAGTCAAGTGGTCTGGCACATTTGATTGAAGAGCAATCAAACAGAATCCTTTTAATGACATTTCATACAAGTCACTGTAAGGATCCTTCTCTTACTGGGTTTTTTTAGTGTCTCTTTCCCTAGATTAGAGGGTTTTGTTCTTTAACTGAAAGTCATCTATTGTAGGATACTATATAACAACTTTAAAACTGCTGATCAATAACCTTCCCTTCCAGGGTCTCTAGTAAAAATCCATGAGACTGCATGGACCAAGACTAACAAAAAATAGGACTCTGAATATGCTCCTAGCTGTACAAGGTAACTTTGAAAGTAACCTCAATATTATAAGTAAATAAATACATACCTACATACACTCAGTCTTTATCTTCTGTTTGCATCCCTTCTGTGCCACACCAAGGAAGCACCCTTGAGTGGACCACGCTCATCCCTGTACAAAAAAGACAGCAAGAAAAATCACTTCCACTTACTTGGTGTTAATTCTGGGTTTCCTTTTAAGTTCATCATCTTTGGAATTGAAGGTCCATATATGTCTGCATCAAGTAAACCAACTTCTTTTGTCTGTGTAAGGAACAAAAGAAGTAATTGTCAAAATCTCTCTCTTCCTTTCTGTATTATTAGCTGAACAAAATTCAGTATCATTTGAAGAAATAAAAATAAGATCTTGACTTGAGACATCAGTTATCACTGTTTCCTTTCTCTCTAAAAAGAAACTGAAGAATGAAATATAACAACGTCTACAAGTTGGGTCAGTTGTCTTGACAAGAGCTAGGTTCTCCATACAGAGAATCCTCATTTGGACAGTTTCTTATTTACAATGTAGACCACAGACTTTATATTAATAAGCATTATAAGCAACATTCTCTCTACTCCACGTACTTTCACAGGTTTCACAGAACTAACACCTAAACTTTTTTAACAAGGTATCAAATTTTATTGCTGTTTAAAAAGAAAAAAAGTGAGGTTTGTAAGTATATGCAAATGAATGCAATTTAAATCATACTAGTGATTACAAAGAATGTGAAAAATAGCAAACATATTTTTATCTTCCATTTAAGTGGCCAGATTACACTTTTGCAGACATCATGAAGTTACTGAAATGCAAGTCTCTTGAAGCTAATTAAGCAGGCATAACATTTTAATGAAATACATTTACACAAAAGTACATTAAAAATGGGTTTATTTAACTACATATGGTACATTAGGCAATAAACTTTAAATAAAAATTATTTCAACTATGTAGTCTAGACTACTAGATGCCTTTCTATATTCCTTTTTTTATAAAAATACATACATATTTCTGTGGAAATTAAACTATTTTTCCTACAGATGGCAAGACACAGTACCAATTACCAAGTTCTGCAAATTAAGTAGCAAAGAGCAAGCCCTTTAAAGTGCTGAATGTCAAGTTTCTCTAATATAGAAAGCTAACTGTATTCAACATTTTGCAAAATTGCAAGCAAGTATGTGTAAGAGCTTATTTGAAAGGTTAAAGCAGCAAGAGGAGCTTTTCCAACAATGCCAAATCAGACTTCCACTGTCAGTGTTTCAAAATGTGTACTTCATTTTTTGGATGATGCTTTCCTAATTTGGTGTCTTATATTAAGCCATTTTGTTATCACAGTTTTGATGGGAAAGACAGAAAGATAAGTTTAAAAAGCATTACCATATTTAATCTACTATGTACTTTGAAAAATAAGGTTTTACTGCAAAAATCAACCAAATTTGGACTCAGTTATTCAATATACTTTTAATTAGGAAAACAGAGCAAAGCATATACAATTATATGGATTATTTAATTTAGATTTTTTTAACACTTTTTCTTTATAATGTCTTGTGAAAACTATTAGATAAAAGTTCAGGAGTTACTGTAACAAATTATTCTACTTCTTGCCAACTGTTGAAAGCTGCAATTTCAAAAACCCAAAAAGACTCATCTTTATATTAGACTTCAAAGATTTTGAAAACACGCTATTAGAGCCTCTTCATTCTTGTACAAAATGCATTGTTTTAGCACACTAGAAAGATTCATGGCTCAGTCCCTTTATCTGTGTCAAACTAATCAAACCCATCAAAACATCATCTACAGGCTGTTCCACCCAAATTCTTCCCAAATGAAACTAAGTAATAGCTGAAAAACCTACATAGTGTTTTAAACCTGATGACATACTTCCCCTGAATTTTTTGAGGATTTTCTCCCTCGTGCAAGGACTGTGACTCTTGACTGACTACAATGATCTCACAACTCACCAGAGTTTCACTTTTAGCCCAAAGGGACTAAAGATTTAGGATGACCTAAATTAATTAGAATGACTTTATGACCTTCTGGGCATAATCAGGTATTCACCACTACAGGCCACTTATTCCTAGGAGTCAGCCGCACTGTATCTACTGTATCTGTATTATCTAATCTAAGTGTACAAAATTTTCTGAAATCATGAATAAATACATCCACACTAGAGAAAAACATCCTTCAATTACCTAGAGGACTTTACAAATTCAGCAACTACTTTATATTACCAAGCTAGTACAATAAACCTGACTGTTTCTCTAAAAAATTTACACTCTTCTGCAAAAGTAAAAAAAGTGCCTGTTTCTGAGATGCACTGCTCCTCCTCATGGATACGGTTCAATAAAATTGTTGTCTTCAAACAGAAGAATAATTAACAGATTCTCAAGTTTCTACAATTCATGTTAACGAAAGCACAAGTGTTCCTGCAAGCATGGTGCTTTCTACAGGATTACAGGAGAAAGGTCTTTCAGAAATCATTAGATCACTGACAGAACCTCACTTAAGATAGCGTAAGGCAGGGGTTTTTTCTCCACCAAGCAATTCAACATGTTAAGTAAGAAGAGTTCACACTGCCTAGAAGAAGCAGTTAACACAGAAAGCATTGGCCCAATAAGCTATGGTTTTGTTTCTCCCAACTATCCCTGCTTTTGCAGTATGTAAACATCCCTAGAATGCCAATAACCCTTTACTCAAGGTTTAATTATCTCAGAAAAATATTATGGCAGCTACCAAGGGATTTTTTAAAACACGCACAGTACAGTCCAGATCATCTCTTCCAGCATTTACAGTGTTTTAAATCCCCAAGAGAAGAAATAATGTGCACACACCTGGATGCTACCACATGAAACTGTTAATCAGAATTACCAGATACTTCTCATGCTGAGTGAAATATAATCCAGATGCATGAGTTACAATAATTAAAACATTAAATTACACTTTAATGAATTGTTTCTTCTCCCCATATAACCCACACCTCATATAAAACAGCACATCTTTCAAGGCATTGCTGTATTAAAACAAATCCTAAGAAAATATACATAACATCACACAAGGTAAAAAAACATCTGGGCAGAAGGAATAGATTACGGTGGATCTAAAGCAGGACCAAAAAGGCAACTTAGGAAAAAAGGAGGAGGGGAAAAAGCTCTAAGACTCCTCTTATGTCCTCTGACACTATTTTCATATGTATATACTTCTCATACCAATGCTGCATCTTTTTTTCCTTAAGTAATACCAGTTACACAGACAGAAATGCAATACTTAAAGCACACCCAAGCACATAGAAGTTCCCCTGCTACTAAGCGTTTTCCAAAGCACAGCACACACCACTGCTACAGCCTCCCTCCACACTCTGGCAGGAAAAGGGTTCCGAAAATACAACTCCACCATCTTCTTACGGCTGTATTCTCTCCTTATAAACATATTTCTCTCCTGTGCTATTAAACAAACACCATTCCATCTCTCCAGATGGCATAGCAATAACCAAGTTCCAAACAGCTGTTCTCAAGTTAACATTTGTCCTCTTACTTTCACCTGCCCAGCTGTGAAAGAAAGTTTGAATCAATCTTCAAGTTTACTACACTTCGAAAATACTTTCTAGAGACTTCATTTTTTGTTTGCCTTACTGCAAGTTCTGCAGCTTAAGCTCTAAAGATACAACTGACAATGTAACCATTCCCATATGACTTAATCACATCACTGGCAGCTACTTCGAAAAAATGTATAAATACAGGCAGTATTATTGACCTCTTCATGCAGCGGAAGATCCTTATCAAAATTCCATCAGGCAGAGACCACGAAATTAGAAATAAACATGTTGTCAGCACAAGAAAAAACAAAAGTACTCTCTTGTCGCAAAAACTATACTTAAAAACTCACCAGTGTTCACATTTACCTTCTTATCAATGCTTTTAAGGTTCCCCCAGCTCCCCCACCGTAGGTAAACAGTCTCTAGCACAGGCTAACTACTGCTAGGATTTGCTATTTCCGCAGTACTGGTACTGACTGCCATGGTCTCATCTGATCATTGGTGACCTCAAGAACACAAAAAAATTTACAGAATAAAGAACCATAAGAACTGTATTAAAGAATAAAGAACTCCTCTTTTACATCATTAATTCTTCCTACTTCACTATCATTAAACTTCTCAGCAAAATATTAATATGCCCATCAGACCTCTCTAAAGATTTCTGACATTCTTCGTGAGGTACTATAAGTTACATAATCACCGCAGCTCTTAACTCATTAAAAATACAGTGAAGTTTTCATTCCAGTTCAGAAACTTCTCTCACCTACATGAAGAATCAAACACTAGTTTTTACAATCACCAGGTACAGATTCTACATTTACAAGAAAACCAAATGCTACATCAATAGATAAAGAAGATATTCTTGCATATATCCCTGAAAGATAAGATTTCTACAGCTTCATTTTGTGCACTGTACAAATTACAGGCATAGATAACCTCCCTAAAAAGATCCTTCCCTTTACCTTCTCTGGCAAGATTCTCTACATAATTAAATTTCAGTTTAGTCCTTGAACCTGGCCACCACCTTGTGAGTAACAGAGATTTGCAAGACAGCAGTATTCTAAAGCAATGATTTTCAAGCTCTGAACTTCGTTGTAATGCTTTTGGGGGAAAAAACTAAAATGAAGTTGTTGAAGGCCAAAGTCCTGGCAGACAGAGGTCATGCGAAAAAACCAATAAATTTTGGTTCCTTTTCCTTATGCAGATTAGAAAGTATTCAATTGCTATTATGTTTGTTCTCTTAGGCAGGCAAATGTTACTGCACATAATCCTTGTTCAGGTGGCATAAATTCATGCTAATGACAAAACGATCCATTATCTTTCCTTCTCTTATCTATTTGAGCAGACACTTGAGAACAGTTTTGTCCCGCCCTACATTTTCTTTATGTAGGTTACGTTTTCTTGTCTTTCAGGGAATACTAACTACAAAATAAATCATATTTTCCAGTACCAAATTTTCAACCAATGCAACCAGTTCCATTCACGTATCACAAAGGACCCCTCCACATAATTCTGTGTGCAGCAGAGAATATGGTGATATTAATTTCTTCCAAGTTGCCAAATGCTTTACTGAGCAACAGACCCGATTAAAGACTTCATACCAGCAGAGAGAAAAAAGGGAGAAAAAAGAATAATAAAAAGAAGAGCTCACAAAAAGCTTCTATAAATAGCTGTTAATCAACATAGCCTACATTACTGCTAAACACCCAGAGACTCTTTGACAGCATTAATTTCATTTTTGCTCACATTTTCTGAGACTTTTTTCCATACTTGGTAGGGCATATGTATCCCCACTGGATGCTAGTAGATAGTATTTTACTTCGAAGTAAACTCTGCCGACCACCAGAATTCCCTGGGGTTTAGCCTGGGAGGGATAAAGGCACAGGTTAACGAGCTGTTATTGTTCTATACAGTGAAGAATTTCCTACACTAGAAGTGCTCCCAATATTCAGCAGCTGTAGTCCATTCCAAAGACAGAAATTCCAGCTTTCCTAAGTGAAGGTGCCAGTTATTTTAAAGCTGGTGCTCTTAATCCACCACCAGGACTCTCAATGTACCCTTTTAATGTCATTATAGACTTAGAGCTAATCCCAAAGTGCAAGCAGCAACACATAGGACAAAAGGGAACTTTAAAATCAGGATAGGCTATGGATTCCTCGTTTGACATACTGACACAATGAATAGCCATCTTTTAATCCTTAATTCTCTAACTCTTTCAGCTGCACACTATTTAAGTGCCTAGCTGTAAATTGGATTAAAGCCAAAGATCTACCACTGCAGTTTCCTCACTCTATCCTAGAAATGCAAACTTGCTTTAAATACTCAGTCTGCCACTGGTTTAAGAGCCCTTTTCCTTTATAGGAAGTGCTTCCAATTTTCTGCCAGCCACAGGACTTCTACAGCACTTCTTTTCCACAACAGCCGGCAGTAGGTCCTACTCAATGTTCTTAACAATCGCATACCAATTCAGCCTTGTTTGGCCTTTTGGCACATTATGAATCCTGCTGAAAAAAAAATTCAATACAGAACCATTTGAAAAATAAATTACCAAAACAGAATCCCCAACATTACCACATCCCTACAAGATGCCTCTCCACTTTCACAGAATGTCAAATTATTTAAAAAAAGGGTCCACCATTCACATCAGTCTCTCTGGTATCTGCACTGGGCTTTCAATGACTTGAAGGCTAAGGATATAGGTATTTAACTTCAAAACAAATCAAAAAAGGACATTTTCTTCAAATTAAGCATACAGTTATCTGATTTAAGTAAAATATTTTAGGAGGTCTATGTTAAAATATATTTTTAATTTTGCTCATTTTTTATTTGAAAAACAGCAGTTTTTAAAGCTTTATTCTCTTGTTTTCTGCAATTGATCTAGAAGCTACGTTATCACTGCAAATAAACCAAATCAATTCTAACTGGCATCTCCAGCTTTATTGAAACTTTTCAGCACTAAGAAACAAGCTTGAAGACCTTAGCTACAGTGATTAAAGCCTTCTGATTCTCTAAGCAACAGAGTTAAGGATGCCTAGAAATCAAACCCTAACAATTCAAAAAGCTGCATAGGAGGACAAAAGTCAAAACTTGCCTTCATGCTATGACTACTCAGTGAAGGAAGGACCCCATTATTGTCTAAATTCTTCTAGATTTCTTTCTTTTCTCACATGGAATTTTCTCCTTACCAGCAACAAATGTATATATATCGTAAAGTCACCAATGAATGTAGCAGTCAGATATTATCCTGTGGATAAACAGTTTAATTACTTGAGCCAAATATTAAAAAAAAAAAA